>NDXB01007401.1:3752-23713 GCA_002631895.1 Agapornis roseicollis | reverse complement strand
CTTGATTTTCTTTTTTTTTCCCCCTAAGGCAGACTGTTCAGATTTTTTTTTTTTTTTTTTTTTTTTTTTTTTTTTTGGTTTTTTTTTTTTTTTTTTTTTTTTTTTTTTTTTTTTGTTATTTAGCCTTTTGGTAAATGTCAAACTTGTATGATGTTTTCCATAGGGGGCATCTCTCCTGTCTATCAGCAGCTTCCTTGTCAACTGAGTTCTCTTTATGTTCAGTGGCATGCTCCCATAGCCTGCTTGGTTAGACAGACAGAAAATCAGTTTAAACTCTGTCTAAACTCCATGGCCCATATCCTGCTACAGGAAGGAATAACTTCACCTATGTTAGCAGATCCACTGAACTCCAGGAACAATTTGTGTGTGTGACACTACACATTGAAACATGGCATAAAAAAGTGCATCTTTTGCAGAATTAGCTGCATGTAGTAGGACATTACAGTTAAGGGTGTTAGGATTTTTTACTAATTCTGCAAATATTAATTTCTTAAATTGAGGGAATTTAGGAAAAAATAGCTAGATATTCGCACCACAGTAGGCAACCCATCACTTTTGCCATTTCTTATCTTGTGTGCTGATGTCTCATTTTTCCATATAAAACCAGCTTTTGTGGCTTGCAGTTGCAAAGAAAGCATCTGAATTGTATGCTCAACATCAAAAGTTATAGCATACTCTGAATCTGCAAGGCAATCTGACAGACCTCAACAGATTTTTTCTGAGAAGCGTCATTTTAGTGTGCTGTGGACTAATCAGTTAATCATTTAATTCATACTCCGATTAAGATAATTTAAGTAATTTGAGCAAGGAAGAGGCTTATCTCCTCTTCTAGGCTACAAATACATGTTTTTAACTGTCTATTGTGCTCAGGAGATGGGAAAGAGGAAATCATAAGAGAAAAGCAAATGGAGATTTATGCAGTGCTACACTATTACGAATCAAACAGAACCAAGTATTGCAGTTGTAATATAGGGACAAACTCATTTAAAAGTACCTACAAAAGTTACTAGAAAACTATAGATCCTTCTGACAATACACTCACCTTCTAATAAGGACTATTTCCCATGGTGGGACACAGACCAGAATTGCAGCTATGCCTCATTTTGGTGATGGTAGGGAGAATTCTTTTGACCACAACAGAAAAGCCAGTGTGTGAGAAAGCTTTTCATATGGTTCATGCTTTCAGCAGTTCATTCTTTGTTGCATATCTTAATCTCTTATTACATTCTGATATCTAATGTTTATTAAAGATGCATGAAATTATCCTTTTCATGTTAAGATCCTGCAACTGAAGCAATGATTTTTCTGCAATTCTTTCTCCATTTTCACAAGGAAAATTTCTAAATTGTCCTTTCACTCTTGCAGAGTATTAATGACAATCAGATGGTTTCAATTTATTCTGAGCTTCTGTCATAAACATCTGATTAATTGAAACTATTGCCTCTCTCACTCACACAATACACTTGTTGCTAAAGCCTAAGTATTATGTAGAAAGTGTAGTTGCTTTGTTGCCTGGTTATAATAATGGCAAAACTTTAACCTTCAAGACCAGTGGCTATGATGCACATCTCAATATTGTTTGAATTATTTCACTGTTGATGAAATAGTGATCTTCAGTTCTAAAGGAATAATCACAATTAAATGAGAATTTGCAGTGAGTGACATTTTCCTAATATTGGCAGTGTATTTGCACTCTGACAAGAAATATGTCTCAGCTATTACTTCACCCACTAACTTCCACTGCAGATCTTAATCTTTCCTGTTCAGAGTTTCTACCTTTTTTTATTAACTGAGGGGTTTTTATATTTGGGTAAACTATTCCCTTTCTACATAGGAGAACTGCTTCTGACATTTATTTTTTTATGGAAGCTGTCATTTGATTTCTCATATTAGTAATTATATCTGAATTCCCTACACCTGCTCAAGCACCAAGTATTATATCCTTGTATCCAATTACATATTCTAGTAACAGTTAATTTTTTTTTCCATTGTGGTATATGATGCACTCACAGATTGAATACTGCTGTTCAGAACATTTGTAAGTCTCCATCAGAATTTTATTTTGATCAATGGTGAAGGAATCTTATAAGTTTTGAATCTCTAATTAATACACGGTACATATATTATTCACACTGTTTAATGATTTAATTTGCAAGTTCACTTACTGATAGCAATTTCTGAAATGTAGTCCATATATAAAATCTGAAACAAAAGGCTTAATCCACCTAAATATTTCTTCACTGGGGTAATGGGTCACTGCATATCAGAATTATATATCTGTATTAGAAGAAATTGTGATTCAGACAATAAAGTCTGAATTTTCCTATCTATTTCATAGATATAAAAGTTTCATATCTATTCCTTGAGGAAAACTACAGCATTTAATTTTGGAATTAAGTACAGCATTAAACTGTAAACAGCCAAGAAGGCTGCAGTTACACAGGCAAGTAGACATTTTTGACCTGTTGAGCACTTGACTTTATGATCTATCAGTTTTTCTCATATGTAATTGTCTACATGTTTAATTTAATTTAAGGAAAAGGTTAAATCAAACATTATTAAGTACCAGTCCTTCACCTTGTGCCTCACCAGCTCAGACTTCTGCTTGAATTGCAGAGCAAACCCTTCTAGGTCACAGCTGAAGAAGATTGGTGTGGGGTTGCATTCCCACATTGCTGAACTTCAAAAGCTTCCTGTTATGGAGTCATTTGAGCCTCTGATATCAGTGACCAGAATACTAGCCTGTGGAAGGCAGAAGGTAGGCCTACATTCAAGAGAAACTCATAGTGATCCAAACAGAACTCAGGGTTCTGCTGAGGCAAAAATCCTTTGGTACTCATTTTAGGTCTGGTTTGCTTACTTGCTCACGTGGTAGTTAATTTTCTCAAGTAATCCCATTTAAATTAATGGAGCTCCTCACAAAGCACTTTCCTGCTCAGGTGGGCTTTAAAAGCAGCTCTGGATTACATGACTTTGGTTCCCTTCAATAGCTTGCAGAACTACTACAGGAGAGCAGAGCTTAATGGCTGTCTGCCCTGGTGATCTTGTGAGGTCCTGGTGGTCTGTGATGGTTTATTTGGTCTGGTACATAGTATGAAAGGCACTGAACTGGCTAAGGAAGATAAGCACCCTGCCAATCATCCTTTCATGGTGCAGGTGTACAGAAGGAAAGGAAGATCCACATTTGTTTCTCTGCTATCTGACCTGCTCATTTGAAAGCTTAGTCCCAAAGCAAGATGGCACGCAGTGAGGATGAGGCTATTGCTCTGTCCTCCCATTGCAGTGATTCATTCTGCGATCTTGTTGTATTAAGAATTGTCTTCAACCTACCTAATCAAGGAACGACGTTAACAATTAAGCCTGAAGGCATCATCTAGCCTTCAGGCACACTTCTGCTCATATTTTGCATTTTGCAGAAAAGCTTTTAAAATATGATGTAAAGTTAAGGTTGTAAAATAACCTGGATATCTGTTTAGCAACCCACTCAAACAATATTTAAGTGAATTCCCTACAAAAAAAGGAAAATTATTTGAATGAAAGAGGAAAACCTGTAAAATTGCGTCTGTTGCATGGTACAGTACCATAGGGAATCAAAGAAAAGTAAAATGTTCAGTGTCTAAGAAAAGAGTTACTTTAATTGGAAAATAATTGGAAAGGGAAAATCATCCAAGAAGAATGCTTTGGAATATAACTTGCACTACATTCATAGCAATTTATAAACTAGTTGCTTAGAAATTTGGTATATTATTTGCATATTTAAATATTTGGAATGGATTTCAAAGACAAAAATCTTAGGAAATGTTATTTCTAACCTAGACTGCTTCCCAGCCAGACCTATTTTTAAAGAATTGATGCTTTTAATTTTCTTCTGCACTTAACAAATCTGGCTACGTAAAGGAACATGATTTATTTATACATTTGTATTAAAAAGTAATTCAGTAAAAAGCATAACAGACATTTTTTTTGCCAAGACAGACATATGACTGTTTCAGTAAAGTGTTAAATTAGGGTTAAAAATGGAGATTGTACAAACCACATTTTATAAACATAAAGCATAAACCGAAAGTTTCTTATTCACAGGAAGCACCTAAAACCAAAGTAAGTGAGAAAAGTCTTCTATGAGAGAGATCACTGATGCTTTAAGGATTATTTTTAAAGTAATCATCATTGATGTTCAGAGGAAAAAAGTATAAGTTTTCCATTCTCCCTGCTCATGCAACTGTATAATGCCCTTTAAAGCATAAAAATATTTAACAGGCACCTGGATTTCAGTAAATTTAATATGGGATGAGAGTTGTGTTTTCATTTCATGGAATATTTCCCCCATTGTGAGTCAGAAACTCAGCCTAAGGAATTGTCATTTGTTAGATAATTAGGGAGTAACTCAATCATCTCACACCCAATGCAGCAGAATATGAATATATGTACCTGTATTATTTGTGAATAATCTAAAATAAGTATTAAAGTGTTTAGGAAAATATATTGCTAACTTCTATGGCAACTCATATCCTGTTGAAATCTCTGAATAAATGTACCCTTGATTTCATTTCTTCCCCTAGGCAGATGACAGGGCAGAGGTGTAGCTCTCACCTGGGCATGTTTCCCTTCAGTATGGGCATGCATAAGGAAAGAGAAATACATTATTCCTTAAAATTCATGCAAAAATATGTATCAGATTTTGTGAGCTGCTTTTTATTCTTCTGTATCTTTTTTTCCACACAAGGATTAATTTTTAGATGTGCTTTCACAGAAGCCATGCCACTGAGATTTTGGAAGAAGGGGCTGTACTGAATTGGACTTTAATGGGGAGCTCTTGTCGCAGTTGACTTTTAGAAAACCTTCCTCTACTTAAAGTGCCTCCCTTTTTTGTTCTTGCAGACTTCTATCAGGTCAGAAGAGGCTATATAACAAAGGGTAGGTTATGTAATAATGTACTGCTTTGACTAAAACATGTTTCATATTCATTCTTCAGCACTATATATCCCTTTCATGGTCATACTTGATAGACACCACAAATAAATTCAGGGTTAGATTGTAGCTCTCAGGGTGACTTGTGCAGCATAAAGGCAGTTATTATTGTATTTCAGCTCTTTATAATGCATGTGGAAGGCAAAAAGTTTAATCAAGAGAAAACTATTTCAGTTTCATGGTGGGTGTTTTTCATAGCAGAAAGTCAGACAAACACAAAAATATTGAACTTGCACTTTCTCAAAGAAAACTTGCTGAGCAATTGAGAGGGAATAGTTTATTACAAAATCAGTTTGTTTAAATTCCATTTGGCTTTTTGTTTGACTTTGTTTTTTCCTAGTACATTTCATCCTAGTGAATTTTTCCTTAGATTACTGAAAAGAATTATTCCTTGGAGTAATTTTTTTTCCAGATATATCCTGATCTTTCACAGCTTCAAGCTTTTCCAAACTTTATTTATTTAAATTCCAATTGCTTGGGGGCTTAAGGGTTGGTGTTTTTTGGTTTGGGTTTTGGTTGTTTTCCTAACATGTTTCATTCTAGTGAATTCCTTCTTAGTTTAGTGAAATGAATTTTTCCTTGGCTTCAATACTTAACACCATATTTCATTCTACAAAAGCATGAGAGCTCACAAAAGCATTTCTGACTCCTCTACCTCCCTGTAAAGCCAAGGAAGACTAGATTCAATTCACCTCTTCCTTCTGAAGCACAGAACTCTGAGAAGAAACGCCTTTATTTTCAGAAACTTCTGCATACATTGGAGAGAAGTCAATAACAGGCAAGTATCAAATACATAACATCCTTTGCATGTACTTTGAAGGTATGAAAGTGTAAGCATTTATAACGTATGTAAAGCCATAATCCTTTCCTTAGCTTTTCTGAATTATCTGAGAAATTCTGGCTGGCTCAGCCACTGGTTCAGGGAGGGGATAAAGCAGGGTTTTTTGGAGGTGCGGGTGGGTGCAAAAGGTGCAGTGAGCTCCCTGTTCCTGCAGGGCAGCAAGGGCAGACTGGACTGCTTCTTCTGAGCCTACGTAGCCAAGCTGTTTGCTGTCCCCTCTTCCTCCTTTCCAGACTGAGTTCAGACTGTGCAGGGCAGGATGCAAGTTAGTGTGTCTCATCCTTCTGCAGCAGAAGAGAATGCTTGAGTAAAATGAAACAGCAGTACTGGATGTTATTCAAAAAGTCTGTGGTGGAGAATGACAGTGAGTTTCCTGGAGAGAGTGGGAGAATTTAACAAGGCATAAAAGAGAACATGCACTTAAGTCAATTAAAGGATTCGTATTGTTAGATTTTTTTTTTCCTACAGAAACCAGAATTTGCCCAGAAAAGACCTAAAGATGATTCAAACCCTTATTAATTCCCAGCAAATCCCATGTTAGTACTCTGTAATGAAAATGATGGAGTACATTCGGTCTGGCAGCAAGACAGTGGGTGCCTTAGAAGTGCATTTGAAAATAAAATTCCCTTTACATGTATAAGATGTCAGCAATCATTTTATCTGATACATTTTGGCAACGTAGCTTGCTATATTTTTTGCATTTAGAAGTAACTGTGATTGTTTAAGTGTTGGAATAATGCGGGAGACAATTAGAAAGTCTACCAAGTATTAAATAGCCCTAAAGGAGCTTCTTGGTTCATAAAACTCACAATATTCTGATAAGGCATATTTAACTTAAGTTTATTGAAGGTATTTTCTACCTCCTTCTACTTGCCTGGTGTCTTAAATTATTTCTAAAATTCAGAATGAGAGAGGATATTAATTCTTGCACTTGAATGCCTTGGACTGGTCTTCAGGGTATTCTCTTGAAGCAAAAGCCACCACAGTGTAGCTTTTGATAAAATATACTCAGATTTTTACAATTTATTTTTCTTCAGCATTTCCATTCCAAATTAGTCTGAATTGCATAAAAAAAAAATAAAAAATATTTTGTTTGTCCTTTAACTTGCCTCTCAAGAATCCTTCACTTACTTTGCATGCTTAAAGCATGTTTCTGTACTTTCTTTCTTTGCTTGGGCAGGAAGAGTGAAACTGTTCTGCCATTTTCTTCTCTAGAAATGATAACAAAGAAAGGTTATCTTCAAAATCTCCTTCTGTTGGGTATCTCTTCTTAAGTTTGATTCTGATGTTTGTGAGAGTTTTGCTAATACATGAGGCTCTTCCCTCCAACACTGTAAAGCTCCTCGGAGTCTGCCTGTAAGCAGTGCCCTGTCACTTGCAGTTCACCCCTGGAAGAGTAGCTATTGGGGTAACGTGTGACAAGATGTCATTCCTCAGTTCTGTTACAGGTTTCTTTCATTAGGAAATTTACCTCCACAACTTGCTTGCATTTTACATGGCATGAGTATTTTATGTTTATTGGCAAAAGAACATTTATAACTCATTATCTGTGAAGAGGCAGAATTTTAACAGGGTGTTATTGCTGCTACACAATACCCAATCACCACAGCATCTTCAGGGTTCTGTGTTTAAAGCTCATCTGGTAACTCTGCAATTAATTTTATGTGGGAGTGGTTTGTTTTCCATTAGAGCAGCCTTTACAAAGCAACAGGTAGAGTTGGGAGATGACTAAGCAGTAGCCAAGTTCCAGCACTGAATAGTGTAAATGGTGAGGGAGAGCAAGCAGCCTTTTCTTATCCCAGACACTTCCATTTAGAGTATATGGAAAATTACTTGAGACATACATTAATGCCCAAGTAGCCACTGTTCTCTGCAAGAGATGTCTTCCAAAATACTTGTGTGTGTACTATAGTATCCAATGGGTTGTTTTGTTTTGTTTGGGGTTTATTTTTCCTAAAAATGAGTTTTCCACACTTAGATTTCATTTTAGTCTTGAAGAACCAGTACTTTAATCTGCTGAATGCTGGATAGTCCCTAAGGCATTTTAGGATGCAACTTGAAGTCAGCTTTTATAGTTCTTCTACGCTTTATGACTGAGACATATATTTTGAAATGGAAAGAATGTCTACGAAGTAGATACAGGGCAAAACAGATAAAATAATTATGTCTAGGCAATTCAGAATAGGAAAAGGAACAAACACATTATTATTTGCTATACATAATCACAAGCTATCATCTTACTCTTTCAGAGGGAAATTTTGCCAAGATATTCTCCTTGAGGATTACTGACTTCCATTAGGATGATAGATTATTTAAGAACTTCTGTGAACTGAAGGAACTAGACATATGAGGGAGATAAGAAGACACTGATTCCCTGAAAAGGATTTCAGTGTGTGTGTGTTTGTGTATGTATTTAGGGGGCTGCTATATTTAAAGATACATTACAAAAAATGTGCTGTGGTATATAAAGTGATTTGTTGTTTTTCAGTAACCGTGTCTTGGTCTGACTGTGATTTTTATCAAGAATTCCAGCTGCTCATTCCACAGGTATTTACTACTATTTCATAAACATTTGTTTTCTCTAAACTGCCTCTGCTAATGAAAACCTGTAAAAGTCCCCTAATAAATATAAAAGACATATGGAACTTTTTTGTCTGATTTTCTCACTTCTGTCTCAAAAATATTATAATTTCAGGTAGAAGTCTTTGCAGCCAGGCAGAAGTAGGGCTTTCCGTACAAAGGGATGAGTTTGACGTCTTCAGGTACTCAATGGGAGCATCAGAATAGCAACTGTATCTGGACAAGACTTAGACAAACTGCCTAGCCAGCCTGCATCAAGATAGGATTACCTGGCCATCTGCAATTACAGCACCAAGAGCATGCAGGCCAGAGATGGCAGAGGAGGTCAGATGGTTTCTGTATGGATGAAGTGAGAGTACAGTTAAATTGCTCATGTGTGACATGGAGCTCCTTATTTGTGTGATTTAAGGAGAACTGCGCAGTGACTGCAGCTAGCTAATGCTATGAAGGCTTGAGCTATTGTTATCCCTATTTGCTTCCAGAGCATCAGGGGTTAGGGGGCAATCAGGACAGTCTTTTCAAATTGCCACTATTCTCATTTTTATTGGCATGGTATAAATATGAAGAAATGCACCTACTTATTAGGCACTCATATTTGCACAGTAATCCATTAAAAGAAAAATTACCCCATTAATCTGTTTATGATTATATTGGAATTATGTGTTAAGAAGAAAAAGAATAAAAGATACCTGAGACATGTTGCATACCTTTAAGTAGCAATGCATCCAGATTATAATCATGCCTTAAGGGTGTGGTACCAGACCAAGTGCTCTATGGGGTAAAGAAACACACTTTATGCAAAGCCAGGAACTTAGTGTTAGTCCAATTAAAGTATTAGAAATCTAATCAAAGACATTACTGATCAAGTTACAATGATGCTAACATGTACAGTTGAAATGATCCAATTACAGTTTTTTTCATTGCATGTTATTATTGGATCTTACTATACATATACCGTGTTTTCATGTGTTGGATACTTGTCGTTTGCTGTATTTATTATCACCAAATCCCGTACTACCCTGGTCTGCAGCCTTAAGGTTCTGGTGTCATCCTGCTCTTGCACTTTCAAGGCACATTCTGTCCTCTTGTGCTTGAATTTTTGGAGGCCCCTGTTTTAATTCAAAAGCATTGGAGCTGTTCTTTCCCAGTAATGTGATTAATTGTTAATAGGCATAATTTACAGCAATGTTGCTATTATCAAAATTTCTTTATTAGAGGTGGGATTTCAGTCACTAAAATTGGGGTAGCTATTTTAAAAAGTTTATAGTTATTTTTGGTGACCATCTTAATGCATGTTTATAACTTGTCAGGGCAAGTTAGTGGCTTCTAGAGCTCAGAGCAGACTTGAACAGTTGAACTCAAATCTTTAGTGGACTTTGCACATTGTCAAAAGCTTTGTAGGATTAACAACGGAGTAATTCTGTTTGAGTGTACTGCATATGCGAAGTTCACTGGGTAGCACTGGGATGCAATTCCTAACTCATTGATTCCAGCTTATTGTTATTACAAAAATGATTTCATTCTGGCCAGAAGCATAATAGTTGTTTAAAATCCATTTATGTTTTGCACAGATAATGACACCACCTTAAGCAGGTTAACAACAAGGGCAGCCTGATATGCTTATTACCAAATACTCTCCAATTCAAGACCACACATTTTGACAGTTACGTATTCCAAATGTGATTTGGAATACTTTATCTGATACTGCGGACTGGCTCTGTTAGGAGAAAGAGCTGTTTCCGACAGCCCTGCTGTAGGAAACAGAGAAACTGTGATCTACTGTTTATCTAGAGAGACTAGATGGACAGTTTCTGGAAGAATGAAGAACGGCATTCTGCAGTGGGTAAAGAAGTACTCATTCCAGTGAAAGAAAAGAATAGACAGGCACTTCATAATGAGGACAGAAAGCCTTCTGCAGACCGAACCTGGAAACATCTTCCAGTCACATAGAACTAAGGATGTCACACAAAATGGTAGAATCAGAAACAGTAATTAACAGTAGAAAGAATGGAAAGGAATAGTCACACAGCTAAACTGTGTGTTCTCTTATGCAGCCGAAAAAGGGAAACTGAATCCTGCAAAAGGTAATTATCTACCTCTCCATGGACTACATACTGATCCTGGGAAATAAATCTCTTACCCTAAGCACTTCAGAACACCACAAAAGTTAATTGTATGCTGTATTTATTTAGATTTACGTAGATTTACTTATTTAATAATGTTACTTAATAAAATCAATAAATTCAATAGTTTTACTTAATTAATAATTTAAGTAGATTTAGGTTAGATATTAGGAAGTTCTTTACTGGAGGGTGGTGAGGCACTGGAATAGGTTGCCAGAAAAGTTGTGCCTGCCCCATCCCTGGCAGTGATCAAGATCAGGTTGGATGGGGCTTTGAGCAACCTGCTCTAGTGGAAAGTGTCTGTGCTCATGTCAGGGAATTGTAACTAGATGATCGTTAAGGTCCCTTCCAACCCAAACCATTCTATGATTTATTTAGTTGCTTACTAAACTGGCAACTTAGCTGTTCAATTCCCAAGTGTTTAACTGTTTATAGCTATAAAGTTAAATATATCTGATTTCACAGGCACAAATACAGGAGAAATGCTGAAATATTTTTATATTGGGTAAACCAATGCAGAATTGCAAATTAGAGAGCTTGACATAGTTATACAACACCAAGCTTTCTAAATGTGGTCACTTGTTTAGTTTCTAGCAGAGTGAGGGTAACAAGAAATTATTTCTGCTGATGTGAGATGGTAATTTTTCAGACTGAAGAACAACTTCCTGTTAGTTAATGAATTTATCAGCTTCAGAGACAGCATAAATATCTGGACTAGAAGACTGAGCTAAGTTTTCACTCTCTCCTATTTCACAGATAGGAAAATACTATAATAACCTTATAATAATAAGATTACATGTGATGTACCTATTTTGCAGGTAAATAGAAGTCCACAGGGCTGCCAATTCATGTGTTACCATAATCTGTATGTCTGCACCAAAACCAAATATATCGGATCAATACCTACAGCATAATACTAACTGTTTCTTACCTTTTCTTTCTTAAAAGCTCTATAAAGGTAAACAAAAATGTCACGAGCTTAATTTGTATAAAAGAGCAGGCATAAAATAATAGGAGGCTCAGCGGTATGGTTTCTCTCACTCTGACAGGAAAATTAGCATTAAAAGCTACCATCACAATTTACCGTGTTAAAGTAGAGCTTGTGTGTACAGTATCTACTTTTATGTTTCTTACCTGTTCATCCCAGAAGCACTGTAGCGTTGCAGTCACAATGCCATGCTTACAGCTGAGAGGAAAGGACCTCTGCAATTACTCTATTCCTAAGGCATACATGCTACTAAAGAAATGTGGTAGCTTAAATAATTTAGGCTAATAAATTTGTTTGTTTAGCTGTAGCTTAGCACTTGGCTACTGACATAATTTTGCCTATTCTCAGGAGTGTCTTTTCATTTGTAGACACCGATATTAATGTTGTCAAGTTGTGCCTCCCTGAAGAGAAAGCTGTAACTTGGGCATAATCACCTTGCTTTTCAAACACACGTACCAGTAAACCGTACAGATTACTTTCAAAAATTTTAGGTTTTGTTTGGGTTTTTCTTCCCTATGGATAGATAAAAAAAGAAGATTGTTTCAGTATAGAGATTCTTTTTTTTTTTTTTCCCCCCCTAGATTACTTCTCCAAGGAAAATTGGACAGTATTTCAGGGAGCATTCTTATGGGATAAAAGCTTATCCTGCTATCTTGAAATGGCTCTAAACAAGCACAAGAGGCAACCACTACAACATATATTAAGTAAGATAATACTAGATACATATAGTAAGATGTCCCACCATCATCACGTAAACTCTATGGTGCAATTTAGTATATGGATTTATTTTTAATACTTTCTTAATCATTAAAGGCTTGAATAGAATTAATGAATTCATATGTTTTCAACAGATGATGAATGTAAAGTTACCAAGTTGTCACAAGTATTGAAGATGAAAAGTTTGTGAATATGCAGCTTACTCTGAGTCCAAACAAGAAATACGTGCTCCTGGCTAGGACGTTCACATAAGGCTCCAGCAAGAATACTTGCTGCTAGCAAGAATCTCCATCACTCCAATAAGACAAGTGGCTTACTTTTTAAAGGCAGGTTATGGTGTTTCCTCACCATGATGAAAATATTCTGTGATATCTATTTGGCAGGGGAATTCACCACTGCTATTCAAAAATATTCTGTAATTGCAGTAGGCTTTAGCAATCCCCAGTATTTGTGCAGCTGTGACTCACTTTATCTAGGGCTTACACAGGGACTACTGCACGATGCGGCAGTGACTCAAGGACAAGAGATAACATGAATATCTTTTCCTACAGTGCTACATTTGTTCCAAGAGGCAGATCTCATTCTGCTATGTAATCAGTCTGTGGAGCTACAGTGAAGTTATGGACTGGCTTAAAGCAAAGTACCTCTGATTCTTGCCATGATTCACCAGTGAGTGCAGCTGGACTTCAGGTAATGCTCACAACCCAGGATACAAATGACAAAACCTGGAGGGAGAAGACGACATAGCAATTTAAAGGAAGAAATCTGTAGAATGAGCAAAGGCAAGCAAGTTTCATGTTGGATACAAGGCTCTGCAGAAAGACAACACTGAAAAGGGTGTCTGCTTTTATAACTTTGTCTTTCCATAAGATTTTCCATTCAAACCCTACACTTCTGACTGTGTGCGTGCAGTAACCACTGAAATCTAATGAGTGAATTTAAGAAACACAAAGTCACTGATACTGCAGTAGATACTTCAAAGAACTTCTGAGGTGAGACAGATACAATTTGAAAAAATGTAAGTAAGGGTATGGTCCTCTTAATCTTTTCTTAGCAGAGACAGTGTGATCCAGGAGAAGCTGCAATCTCTGTTGTAAATAAGACATACAGGTCCTGGTTTTGACCTGGAAGGAAGTGCGAACTATAACAGAGAGCTGTGGAAGCTGTATGGTGGAAATTACTTAGTTATGGGACACACTGTAAAATTCTTCATGAATGGAAGGTTCTATTTGACACCTGCCATAAGCCTAAAACACACTGAGACTGGCAGCTCAAAGACAACATACTATAGTCTTTGTAGTACTTCCTGAAGAGGTAGGTTAGCCAATGGGTGGACAACATTTTCCAGAAGCTAATAAGTATTTAATGGGTAAAAAAGTTTAGTAGTTTAAGAGAAATATTTTAAAGTAAAGAAAGTATGGGGGAAAAAATCAGAAAATTGATTTTAAATTAAATTTTGTTTTACTAAATCACATTTATTTATAATAATATTTTTCAGACTAAATAAAGAATATGTTTTACATGGCTAATACAGCATGGTGACTGAGGTGAAGCTTCACAAAAACATACAATGCTTTTAACAGTTATTTGGGAAATCAAAGACTAACATCAAGAATATCATTTGCAACATAGCTGGAGCAGAAGACAATGAGTACCACCAGTCTTGTCAGTGGAATTATTTTACAAGATACTTTCAAGAGAATGGTTGAATTACTCCAGGGAAGGCTCATACTCAAGAACAATAGAGTCATCAATGATACAAACTGAAGCAGCTGTTCCTTTAGTATCCAATCAAAAGAGTGAATTGGCATTGATAACTGTAACTGATAATGACCTTCCTGAGAGCATATGATAAACCATAAGATACTCCTTTCACCTTTAAAAATAGTTGATTTCTATGTCGTGCACTAGAAGTATGCTCTGTGTAGCAACAGTTTTTGTCATGCTAAAATAAAGAATCTTCATCATAGGCAGATGCTAGAATATACAAGTCAGTGATTTAAGACAACTGCAGAAACAAGTTTGTCTAGGAGCAAAAGACCTCACACTAAGGGTCTTCTACTTTCGGGTACTGTTTGTGAGAGAAAAATACTCTTCTCTTTGACATGTTAAAAAACCAAAATCAAAGCATTTTTATATTGATAATGAGTGGACTAGTTTTGAAAACATACCATGAAATACATCATGAAAAAAATAGCATTTTGACACAGTGGCATATGCATTTATTCTTTAAGCTCTGCGCTATCTCAATGCTGCTTAATGTTGACATGTTTGATATCATCAGCAAATGGTTAATGGTAAGTAACAGCATTTTCTTTACACAATCTTATGAAAACCTATCATGACACACTACTGATGAAGGTTGAGGTTTTTTAACTTTTTCTCTCAATAATTAAGCTTGGAAGCAATGCTGGTTTTACATGATGTGTTTCGAACTTTTCCTGCACTGCAAATAGGTCTATTGACTTGAGACTGAATTTACACCAAACTGTATTGTAGGACAGTTCTGTTTGGTATATTTTGGTATATTTGGTATATTTTTGGTATATTTTTTATTATAAATAAAAATAATTTGAAGCTCAGCCAGATCTGTGCTTGTTTTCTTAGTAAGCACAGGAGGTACTGATGATTGTGATGTACTCAAAATGGAAATTAAACATTTGGTTTTATAAGGTGTCCTACAGTAACCACAGAAATATGAAAAAAAAAAAAAGACCCTTAAGAAAAAAATCAGAGATGCATAAATAGAGGTGAAAATTAATGCAAATTCAGAGAATGTTACAGTCAGCAAAATACAATCTTACATACAAAAAACCCTAATCCCTAAGTATCTCAGGCTTTTGTTACAATTGAGAGGTCTAGAGGTTAGTTAATAATAAGTATGGAAGTTCAGTGAGTGCCATGATAAATTGCAGAGAGCGTGTTAATATTCTGGACAGCATTATATCACCATTTAGATTTGCTATGGGATTCTGTTACCAAGAATTTAAATAGACATCCTAGAGAGAATGGTTTTCAATTATCAGACAGACCAGTCTTATGAAGACACCTTTTTTATGTCTTGGGCTTTACAGATTAAAAAGTTCTTTATACTCTAAGGAGGGTTGGTCAGAATAGGGTATTCTGAAAAGCCACTTCAGCTTTCAACAAAGGCAGAGCCAAGTACCAACTGAATCTTTTTGAAACTGGAAAAAGTACAGACCACAGTGTTTTGCCTGCCCCATTATTTTCTATTTTCACATGTCTCTGTCCTCCTGATCTGGCTGGAACAGTAAGTGCTCACAGTAGTCAGATGTAACAGCTGCCCTGTTAGCCTCTAACAAAATAAAATCAGACATATCATAAAATATTTGTCTCCTGAGAGCATCTTCTAAGCCATGAAACAATTCTTATTCTTACTATTTGCAGGGAATGTCCATTCTACCTGGACACAAGAGGAATCGGCAAAAAGAAAAGAGTTATCTGCTATATGATTTCAAATTATGGGGGCACTTACACTGAGAGTCTGATTTGCCATGATTCAGGACAGGGTCCCAGTTCTCTAATACATCACTGTGGTTTTGGCTACACTGGAAAATACTGTGGTGAAATAGAAGCAGGTTTCCAGAGAGAATTGATAGGTGCTGAGAACCCAACACCCACAGTGTGTTTTGGTGGTGGGATTTCATTAGACTGGCACTAATCTAGTCCCATGGACTGAAGATCCATTAGTGCTAGAGCACAGTAGGTTTTTAGCACCTATAAAAAGATGCTGCAAGCATCTTCATTTGCTCTCTGTTACACTGTCCCATCTCCAGTGACTCTCTGTTGTGCCAGTTAAAGCTCAGTAGGTAAAGCTCTGTATATAGAGATGGTTGGGAGGCTAACTTTGAAAGCATACTCCTTATTTGAACTGAAGTGACAATGTATATAATGCACCCTCTCTGGTTCACTGGGTTGAACCACTTCCTTGCTGGGGAAAATAGACCATATTGTGCAGAAGAGTTTGAACTAGTATCCACCTCCTGCCCGTGACACTGAGGTAGTCCCAGCTGTATTATCTTCCTAAATGAATTAGAGTGCCCCAGTCCCTTGTAAAATTTGCCTTATCTGCAGCATACACATCTCACACTCACAAGTATCCTTCTTGTTGGTCATAAATTCCCTAGCAAAGTCTGTTGTCTTCAACTATGTGCCTTGGCAGATGGGAAATCCAGGATCCTGGCCTCTGTTTGCTGGGAGATGGTCTGGAAGGTAAGGGAAAGGCAAAGATAAAATAGTACTCAGGGAAAATAAGAGGGTGGGATTGTGGATTTATGCCCATAAATCAGTAAGGATAAAAATGTATTTATTTACTGTTTTCTGATTTATGTTGAAAATACTTGGAGGTCTAGTGAAAGGCAATGACAATAGTCACAGACCAAGAGAATACTTGTGCTTTGAAGTTACCTTTCTGTGCTCAAGCGCTTCAGCCTGCTCATCATAGATCTGCCTATATTTCAGCTTGCTTTTCATTTCACCATATCTTAAATGGAGAAGAAGGGTAACGTGCTAAATGTAAAAAATTATCATTTTATATGCTTTAATCCTTCCTCTTTCCCTTGGATGCAAAGATGGGTGCAGTCTGCTCCTTTCCTACATCCGTTTTTCTCTACTTGAGAGTACTTCTCTCATTTAATTTTAAGTGCCGCTAAAGTTGTACTGTTAGTAATCATTTTAATGAACAACATAAGTGAGTGAGCAGTTAAATCAATGTATCGGAGATGAAATCTTAATTAAAGCAGTATTTAGCCATGGGAAGTGAGAGTTTTATAATTTATTTTCTATTAAGATGTTGACTGTTTCACTGAATGCAATTATTTTGTGGTTTTAATTGCAATATGAAAGCCACACTGAAGTTACATTTCTGCATCTTTCTGCTTTCCTCCCATGGATATCCACCATTCTCGTATTTAAAGGCCCATTTTAAAAGGCTAGTGCCAAAATGTCCACATTACTTTTCTTTGTTCTTGAGAAGTTTTTTGCACCTATTGCAGTTCAGTCTGCAATGGGCTGGTTAGGATACCTTTCTTGAATTTTACTGAGGAGTAAACATTCAGGTAGGATTAAGGATGATTATGCATATTTAAAATCACTTTTTCTGAATTGCTCTAAGAAGAATGGAACTGTTTTCATTATGGTTGCAGATTTAAAAATCTGTGCATGTGACTCTGCACTTAAATTTGTGCTTACTCATATGTAAGCACATAAATCATATGTGCAGACTTTCTGAAGATGTCCCTGATCATTGTGAGGGGTGTGTGTATGCGTACGTGGACTAGATGACCTTTAAAGGTCATTTCTAACCTGAACTAGTCTATGATTATATGAATCTAGAGGGCAATGGCGTCAGGAAATGGCTTTGTACATCCTGTTAAGGTCTACATATGTAAACACACAAAAAGTGTTATGTAAATTTGAATTTACCCTTCTGAAGACATGGCTGTAATGGTCCTTGAGCTCTTGCTATTGTATATGCCTTTTGTTGGTGGAGGACATCACAGAACACCACAATAGTTTTTTTCTTTCCTCTCCACCCACTGGATAATTTTGCTCTCAGCAGAATAAGTGCTTCTTACAGAACTACATGAGCAAGGACCATTAACTTCCCTCAAGAACAGTGGATGAAGATGAGCCACCCACTAGATTTTCAGAGCTTTTTATGCACTCAAGGTGGTGTGAAGGCACACAAAGCTATCATCAAATTTCCCATGTTCCTGTAAGGAAAGTAGTAATGCCCAAGAGAAATACAGCAGATGCATGATGTCAGCTATGGAAAGTTACATATGAGAGTTTTTAGGCTCCTCTTGTGGTCTTGAGCAATTAAGTTTTGAAGGATTAAAATGCTCTTCAATACTAGGTTTGAAGTCTCCCAGGTGAAAAATACAGTGGTTATTAGCTAGTTTCATTTTTTGTTTGTTTTTCCCTCCTCTTTATATTTGGACTATTTTAGCTATTCTATTTTATTATATTCTGGCCTGTGTTAGGAATGGTGTGGCCAGCAGAAACAGGGAGGTTATTCTTCCCCTGTACTCAGCGCTGGTGAGGCCGCACCTTGAGAACTGTGTCCAGTTCTGGGCCCCTCAGTTTATGAAGGATGTGGAAATGATTGAGAGCATCCAAAGGAGGGCAACGAGGCTGGTGAGGGGCTTGGAGCACAAGCCCTGTGAGGAGAGATTGAGAGAACTGGAGTTGTTTAGCCTGGAGAAAAGGAGGCTCAGAGGTGACCTTATCACTCTCTACAACTTCTTGAAAGGAGGTTGTAGACAGGTGGGGGTTGGTCTCTTTCACCCGGCAGCAACGGACAGAACGAGAGGACGCAGTCTCAAACTGCGCCAAGGAAGGTACAGGTTGGATATTAGGAAGAAGTTTTTCATGGAAAGAATAATAAAATATAGAAGCAGTCTGCCCAGAGAGGTGGTGGAGTCACCATCCCTGGATGTGTTTAAAAAGAGACTGAATATAGAACTTGATGACATGGTTTAGTGGAGGTGTAGGGCATGGGTTGGACTTGATGATCTTAGAGGTCCCTTCCAACCTGGTGATTCTGTGATTCTATATAAGTCTATTTCAGTTTTAAGCATGCAAATTCTTTCTCATGTCATTTTGGGTACATTACAGATTGTAGATACCTTGAAGTTGAACAGGTGGCTTCCAGACTGGAAATCAGAAACTTTTGCTAAGTGCCTTCACTCCTCTTACAGTGCCTGGGGGTTAAGTGTATTTGTATAGAATCCAAATAAATTCTTACACCTCTAAGCAGTTAGAAAAGAGGCAATCTACCCTGCTGTGTTTTAGAGAACTTTTACATTGCATTTGATTATCCTGTTACTTTGCATTCCTCAAAGCTGGAGGGTAGAGAAAGTTTCAGATGAGCTTGTGCAGAATTTAGGTGTTGAGCTGCTCAAGCTAGTGATCTTCTGGGTGTTCGTATGGGCGCTGCTTTAGAGACCTGGAGAAATGTCACACTTAAATATAAATAATTTTTCTGGATCTTCCACTATTAGTTAGCAGCAGAGCTGAAATGTGATTTTTATGTTTAGGTACTTACCACAATCGAGCTTACTTTTTACATTTAGACCTTACCAAATTCAGCCCTTGAATAATTCTTCTTTTTATGTTTGCCAACATACCATCACTTCACATCCCATAATTCATTTTCTCTACCATGATCAATTTAACAGTATTCTCTATTTTTTTCTATAGACTTAACCAAACTGAAACCTTCATCCATAAAGTTTTCTATTTCTTGTCTTAAAACCATTATGTTAGTAAGGAATTGATTAAATAAAATAATCTCAAGAGCAGATGTGCAAGAACTCACAATTCATCTTTTTAATATGGAAAGTTAACCACTCTGACAGTAGTCTCAAGCAGTTTCTGGAATACGACATTACTGTCTGACTCACCCCCTAACTATGCTGCTCCTTTAACAAATAACTGATAGCCTTAAAAAGGGTTTGAAAGACAGTGAATACGTAGCCCTATTCTTCTATTCACAGAGTCATTAAACCCAACTGAAGAAGTTAGAGGCAGTGGTTTTCTCTGCAGAAGCCATTCTGGTTTGGGCCCCTTTAATAAAAACAGCAGTTTAAATCCTACAGCTTTGCTTGCACACTAACATTGTTTAATTTGCTCTTTCTGAGGTGATGCCTAGCACGCCTGAAATGCCACTGCTGACCCCTTTCTTCACCTCTGTGCTTTGTTTTTTTTTTTTTTTTTAAAG
>NDXB01007400.1:6580-27975 GCA_002631895.1 Agapornis roseicollis | reverse complement strand
CACCCCCAAGCCCTTCTCCTCAGGCTGCTCTCAATCACTTCTCCAGCCAACCTGTGGCTGTGAAACGCTGTGGCTGTGCCTGGGACTGCCCCTACACAGAGACAGGACCTTGCCCTTGGCCTTGTTGAGCACCATGAGGTTCACATGGTCCCTCCTCTCTAGGTCCCTCTAGATCCCATCCCTCTGGTCTGTCACCACCCCACACAGCTCAGTGTCATCAGCATCTTGGGTCCGGTTTCCTCAGTGCTTGCTGTGGAAGCTGCTGGATTTTATGGCAGAGGCTGTTGAACCTTTGCCTCATGCTTCCCGCCTTCTTTGGAGGTGGTTGGGCCAGTGAGTTGTTGTAGATCCTCAATTCAGCCACATTCCAATGTCAGGCATTGAAAAGGAGGATATGTAGATATCCCACCCTGCTAACAACCCCCCTGGAGCTGGAGTCCAGTCAGTTCTTGGTGGTCTTAACATTAGAACCAGGTCCTAACATTAGAACCTGTTGTGTGGCAGTAAAACTCTCTTTGCCCATGGCTGTAGGTCAGTTCTGGAGCACCCAATATCCATCTGTGCTGCCTTTGGGAATGGGCAGCAGCCTGCAGGGCCTGGATGTCTTTGTGACACTGACCTATGTCTCTCCCTCTGGTTTTCCAACAGGACAGGCTGGACGATGGCCCAGAACAAGCTGTTCAACAAGATTCACAAGGCTCTGCAGTCTGACAGGCTGGCTCGCTTGGCTAATGAAGGGGTAAGGCTTTTCCTCCCTGTTTCCCTTCCTGCATCCCTGGATGCACATGGAATTGCCTGATCTTCCCCATCCCTGTGTTTCTTTATGACTTCCTGGTTTTTAGGCTTGCAATGAGCCAGTCCTGAGGAGGATAGCAGTGGACAAATGCGCTCGGAGAGTCCGCCAGGCTCTGGCCAGTGTCAACTGGGACACCAAACTGATCCAGTGGCTGCACACAACGCTGGTGGAGACCCTCAGCTTGCCAGTGCTGGCTGCTTACCTGGATGCTCTGCAGACGCTTAAAGGAAAGGTGATAAAGCAGTGCAAGGCTTTGCTGTCCCTTTCATTCTCCCTGTATAAAGGGAGCTGGTGGAGTTTTTATCCTTCTTTCCTGGCCCCTGGTTTCAGATCCCCACCCTGATCGACAGGATGCTGCTCTCCTCTACCACCAAGACAGGGGCAGCGGGTGCTGAGGCTCTGTCTCTGCTGCTGAAGAGACCTTGGGACCCAGCAGTGGGTGTCTTGTCACATAATAAACCAGTGAGTACCTCTCGGGGCTTGCAGGGTGGGTTTCACATCAGCTTTAGTTGTTCTGTCCTTTTGCTGTCTTCTTTCCACCTCTCTGTTGCTTCCTGGGCTCTTTTCCTCCTGCTTTAGACTTGCTCAGTGAGGGGGACTCCTGTGGGACACGTTTTCCCCCTGTACTGTCCTGAGGTAGCTTTGCCTGGGGAGAATGAGATGGATTAATGAGCTATGAACATCCCTGTGCTTCATTGTGCAGGCTGGGCAGCAAGGTCCCAGGCAGGGAATGTCCCTGACCCATCTCTTTGTTGAACTTTGTAGAGCAAATTGCCTGGTTCCCCCCTCATCCTGATTGCTTCCTCTGGACCCTCCAATTCCATGTTCCCCACTTCCCGACGGCACCGGTTCTGGCAGTCACAGCTTTCCTGCCTGGGAAAGGTTCGTATGGCTGGTTTTGGAAGGAGGAAAATTCAAACTAGGCTGGGCTGCAGCAGCTGAGCTTGGTTTTATAAGCCTTTGGTGCACCACAATGCTTGGTTGTGCTGAAAGCAGAGGGTGGTGGCTGCCCTCTGCACTTGAGACACTGCACAGGGGATGTGCAGTGTTCAAGGCCAGGTTGGACAGAGCCTTGGGTGACATGGTCTGGTGTGAAGTGTCCCTGCCCACGGCAGGAGGGTTGGAACTGGATGATCTCAAGGTCCTTTCCAAGACAACCCATTGTGTGATTCTGAGCTGCCCAGATTCAATGCATTTGGGGTCTCTTGCTTACCAATATCATCCATCTTCAGTGAATCATCAACTGGTTTGGGTTGGAAGGGACTTTAAGGCTCATCCAGTTCCAAGTATGGACAGGGACCCCNGAGCTGCCCAGATTCAATGCATTTGGGGTCTCTTGCTTACCAATATCATCCATCTTCAGTGAATCATCAACTGGTTTGGGTTGGAAGGGACTTTAAGGCTCATCCAGTTCCAAGTATGGACAGGGACCCCTTCCACTGGAGCAGCTTGCTCCAAGCCCCTGTGTCCAACCTGGCCTTGAACCCTGCCAGGGATAGGGCAGCCACAGCTTCTCTGAGCACCCTGTGTCAGCGCCTCACCACTCTCACAAGGAGGAGAAGGTGGAATATCTTCTTGATCATCTGCATCAGTTCAGATTGTGTTGTGCCTGTTAGTAAGGATGGATGAGTCTCCAATAGGAAGAGGTTGGAGGAGACTGTAGGTCACCTTAGTCCTCTGCCTGGATACAGGCTGCTCCTAATCAATGTGGCAGATGTACTGGGTGTATGAGAGCCTGGTGAATGGCAGAGATTGTCTCTGTGGGGAATTCTCCATTTCCTCTGTTTTTAGGGGGATTCACTTTCTGTGGAAGTGAATCCCAGGGCAAAGAAGGAGCAAGAAGCACAAGTTCATGCCCAGATGTGGTTCCAGTCTGTGCTAGTTGTTGTCAGTGCTCATTCCCAGCAGATCCATGGGTATCCATTGACCTTCCCTTTCACCCCTCAGGTGATTCCCATCACCACCCACCTGCTCAACAATGGCAGTGGGGTGGGAGTACTGCAGTGTCTGGAGCACATGATTGGGGCTGTGAGGAGCAAAGTGGCTGAGGTGAGTGCAGCAGCAAACCTCTGCTGCTCCCATCCCACTCCTCTCCTTGCTGGAGGTGTTGTCCCACTCCAGGGCATCACTGTCCCATTGTCTGCCCCTCTTCTCCACCCATGTCTTGTTCTTTCCCCCATAGATTCACAGCCACTTCTCTCACAAGCCCATCATCCTGATCGGGTGGAACACTGGTGCCTTGGTGGCCTGTCACGTAAGTACCCAATTGCTTCACGTCCTCCCACTTGACAGCTTCAATTCAGAGTTAGGTTTGAATTGCTGCTGGTTTAAAGACTTTTTAAGAGGGGGTTGTGCTTGTCCCTTTTCTCTTTCCAAGGCCTGGCTTTGAGACAGGTGCCCTTTCTGGTCGTGGGGACATAGACAATTCTGTAGAATCCCAGGTTGTTCATGGTTTTTTCCCCCCAGGTTTCAGTGATGGAGTATGTCACTGCAGTTGTGTGCCTTGGATTCCCCCTTCTCACTGTGGATGGCCCCAGAGGGGTAAGGACCAAAGGCACGTGGAGGCATTTAACAGCAAGAGTGGGTGCGAGGAGTCCTGTGTTGGCTTGTCTGTGCTGTTACACAGGTTTGCTCCTTCCTGGGTTCTTATCTATGGGGTCACTTGTTCACTGTGGCCTTTGGCCCTGGAGAGGACAACTTGGGTTGATCCATATGGAGCCCAAATTGCCCCTTTGTTATCTGACCAGTGTGTGATGAGGTTGGGAATGTTGGGTTCAGCTACTGAAATGGCTGATTCTGAGGGCAGTGGGGATCTGTGTCAAAGGCATTTGCTGGAGCATGGTCCAGCTCTGGAGCAGAGTTTCCTTTGGGATTGGTCTGGCTGTGTAATTCCCACTGGGAAGCTTCACTTCAGCCTTGTCCCAGGTTTGCTTCTAAGCCTGGATTGGTCCTTCTGGATTACAGTTCCTTTGCTCTTGCAGGATGTTGATGACCCCCTCCTGGAGATGAAGACCCCTGTCCTCTTTGTGATCGGGCAGAATTCCCTGCAGTGCAACATGGAAGCCATGGAAGATTTCCGTGAGAAAATACGAGCTGATAACAGCATGGTGGTGGTGGGAGGAGCAGATGACAACCTCAGGTAATGCTCTCCCAGATGGAGCCTTGCTTCCCAGGAACACTGGGCAGCATCCCAGCATGCTGTGCACAAATAAATCCCCAAATTGGGTACCGAAACCAGATGGGAACTGCAGAAGCGGGTTCCATCAGGATCAGCTTTGTTGTTCCAAACCTGCAAGGTTGGAGAGAGGGATGTTTTTCCGTGCTAAAGCTGCATCATTTTGCCCAGTAAAGATCCAGTGTACAGCATGGGATGACCCCAGAGCAAGTATTTGCTCTTTCATGCCTCCCTTTCCTCTGCAATGTGTGGCTTTTGGAGGCTGTGCACAGAACTGGGGTGAGAGAGTGTCTGTAAAAGCCATGGAGGAGGCAAGAGGCTTTTAAGGTTTCAGGAGACTTGTGTTTGTTTGGAGTAACTGCAGCAAAACCCTGAGCAAGGAGTGAGAATGGAGTTGGGCTGAGGCCAGAGCTGCATCCAGCAGCACAGACAAGGGTTTGGAGCATCATAGAAGTCTATAGTGGGGATAATCAGTGAAGAATAGGAAAGAAAACAATGTGAAACTGTGATAGTGGGACTGAGGGCATGCTCTTGTGAGTGTGAAACCCAACGTGTTGACTTCCATCTGGTTTCTTTAATAGGATAAGCAAAGCCAAAAAGAAGTCAGAAGGCCTCACCCAGAGCATGGTGGACCGCTGCATCCAGGTAAGCACAGGAATCTTCCTCTTATGCCTCCTATCTCTAAACCAACCCTGTGCTAAAATGTCTCAGTGACACCACAAGTTCTAACCTCATTGCCAGGCTTGGTTGGGTTGAGGGGAGTTATCTCATGGGTGGGATTTTGAAGCGTGTCTCTCCTTTCAGGAGGAGAAACATGAGCTTCATGGTAGCGCATCTTAAGTAAAGAAGGGGTTTCAGGGTTGTCCAGTACCTCTGCCTGGGGAATGAAGCAGGAGTATTGGAGAAACCATCCTGTTTCTCTCCCATGTGTCAGAAATCAGTGGGGTATGAGCTTAAATGAGAAGCTAAGCTCTGTCTATAAGCTTTTAGGGTTTCTTTTTGTGGAATATTAAACAGAGAGAGCCTTATCCCTTTGTCCCTTTGGGAATCTTTCGTTCTCTTTTTGTTTCAAGCTGTGAAGATGAGTTGGTCAGACCCCTGCAGAGCACTTACCCTGTGTTTTACCCTTCCTAGGATGAAATAGCTGACTTCTTGACTGGAGTCCTCACTCGAGCAGAGAGCCACTCAGGCTCTGATCCCCGTGACTTGGATGCGGAGAAGAAGAAGAAGCCCCGAGACTCCAGCAGGAGGGATCTGTCTTTTGACCTGCCAGAAAGGAGCAGCAGACCTGCCTCCCCAGCAGCCAAAGTGCCTGCTTCTCCTTCAGGCTCAGAGGTGTGGGGGCTTGCTCTGGGGTACTTTGAGCCTGGAGAGGCTGAGTGCTTTTGTATCAGTGAATTATCAGATCACAGAGTGGTTGGTTTGAGTTGGAAGAGACCTTAAAGCTTGTCTCATTTCAGCCCATTGCCACAGCCAGGGACCGCTTCCACTGGAGCAGCTTGCTCCAAGCCCCTGTGTCCAACCTGGCCTTGAGCACTGCCAGGGATGGGGCAGCTACAGCTTCTCTGGGCCATCACCCTGTGCCAGTGCCTCAGCACCCTCACAGGGAACAGCTTCTGCCTCAGAGCTCAGCTCAGTCTCCCCTGGGGTAGGTTCAAGCCATTGCCCTTGGCCTGTCCCTACAGGCCCTTGTCCCAAGCTCCTCTCCAGGTTCCCTGCAGCCCCTTTAGGCCCTGGAGCTGCTCNGGCAGGTTCAAGCCATTGCCCTTGGCCTGTCCCTACAGGCCCTTGTCCCAAGCTTCTCTCCAGGTTCCCTGCAGCCCCTTTAGGCCCTGGAGCTGCTCTGAGGTCTCCCCTTCAGGAGCCTTCTCTCCCCCAGGCTGCCCCAGCCCAGCTCTCTCAGCCTGGCTCCAGAGCAGAGCTGCTCCAGCCCTCACAGCAGCTCTATGGCCTCCTATGTCTCCACTCCAACAGCTTCAGGTCCCTCTGGTGCTGTTGCCCCAGAGCTGGATCAGGGCTGCAGGGGGTCTCCCCAGAGCGGAGCAGAGGGGCAGGATCCCCTCCCTGAGCTGCTGCTCACACTCTAGGGGTGCAGCCCAGCACATGGGGGAGCTCCGGGCTCAGGTGCACATTGAGGCTGGGTCATGGGGGGTTTCTTGTCAGTCAGTGTGGTGGAAGAGGGAGGTGAGGGGAATCCTCAAGATTGTGGTGGGGTCAACAGATCTGCTTCATGGGAAGTTTGTGCCGCTGCGCTCAGGGTTCCAACTGCTCCTTAGGGACACGGGGGTAAGATGTGTTCCTTGCCTTCAAGCAGGACTTGTCCAGCAGCCCCACTTCAAGCCCCAAGACCAAAGTGGCCGCTGTGTCCTCCCTGCAGAAGCCCAGCCAGATGGGCCCCACGCAGCTGCTGAAGAGGCACGTGCCAAGGCCAGACACTGTCCTCGCACACAAGCAGGCCCAAGGTAATGCCCTGCAGTTTCCCCACCCTCTTCCCTCTCAGCAGCTGGAGTTTTGGTCTTTCTCTGTCGTGATGTGTGTAGGTTCTTGTCTTCCGAGTCCTGTCCTGGATCCCAGGCTCCCTGTGGCAGCTTTCCCTGCAGCTTTCCCTGTCACTGTCATCTGATGGAGGGTTGGAGTTAGGCTGGAAATAGTTTTGGCAGAAGGGTTTTCACTTGTGGCTGACCAAGTCAGCACATAGCCACAATTAATTCTTCAAGTGTGAGCGCCTTAGTGGTGTCTCAGCCTTAAAGGCTGCTTGGGAGGGAGAATAAAGGTACTCCGGAGGTGATCGAGACTGGGTTGTGACTGGAACAATGGGTTTGAGTAATTGCAGAGTCACCTTGCATCAGATGGCAGGGCAAAAGCTGCTCCAAGTAAGAAACCAGCTTCAGCCATAGGGTTTCCATCCTGTTGGATGCTGATCACAAACTTCAGCTTCAGCCCAATGGTGAACACTGAATGCAGGTCATGGTGGTGGTGGTGCTGATCCCTTGTGGTGAATGCCAGCAGCACCTGGGGAGTGGTTCTCCATCCTCCCTTGTCTCCTTGTTGTCTCCTGCAGCAGTATCACCCTCCACATTCCCTAAAGTCTTTCTCTGACTCCAGGGGGAAGTTGAACCTTAATTTCTGAGAGCACAGACTAAAGGAATCTGTTCCTTTGTTGTAGCTGAGGAAGTTTCTATCACATGGGAGGAAGGTCTGTGCAATGGGATGTGTTGGGGCTGCCTTGTCATGCCAGGAGCCCTGGAGCAGGGTTTGTGTTTGGTGGCTGTAGCTGTTCAGGAATGTGCTGGCTCATGTCTCCCAGCTTGGTGCCACTACTTGGCCAAGCTAACTGTGCCTCTCATAGCCAAGCCTGCTGTCATTCCTGGGTGCTGGAGCTTTCCCTCATGGCAATGGGGCTGGAGAAGGGCTCCTGCTATTGGGATGTGCTCTCTGAAAGCTGGGATGGAGCTACGTGTAGTGTGGGATGTGCTGCGCTGCAGTGAGGAGCAGGAGGCTGGAGTGTCTCCATTGTGCTCTGTGCCTGAGTCGTGGCTGGAGCTCTCTGTGTGGGTCCCAGTGGTGTCCCTGGAGCTGTGTGTCCCCTCCAGAGCCGGGCTGTGATACTGTAATTCTCTCTGATTCGTTTCAGCTCAATTTGCTGCTTTTCTGAAACAAAACATGCTGGTGAGGAAAGCTCTTCCTCCTGGCACCTCTTCATGTCTCTTTGGTGAGTATCTCCTCACTTCTCCCTGTCTCTTTCTCTGTCTCCCTCCTTCTCTCTGTCTCTGCTACCTCCTTCCATCCTCTTCCTCTCCCCTTGCACTGGTTTGGGGATGTGGCCCAGCGTGTCCCCTTGTCCCCCTGCTTCTTGCTTTCTCACTGCTGTATTTGAAGCTAAAGCTGATGGCTCCTTGCTACTGAGAGTGTTAACTTCCCCTGAGCTCTTCCCCTCTCCCAGTGGGTTCATGGAGCTGGGGAGGCTGGCAGTTGGTGTGCTTTGGTGGGTTTGTGACTGATACGGTGACATTTGTGGGTGTGAATTTAACCTGTGCTCCTGTGCTGGGGTTGGGCGGGGGGGATGTGACCAGCAGCCTGGGAGAGACCATGTGTGTTGGTGGAGCATCCCAAACACATAGGAGCAGGAACAAGCGACATGGAAGGGGCAGATGTGGACATGTGGAGCTGTGCTTTTTGTCCACAGCAAGTTAGAGCAGAGAGGCCAGGGAGAGGGATGGCTTTGGGAAGATGGTGATGTGGTGGGAGAGGGATACTGTGTGCACTGAGGTACATGGAGTGAGCAGTCCTGTGCTATCTTGTGCTGGGTGCTGGAGCACACAGAGGGATGTGCATGTGTGTGTGTGTTGCTCTGAGCACTGGGGATCCACAGCACATGTAAAGAGATGTTTTGCCATCCTGAAAGGCAGTGACTATGTGAATCTGGGACTGGGAGAGGAGGAGGAGCTGAAATCCAAGCCCCCAGGGGGCTGTGGTGTCATCATGTGGGCTGTTGGCGTCAGTTCTCCTATTGGGTGACCCCAGGGTGCTGAGAGCATTGATGTGGATAAGAACTGGCCTCTCTCCATAGCCCACTACTGATGCTTTCAACTGGCTGAGGCAAACCATGGGTGCAGAGAAGTTGGTGGTACTTTGGCACATGGTGTGGAGACTCCAAGGATGCAGGTTCCTTGAACACCCTCCAGATAGGCCAAACTGCACAGGTACAACTGTGGCAGCAGCTCCTGAGGCAGGGATCGGCTGGGCTGGTTGTTGTTAAGGTTTCTTTCTCCTTTCAGCCTTGTTTAAAGGTTTCTTTCTGCCTTGAGCCTTGTTTTGTGCCCTCCCCTGTGTGATGAGGGTGGCCTGGAAGCACACACAGGACCCTGCCCTTATCCAGAGTCCTCCCAGCCTGCATCTGTGGGGAAGAGGAATCACATTGGATGTTCCTCTGCTTATGGGGAGGTGTGGAGAGGCTGGCATCAACTTGGTCTCTGTTTTGATCAAAAGCAGATTGAGATCTCTGGGCTTGTTACTGCATTGGCTTGGATGAGTGAGGTGTGAGGTAGGAGCTGGGGCGCACAGCTTTGGGAGTGGAATGATTTGGCATGTTCAGGGCCAGGTTGAATGGGGTTTGGAGCAACCTGGTTTAGTGTGAGTGTCCCTGCCCATGGCAGGGGGTTGGAACTGGATGATCCTAAGGTCCTTTCCAACCCAAACCATTCTGTGCTCCTGAACACAGCCCCAGTGTGAGCAGAAGTGGGCTCCTCTCTCCTGCAGTGGGGACACAAGGGGATGTGGGGTTACTGCTTGCTTGGAGGGCCACCTGATGCCACTGCCTGTGCATGTGCCCTTTCACCGCCCTGCTTGGCTGGTGGCACTTTGGGGGGTGGCTTTGGTGCCTGTGGTCTGTGCACGCCTGAGGAGGTCTCTGGATGGTGATTTGGATCATGCATGTTTGCAGCAGGGTGGGAGGCACAGGAGCCTTGGAGCTGGGGCAGCCTGGGGGAGAGAAGGCTCCTGAAGGGGAGACCTGAGAGCAGCTCCAGGGCCTAAAGGGGCTGCAGGGAACCTGGAGAGGGGCTTGGGACAAGGGCCTGTAGGGCCAGGCCAAGGGCAGTGGCTTGAACCTGCCCCAGGGGAGACTGAGCTGAGCTCTGAGGCAGAAGCTGTTCCCTGTGAGGGTGCTGAGGCGCTGGCCCAGGGTGATGGCCCAGAGAAGCTGTGGCTGCCCCATCCCTGGCAGTGCTCAAGGCCAGGTTGGACACAGGGGCTTGGAGCAAGCTGCTCCAGTGGAAGGGGTCCCTGAAGTGGCAGGGGTTGGAGCTGGAGGAGCTTTAAGGTCCCTTCCAACCAAATTAACAGTGATCCTGTGATGTTTGGCTCTGGGGATCAGGACCCTGGGGAGAGGAGTGGCCCCAAAATCCTAGGAGTTGTCTGACGTGTAGGGTTTTGGCCACAGTCTTGTTGTACACCCAGTTCAGAGGTGGCACACAGGGGAGGCTATAAATGCATACACAGACACACATGCCCATCTGTATTGGTTGTCCATAATATATCCATATTCATCTATATCTAAATGAAAAGGAATGTGCATCTTGGCCCCTGGGTTGTTGAATACACAGCTTGGGCACTCAGGACCCTCTGGAGCAAGGGACTTAGCTGGCCCAGCAGTGATCTGCAGGAGCTTTGCATGGAGAGGGCTGGATGATCTTACACCAGTGGTGGGAGACCCATGGAGAGCGCATGGGCAGGATGTGGCAGCTCTTGACTGTGTTTTGTGCCTGGGCTGCTCAGAGGTGTTTGTCATGGATCCTCTCTGCTGTTTGGGTAGCCCTGGCCCTGGCCAGCTTATGCTCTGGGTAGGATGTGATGTGTCAAGGACATGACAGCAAAAAAAGCCATTGATGGGGAAGAGAAATCCCAGCTTGTGGTTTTCCCCCGTAGTCTCAAGCAGTGCAGGGTATCTGGGGCTTGGCTTTGCTGCAGCACCCCCTGTGCTCATGCTGCTTTGCTCAGTGCCTTTAAAACGTCTGTGCTTCAGCTTCTGGGGGGCCAGTGAGGAGCACTGGAAGGGATGTGCTGGATGGCAGGCATGCACATACCTTTGCTGGTGTGTCAGGAGCAGGCTGAGCTTTAATCCAGCACTGGCAGCACCAGCTCTGTGAGTCTCTGCTTCCTCATCCCCTCACCTGGAAATGAGGGATATTGGAGGGGTCTGATGCCAGGATTCATTATGAGATGAGAAGTGGAGATGTGGTGTCACTGTAGGCATCTGTTTTCCTTTGCCACAGAGGCAAGGCAGGTTTTATGTGCTGTGATGTGCTTTATATGCTTAGCCTGCGAGTAGTGGAAATGAAGTCCTGGCCCTAAACCAGGAGCTTAGGGCATGTGGAAGATGAAGTAGATGGTGAAAAGGAGATGCGTGAGCTCCTGGTGCATGGGAGATGGGCAAGGCTGGCATGGAGGGAGCTCTGGAAGCGTGCATGGGCATGTGTCCCTTCTCCACACCTGGGAGCAGTGCTGACCTCGAGGGACCAGCCACCACTTTTCAAACAGCTCCTTCTGTGTCCCCTAGTTCCAGTGTCCTCAGAGCACTCGGAAGGGGCTGACAAAGATGATGTGCGCGTGCAGCTGAAGAGGCACCAGACCCCCAGCCCGACCCAGTGCACCAAATCCACCAAACGTGCCAAAATCAAGGTGACCATTGTGTCTCACGGCGATGCTGCTGGCGTGGGGAACGGAGCAGCCCTCAGCACCCAGGCAGAAAGTGAGTTGTGATGATACGGCTGCTGCTGAGCCCCAGAGGGGGCTCGGTGCTGGGCCCAGTGGGGAGGGAGCTCTGAGCTTTGGAGGAGTCGGCTGCCCAAACCAGGCTGAGCCTCGAGGTGTGAGTGCCATGGGGAGAGCTGGGCAGTGTGGGGGCTCACCGCACGTAGCAGCTTGGCAGGGGCCTCTCTTTTCCATAGGGAAATGCTCCATGGCAGCCAAGGGGAACTTGGCTCCTTCCTCCGAGGCATCGAGCGCTGCTGGAAGCAGGATGGTCCTGGTGGACCCCTTGCTCCGAGCAGGTTATGTGCGCCTCCAGTTCCGCTCCTGAATGAAGCTCTCACCTGGATTGTGCTCCTGCTTTAGGGATGGTGGTGATGTTCCTTCCTCTGGAAATCCTTTCTTTGTGTGTCCAGACTTGGCGCTGCAGCCGAATGTCCCGCTCTGCTCATCCCCTCTGGCCCTTGAGTGGCACAATACACACTTGATACGCATAAAATTCCAGCTCCTCTGTGGCTGGGAAAGCCCACTTTGCAGAGGCCCTGCTGTCCAAGAAGAGGTGATGTGCTCCATCTTCCCCTTGAGCCTTCACAATGAAAGCTTTGGCTGCTGTCACCCTAGAACTGGAGGATGTTGCTTTGGTGCTGGCGCATGTGTCTTCCTCACATCCATGTCTTCCTCCTGTTGAAGTGCAGCACTCCAGAGGTGCCCGGCAGTTCTCATTGTCAGTGTTAGTTCAGTGCAGGGCAGGATGGCAAGGTCACGTCTCCATTCGGGAAGCAAATCACAGGGTTTCAAAGCTGAGAGAGGATTCTGCTCCCTTGGCAGCATCTCTTGGTTACTTCAGCGGTTCTTTTGAACTGGGAGATAGGATTAAGCACCGCACATCCTTGAAGGTCCCCGTTTCTCTCCTGGCAGCTTTGCAAATCTCTGCTGACTGGAATCGTCATATTTTAATTTTCCCAACTTTACTTCTTTCCACAGAAAGGAAATGAATTGCAGAAGTTAAACATGAACCAAAGCAAGAATCCCCTTTAACCGTGCGTGTGAGCAGAGGAAGGCTCCAGCCAGACTCAGTTGTATCCCTCAAACGCTGCAATAAACAGATCTCGTGACTCGTCGCATCCCTGTGTATTTTGTAAAGTGGCTCCAAGGAATGGGGACCAAACTCCCATCAGCAGTGACCAGCCAGGTCCAAACTGCTGTACTGGGGTGGCACATCCGTGCTGTGATGGATTAGGAAGAGGGCATTAAGCACAGATAACGTTTAGGAGAGAGATTTGATGCTGAGGGTGTGAGATTTGACTGCTTTAGAGATCGATGAAGCTGATTCCTTCTGTTTTGTCTCTTATAACACTTCCACTATAGCAACTTTCTGGTTTTTAGCACAGCTCTGCTCTCTTGGATGCTCCCCATCTCTGGTAGCTGGAGCGTGTCTGCAGCAGAGCTTTCCTTCAGGAGATGCTCTGTGAGCCCGTGGGGAGCTGTGTGAGAGATGGGGCATCCCTAAAGACTCCCGGAGGAGAGAAAGGGACATCCTGCTTTTGTTCTCTTGCAGTGGTCGCTGGGAAGCCGGTCCCTGTGGCTGTTGGCCAGGCTGTGCCGGGTGTGAAGGAGCTCTCAGGACTGCTCACCACCCCCAAGTGAGTGCACTCAGCTCTATGGGACAGGCTGCTGATGGGAGGACCACAGCAGCGGGGGTTCTGCATGGGGAGCTTGCTGGTGTCTGACTTGGGACTAGAGTTTTGGGGGTGCAGGAGGCTCCTGAGCACTGTTTCTCAACCAGCAGTTGAGTTGGGGAATGGCAGAAGTGGGCCTGAGGAGAAGGGGCTGTGGCTGTCGGGTTATATTTATATGTGGTTTCCCAAATCCATCGCTGCCTTTGGAATGACTGTGATGTCCTTGCCAGAAATGGGGTATTTAGTCTTTCCCTGCATTCCCTCTGACAGCCAAGCTTTCTTTTCCAGAGATAGGTGAAAGAATCAAGGAATGGTTTGGGTTGGAAAGGAGCTTAAAGCTCATCCAGTTCCACCCCATTGCCATGGGCAGGGACACCTTCCACTAGAGCAGCTTGCTCCAAGCCCCATCCAGCCTGGCCTTGAACACTGCCAGGGATGGAGCATTCACAACTTCCTTGGGCAACCTGAAGAAGCCTTGATATTGGCTCATGGGTTTTATACTGGGAATGAATCTGATGTTGACATCTCACATCAGTGTTTTCCCTTTTAAGTCAATCCAAGCTTTGGAGAGCTGGACTCTGATGTGGGAAGGGAGAGAAAGAAGAGCTGTTTCCAAGTATCGAGTGGGTTTTAAAAAGGAGAAGCATCACTACAGGGTAGATTCCTCTTGGGCAGGGTTGCACAGCCCATGGAGGTAGGTGCAGACATGGAGCAAGCTCTCTTCCAGTTCAGAAATACACCACTTCTGCTGGAAGTGCACCTTGTTCTGCCTGCTGTGGTGGACACAGCAGGTAGGAACAGCAGGGAAACATCACTTGCTTTGGGGTTTTGTAGCTCATTCTGTAGCCTTGTGCTTCCAGGAGCCCTGCTTTAGGGACAGTCCCCCAGCTCACATTAGTAACCAGTCTTCTCTCCTGCTTGCTCTGTAGGCTGAGTTCAGCAACAGAAACCTCCTCCACGAGCCCTGCTCCATCCTCTGTGATCCCCAGCAGCACGGCACCCAGTGCTTTCCATGCTCTGCAGAGCAGGCTGGTGGCCAGCAGCACCCACTGCCTGCAGGCCCAGCCAGCCAGTACCCTCCAAGGTACCTGCCTCTCTCCATGTCTCTTGTGAATGTAAAAGGTAAAGCAGGTTCCAAATGATTTGGTGGATCCTTTCTTGCATTCCCTGGTTGCTTTGTGTTTGGCTGAGGCAGTGGTTGAGATCCCATGGGATGCATTGAGTGAGGCTGGAGGTGACTTATTAATTGTGTCACTTCCATGTCATGACCTTTTGAGACATCAAACCCGACCTCTTCTTGCTCCCAGGTCTCACATCTAACCTCACTGGTAGCTGCAGCAGTGAAATGGGTTGGACTATGTGTGTAGAGTGGCTGGGAGGATCCCAACCTCAAGGTGGGCTGCTTGGGATGCTCCTCTTTAAGGAACAGCTTTGCAGTTGCCTGCCATACACCACACCTGGAATTCCATCGTGCTGCTGAATTCTCCAAGCCTGACGTTATTCATTGCATTTGTTTTCAGGAGCAGCATCTGCCAGCAGCCTGCTGCAAGGGCTGAGCTTCAGCCTGCAAGACATTGGGACCAAGACATCTCCCCTTCCGGCCAGTGTGGCTGCTGCTGGGCAGCCCGTGCAGGTATGCAGCCTCCGGGTATCAGAGATCCCATGCTGGAGGGAATCAGAGAATAGTCAGGATTGGAAGGGACCTTAAGATCATCCAGTTCCAACCCCCCTGCCATAAGCAGGGACACCTCACACTAAACCATGGCACCCAAGGCTTTGTTTAACCTGACCTTGAGCACTGCCAGGGATGGAGCATTCACAACTCTGAGCAGGGTAAAGGAGTCAAAGAGGATCCCTCATAGGCCCTGTTTGGTTCAGAACTAGCAGGGTTGAAGGAGTAGGTGTGAACTGCAGCTGAAATGATGCATCTGAGCCCTGGCAGCCTGCAAACGTGGGCTAAGGGTTCCCATGATGAGGTCTAGGAAGCAGGGCTGGAGGATTTTCACCTGGAAAATGGTGGGAAGGAGATGGAGGATGAACTGGGGGGAATCTGTGTTCTTATGTGGAGACACGTGCCTGTGGTGTCTCAGGCCCATTCAGCACTGGTGGCTTGCTTACAAGAGGAGCCAGCATTCCTCCCAGTCAAGTTGAAACAAGGATGTGCAGCCTGGAAGGGACGAGTTCGTGGCCACCAGGATGACATATGGAGACTCTAAAGACCTCTGGCTTTCTTCCAGGTTCTCACTGCTTCTCCTTGTCCTTCTCCTTCCAGAGCTCAGCTGTGAAGACACCTGCACCTATGCAGAACCTGAGTGCTCTAACCACGGACACCAGCACCATTGTCCGCACCATCCCGGTTGCCACCTCTCTGTCCTTGGGAGCCTCAGCGGGTGGGAAGCCCACGGCCATTCACCAGCTGCTGACGAATGGGGGCCTGGCCAAGCTGGCCAGCAGTCTCCCTGGCCTGGCTCAGATCTCCAACCAGGCAGCAGGTGAGGGACAGGGGCACCTGAATCACCCCATCACCTTGAGACCAGTGTTTCCAAAGCTCATTTTGCCTCTGAGCTCTAGGTGGGGGATTGCTGAGCATGGGAAGAGGCTTCTGATGCTCCCCAAGTTGGTGAACGTGGCCTCCATGGGTCTCAGGAACGTGTTGCTCCTGTGTTTTCCAGGCTTGAAGGCCCCCACGACCATTACTGTGACGCTGCGAGGGCAGCCCAGCCGCATGACCACACTGAGCCAGGCTGCCATGAGCACTGTGCAGCCCCAGCTGGAGGAGCAGGCAGTGCACACACAGGCACCTCAGGTAACTTCTGGCATCACCTCTGTAAAGAACATGTCCACTGCTGCTCTTCTGAGCTTTTATTCTGACCATCACAGTCAAGGGCTGTTGGGGAAGTGTCCCTGGGCATATCTAGTGGGTGTCATGAGCATTTTGAGGCTGCACAGAAAGGGTTGTTAGGACACCCCTTCATGTCTGTTAGCAGCAGGGTTGATTGTGCTCCATAGCACAGGAGTAGCACACGGAGGAACTCTCCAGCTGGACTCCAAAAGCTGACATCAGCACAGGATTTGTTCTAAAGCTCCAGGTTTTGGTGGGAGGAGGGAAGTTCCCACCTGTCTGTTCAGGCAGGAGAGCTGGGTTCTTGAAGATGCTGCTTCTGACTATTACAGAATCAACCAGGTTGGAAAAGAGCTTTAAGCTCATCCAGTCCAACTGCTCCCCAGCACTGCCAAGGCCACCACTGCCCCATGGCACTGAGGGTGTGTGAGCCCTCACAGGGCCGGTGCCTGTAGCCCTGCCCTGGGCAGCCTGTTCTAATGCCTGAGCACCCTGTGGGCAAGGAATTGTTCCTCAGCTCCATCTAAACCTGCTCTGGGGCAGCTTGAGGCCGGTTCCTCTTGTCCCATCCCTTGTTCTTGGGAGCAGAGTCCAGCCCTTCCTGGCTCCATCCTCCTCTCAGGCACTTGTAGGGAGCCATCAGGTCCTCCCTGAGCCTTCTCTTCTCCATCTGAACCCCCCAGGTCCCTCAGCCCTTCCCTATCACACTGTGCTCCAGGCCCTGCTCCAGCTCCATTGCCCTTCTCTGGCCCCGCTCCAGCCCCTCAATGTCTCTGTTGGAGTGAGGGGCCCAGAGCTGAGCACAGGATTTGAGGTGCAGCCTCCCCAGTGCCCAGTGCAGGGGCACAGTCCCTGCCCTGGCCCTGCTGCCACACTGGTGCTGATCCAGGCCAGGTTGCTGGGGGCTGCCTGGGCACAAGCTGCTCATGATCAGCTCTGTCAGCAAAGTAGATGTCCTGTTGTGAGGCTGGGCCCTGTGGATGTTTGGAATACTGCACTGTTACCTTCTCCATGACCCCAACTCCTGCTCCTTCTTGCTGCCATGCTGCTAAAACCAATTTATGGAGTGCTGAGTGTGTGCTCCGAGGTGGTAACTTGTAGATACAGACCTCCTCTTGGAGGTCAATCACTGACACTAGGAAAAGGTTCTCAATATCTGGACTCTTGACACATGCCAGGTACTGTGTCAAGGATCCCAGCTGCCTTCTGGCTTCCTAGGTTAAGTTTTGGTGTGGCTGAGTTGAAAGCACAGGGTGCTGAGTCAGAGAGGGGTTTCTGTTGTCAATGTTGTGGTCTTGGGTACTGTAACATGGGCAGCCACAGCTTCTCTGGGCCATCACCCTGTGCCAGCGCCTCAGCACCCTCACAGGGAACAGCTTTTGCCTCAGAGCTCAGCTCAGCCTCCCCTGGGGCAGGTTCAAGCCATTCATTCCCCTTGGCCTGGCCCTACAGGCCCTTGTCCCCAACCCCTCTCCAGGTTCCCTGCAGCCCCTTTAGGCCCTGGAGCTGCTCTCAGGTTTCCCCTTCAGGAGCCTTCTCTCCCCCAGGCTGCCCCAGCCCAGCTCTCTCAGCCTGGCTCCAGAGCAGAGCTGCTCCAGCCCTCGCAGCAGCTCCATGGCCTCCTCTGGCCTCCCTCCAACAGATCCACGTCCCTCTTGTGCTGCTGCCCCAGAGCTGGACGTCCTCGGTAACGTTGAGCTTCTCCTCACCCAAAACCCCCAAGTCCTTCTCCTCAAGGCTCCCTCCAGCCTCCCCCAGCCTGTGTTTGTGCTTGGAATTGCCTGACCCAGAGGTAGCACCTTGCATTTTGGACTCCATGAGGTTCGCATGGTCCCATTTCTCCAGCCTGTTCCGGTCTCTGCATCCCATCCCTTCCCTCCAACATCTTGCCAGCACCACACAGCTCAGTGTCCTGGGCTAGCTTGCTGAGGGTGCTCAATCCCATGTCTGTGTCACCAGCTAAGATGCTTTCATTCTTCATCTGTGTTGGGCACAGTTTTTGTGCTCTTCAGAGGCTGTTTAATAAACCATCCGAACTCACGTGCTCTCCTTTGGTACCTTTGAAGGACCCTCAGTGTCCAGCAGCACAGTGTGATGAAACCTGGTGCAGATCAGCTCCAGGGAGAGCAGCATTGCATAGGGGTTAATGTTTAAGGCTCTTGGAACTGGATATCGGATCACACGCTGTGACTTCCCCCTGCAGTGCTGAGCTTGTGTGCTTAAGGTAGGGCTTCGTTGTGCAGTGGGCTGGGAGAGCTGCTTCACAGGCAAACTGAAAGCTGTGTGTTACAGGAAATGGCATGAGCTCTGTGTTTTTGGAACTAATTATAGCCCCTGACATCAGCTCCCTGGCCCTTTAGCACACAGGATTGGGTAATCTCACAGGGCTTCCTGTAAAAGAGCTCATTTACAAAAGGCTTAGGGGGAGAACTGAGGGCTCAGACGTGTGTTTTCAGCAGCAGCTGGTGTTGGTTGGGTTCCCTTTGACATTCCAGCTCTGCTGTGGCTGTGCAGGAAGCCCATGCAGGGTGCACAGTGGTTCTTCACCTCCAGGGGCTGGGTGATGCCTGTGGCAGGGCATGCAGCATGATGGGTCACCCCTTAAACCAGGAGGTGCGAGACTGAGGACTCTCCCTGGGGAGTCTGGTGCAGATGCTTTCTGTGGGCTGCAGAGTGAGAAAGCAAGAGTGTTTGGGTGGCTTTCAAATGAAAATGCAAGTGAGCTTCAGCTCCTCTCCACAAGCAGCTGCTCCACAGAGTGCTTTGAACACTTCCTGTACGGACTCCCCCTCTGCAGCATGGTTGTGTCCTGATAGTAGCTCTGTAAAGCATGGAGTGATGCTGATTCTGGATCACACTCTTGGGGCACAAAGATCTCCCCAGCAGTGACTGGAGCTGCAAGCTGAGGCCATGGTTTGAGCTCTGGGCAGGAGCCTCCTTCAGATGGCACAAGGGGAGCTGTGGTCCAGCTCTTGCTGCTGCACAGGGCATGGCAGAGCAGGCTGTGACCTGCCTGGGCATGGGGTGGGGGGCTCAGACTTGAGCTTGCGCTGTGTTTGTCAGTGGTAGAGGGCTGTGAGCAAGCTGGCTTAGAGGAGTCTGACTGAAGAGGTGAGTAATCTGCTTTGGTAGCCAGGAAAGCTGCTTTGGAGCTTGAACTGTTGTCAGCCCAGGGCTGTGCGGGCCCCCAGGTTGAGCACAGGAGCATGCACACCACCAGCTCTGTGGTACCTGACTGCAGGTGCACCCAGGCAGAGTTCAGGCAAGTGAAGCAGCTCCAGAAGCACTTGAAAAACCCTTTGAGTGGGGAATTTCCAGGTATTCCACTGCAGCTGATCAGTGCTCTCCAGGCTGGGCCATCACCAGAGGGGCTTGTACATCATCAAGCAAGACGAGAGCTCTTCTGATGCAGAGAATGGTGTGTGCTGACGCAGGTTTCACAGGTGCCACTGGTCATAACGTGTCACTCTTCCAAGTGGGTCTGCACTTGGGAGAATCAATCCTGAGCTCCTGGCTGTTGCTGTGCTATTAATGCAGAGGGTTAATCATGAGCAGGAGTGATTTCCCTGACAGACAGAGATTGGGATAGAGCCCCCCCCATTCCCTTCTGGAGAAAGGCAATGAGTTAGTGCCAGTCTCAGCCCAAGCATCGGTCATGCTGGTCTTGGTGATGCCAGGTTGGAGCAAAGGCAAGGCAAGGAGAAGCAGGCAGAGGATGTGCTCTGCTGTGTTAGGTGAGGTCTCGCACAGATCCCCAGGTGCTCTATCCTCAATAGGGGGCATTTCCAGCAGCTCTCCCTTACTTTAACCCTTCCAGGCTCCAGACGGTGCTGGTGGGAACGTGGCCGGCCCAGCCTCCAGCGCCACCTCTCCTGGCAAGCTGCTGCCTCACCTGGATCCCAGCAAAGCCCAGGCTGGTGCAGAGATGGCTCCTGCCGACCCCGCGGCAGCACCCGTAGGTGAGGCGCATGGCACTCGTGGGGATGGGTGAGGAGCCGAGGCTGGGTTGGAGCCGTGCTGCCAGGTGATGTGTGCCCTTGGAAACCCATCGCTTTCAGTCAGGATCCCCAGTGGCTTCTTTGCACAAGGAGTTTTGGCTCCATCTGTGAGCAGTTGCAGAGTAGGGTGTGAGGCTGAAGCCCAGACACAGAAGGTTCTGCCTTGCAGTTTGTGATGAGGGCCCTGTCATGCTCCTGTGCTGCCCAACCTTGGGAGAGCAGACTCATCTGTCTACAACAAAGCAATGCTGAGAGCCACTGCCCGGCCTATAGCCTTAGACTTAAACCTGACACAAAGCAGTGGCATAGAATCATAGAATAGTTCGGGTTGGAAAGGACCTTAAGATCATCCAGTTCCAACCCCCCTGCCATAAGCAAGGACACCTCACACTAAACCATGGCACCCAAGGCTTCATCCAACCTGGTCTTGAACACTGCCAGGGATGGAGCACTCACAGCTTCCCTTGGCAACCCATTCCAGTGCCTCAGCACCCTCACAGGAACGAATTTCTTCCTTAGATCCAATCCAAACCTCCCCTGTTTAAGTTTGAACCCATTACCCCTTGTCCTGTCACTACAGTCCCTAATGAAGAGCCCCTCCCCAGCATCCCTATAGGCCCCCTTCATGGTCCATTGCATCCTCAAAAGCTCCATTGCATCCTCAGAAGTAGCTTCTGTACCAGCGAGCCCGCTGCTGAGCCAGAGCTTTCCTTTTCCTTGGTCCAGCTGATTTCCAAGTGTCACTGGGAGCTGCAGTCAGCACTCGGGCTGGATCTGGTGGATGGGGTTCACTGCTGCTGTGCCAGTTACCAAGAAGGCCAAAGGGGCAGCTCTGTGGTGCCCGGGATTTACCTGGCAGGAATTAAACCCAACTGCAGACACTCAGCAGAGAGGTGCAGAAGCACTGCGCTTAAGTGGACTTGAGTGTGGCTTTTTGGCTTCCTTTTGTTACTTGCCAGAGCTGGTGGCTGAAACGAGACCTATGGAGAGCTTCAGCTGCTTCCAGTGGAGGTTCAGGTTGGCTTCGTGGACAGCAGGGAGGATCAGTTTGTGAGAGCTGCTGGAGCTGCAGGGTTTTAGTGCAGAAAACGTTCCAAACGCTTTGTTTCATGGCGTGGTCATTGCTGATGTCAAACAGCAGCATCACATCTGGGTGCTGCTTCCCCAGCCTGCATGGGGTGGCTGGAGTCGCCTGTTTCCACTTGCCTGGAGCTCAGGGTGATGGGGCCACTGGTCCCATCCTGGTTAGGCAGTTGTTGTCAGCCTTTGTTCTGTGTCCTCCCCATTTGAGGCACTGCGTTAGGGACAGTTCCACACTGCACTGGTGGTGGTTGTGGCACAGTGACACCTCTGAGGAGTGTGAGGAACACTTTGGTGCTGCTGTACCGGAGATTATAAAATCACAGAGTGGTTGGTTGGGGTTGGAAGGGACCTTAAAGCTCTTCCAGCTCCAACCCCTGCCACTTCAGGGACCCCTTCCACTGGAGCAGCTTGCTCCAAGCCCCTGTGTCCAACATGGCCTTGAGCACTGCCAGGGATGGGGCAGCCACAGCTTCTCTGGGCCATCACCCTGGGCCAGCGCCTCAGCACCCTCACAGGGAACAGCTTCTGCCTCAGAGCTCAGCTCAGTCTCCCCTGGGGCAGGTTCAAGCCATTC
>NDXB01007399.1:5866-20799 GCA_002631895.1 Agapornis roseicollis | reverse complement strand
CAGGGGGGTTGGAACTTGATGATCTTAAGGTCCTTTCCAACCCTAACTATTCTATGATTCTGTTCTATGATTCTACATCTGGGTCGTCAGTCAGTGGGAAGGTGAGAGAAGATCGGGAGGAGAGAGCAGGGACGGCCACTGGGGGGATGAGGGGAGATAGTGAGGGACAGGAGAGAAAACCATGAGGGCTGAGGGGAGATTGTGAGCAGATATCAGAGTCGGCTGTGAGGGAAATGTGAAGGTTAATGAAATATTCTTGAGGCTAAGTATTTTTTCTTAAACCTTGTGTACACACATAGGAAAATGTAACTAACAAATACATGGTAGAAAAATGACAGGAAAAAATGTGCCTGTATTATATCCTAGAATAAGATACTACCAACAAGTACATCTTGGTAGGATCTCTGCAGTGATGAGCATTTTGTAATTTTATAGCGGGTATATCCAAAGAAGGCATTTGGGTCCCTGCACCAGGCTAACAGACCTAGAACTTGTTGAAAACTGTGGATTGTGTGTAACAGGAAGGATGCTGAACTGGAAGCAATCCAAAAGGCAAGTGTGAGGGATGACAACGGAGTTGTCACATAATCAGAAAAAGGTTCGGGAGAACCGAACTTGAGTTCTGCTGTTTAGCAGCATGAACAAAATACACCAGTTGTATCCCACTCGAAACATGCTTTTTGCTTAAGTAATTTTTATACCAGTGTTTTTGTCAGTTTACTAGATACAGTGAAGTGTGAGGGTTTTTTTTAAGTTGTAACTTGAGTGTGTTGGAAAGCTAAAGCAAAAAGACCCATCTTTCAAAAAGAAACTTCTGTTAGCATGAAAAAGTCTGTGTAGGACATCTTTGTGAAATATAACCATAAGAAGCATGAATCATGATGTCTTGGGAGTGTTGTGTGCTATGCAGTGTTAGAGTTGGTGAAACTGAAATGAAGGCTGCTTGAGCAAGCTGGCTGTGCAGATGGAGAAGCTGCTGAATTCTAAGGCATTGGAGGCTAGGGGTGGAAGCGGACTATGTTTTGATGGTGTCATGCCAAAGGAACCTAGACATAAGTGAATATACTAATATTTGTAAACACTGATGAAATAGGTGTACTTTCTTTTTGTATGTGCCTCTACTATTCTGAAGCTTCTTACCTTTCTTTTTAAAAAAACAAAAAATTTTTTTTTTCCTCTGGGCAGTAATCAAAGTTTTGGTTTATTTCTTCATTTGGGAGACGGAGCTAGCTTTTTTTATAGGCAGCAGTAGTTATCAGCTTAGTCTGACATTTAGCTCTCTGGGAAAAGCAAACAATGATGTCTTTATTCCTGTGTTCATGAGCACCAGGTTTTAAATAATTCCCCAAATATTCTGACTTTTAATTAATACATCACACTGCTGTGATATCAAATCTGCATTAGCCTGATGGCATCACATAGGAAAGTTGCAGCTTGATTCTGGTGATCTTTAAAAGCTGTGTATCATAACTAGATGCTGACTCTTATTGCTGAATCCTGTATAAGCCTCTTAATTGATACTTCTCCCAAAGTTGTCTTAGCAGGAAAAGATAATCAATATCTATTTAAGGTAACTTGAAGTTCCTGAAAAACCTGGCTGGTATTGTCTTAGTTTTATTCTGGATTTCTAGAGAAAGAACAACAACATCTGAAGTTAGCCTGTATTTTAAAATTGATCTGTTTGTTCAGCTGCCTTTATCTTAAGGTAGCTTAATTTTTTTGCATATGCACAATCCATTTAGTGGAAGAGTTCACAAAAAGGAAAAAAATAGAACTCAAGTGAAATAGTTACAGGACTGTGATCATTCAGCCTGGTTATTATGGAGCTGTTTATTATTAGCAATAAAGAAACTTTAACTGTCTCTTTTTGAAGTGGGTAGGAAAAGTTTGTGCAAAAGAATTCTGTGGCAGTATTTATTTGTGGTTTGTTTGGATTTGTTTTGTGTTGGTTTTTAGTTTTGTTATAGTTATCTAAACATACTAGTCTTAATGGGTGAGGTATTATTTTTTAGTAACAATTTGATTCCTCTAAGTGGTAAATTGTCTATCTATGCTTCTTCTTACAGAGCTAAAATCGTTAGTATTTGAGGACTGCAAGAAAGAGGAAGAATGGAAGGTATAATTTAGTGATACTGTTTGTAAGAATGTTGGAATCACTTGAACTCAAGTAATCTGTATCTCTGAGAACAGAAAAAAAGTATCATTTAATGGCTGGAACTTTAATTTAGAATTATTTTCTGTGCAGTTGTTGGATTTCTTAAGTTGTTTTCTTAACTCAGTCTCTGTATAATACATAATGAAAACGCAAGGTCTAAAATCATAGAATGCTTTGAGTTTGAATGGACCTTAAATATCAGCTAGTTCCAACCTCCTATCTTGGGTAGAGACACTTTCAACTAGATCAGGTTTCTCAAAGCCCTGTGCAACCTGGCATTGAACACTGCCAGGGATGGGGCAGCCACAGTTTCTTGGAGGAACTTGTGCCACTGTCTAATCACACTCACAGTAGAGAATACATTAAGACAAATGGTTACTTGTCTTGATTGTTTTTTAAGTTCTGGGAAAAAAAAAAATTGGAAGATGTTTCTGTTTATCTTTTGAAAGACTTGTACTTTATTTTAAACATGATGCTGCTGTGCAGTACAAGTGGAGTAGGATTCAGCAGAATGATATCTGTTAGAGCTGCTTAAGCTGTAAAGCAGTTTTAGAGTAGGTAAGTATGGACATATATAAGCAGGCTATGGGGTAAATTAGCAGAAATTCAAAAGACCTGTGTCAAAGTGAAAGTTTTGAAATACTTTCTAGAGGGAGTAGTGGTGACAAGCTACATTTACAATGCAGCTCATCTTTTGAAGTCCTATATACAGAGAGCTGCTTTCTGATGCTATTTGAGATTAATTTCCCACTGCAAAGTTGCTATATGTCAGTGATGATACAGATAGCAACTATATGCAGGTGAAAGTGCAGAGTAATAAAACAGATTTCAGCTTCAAATTTCCATGGCAAGTTGTTAAGAAAATAACATGGGTTTACTATAGCCGAATAATCTCTTTGAATACTTGTGGATTTTTTTAACAAGGTAATGCTTTTGGACGATTATACTACTAAGTTACTGTCACTGTGCTGCAAAATGACTGATCTGCTGGCAGAGGGTATCACAGGTAAGCATTATTCTTTTTAATACATAGATGCAATATCCTGATAGGAAAAAGGGAAGAAATAAAATTGATGGTACCCTTGTAAGAAATGGTCTTAATGTTGTTGATGAAGACAAGTAGCAATGGGATATTAGACTAGTGGACTTTCTGATTGTACAGTAATTGCCCAATTGAGCATTTTTGTTATTTGCAATGAAAAATCAGATGTTTCTCTGCCTAGTAGGTAAAGCCTTTTCTTTGGCAGTATTTGTGCTAAGGATTGCAGTAAGTTTGGGGATGATTCGTATTTGTTTTTAAGCTTATTAAAATTTAGGCTTGGTTGGGTGTGGGATTTTTGTGATCTTAAGGATATCTGTTAGTTGAAATTAAGGAAAAATGAGTTCATTTAAGTATTATAAGAATATTAGTAAAACATACAAATGGGCAAATTATTTGCATTTCTTCCTAATGTGTTCTGTAAATCAGTAGTACCTGCTGCTTCAAATTCATTTATGCTTATGAGCAGTAGAGTTAAGAGGGCAGAAACACTCAAGTACTGAAGGCAAAATGAGAACAGGAGACAATAACAGGCAAACTGAGAGGCATTTCAAAGCAATGGATGTGATAGAGACAAGAATTTAAATTTGAGTTCTATGTTGCTGAGATATATTTTAGTCTCTTCTGAAAATTAGGAAGCTTGCTGTAATAAAAAGAAACCTACAAAACCAGCCAAAACTTGAAACAAAGTTTTATCAATGATTACTTTTAACTAGAATAAACCCATAAGCAACATTTAACAGTAATTAGATATTAGCCACTGTCAAAAGTGAATAATAGCTAGATTGTGATAGACCGGTTATGCACTGTGCCTGTTTAGGTAATACTTTGTTTTTCTACAAGTGTGTTTAAAAATTTATTTTCTCTCTAGCAAATTTCATGTGCTTTTCTTCCCTAAAACCTAAATAAAATAAACCAGTATGTTTTTGCTATAATAAAAACTTATTGAAGTTGCTTTTTATGGTTGACCTTTATGTAATGTTTGTTACTGTATCACTCTGCCAAAGTCTTTTTCTGCCTATTTTTGTGATTGTGAATTATCTCTTTATTTTTTTTCAATTTTTATTTTATTTTTTATTTTCAATTAGCTTTAGGCTTAGATTTTTAGAAACACTTTTGTAAAAGAGTATTTTATAGGTGTAGTTATTTTTTCACAAGTAGAAAGACTCTTCTTATTCCAGCTATGAAGTGTAACTTAATTATTCTGGAATAGTAGTGAAGCTGTATACATTTCACTTTTTGTATTGTGTTTTAAATCATAAGAAACACTACTTATCCTTTGTAAGAACCCTTCGGTGAGTATGTATCCTGTTCATCAATAGGAAACCTTCTATTTTTAGTGAGTATGCTACTGAAAAGAACCTGTTTTTCCACATCCAGATGTCTGACATTACTTATCTTCCTTGTTCCTCCCCCTCGAAATTACTGAGCAATATCAATCACTGCATTCTCAAGCTAGTGTACTGCAACACTACATAGTAATGATGTTACTAAGCAGAGAAAACCAAGAATGGAGTGAAACTGAATTGATGGAAAGGTCTAATTTGTGCCTGCCGTTGTATTGAAACACTGTAAGTGCGCAGGAAATAGGCAGACAAAGGACAGAAGAGGCTCTAGTCCAAAAGAGTGCCTTGTGTAGTTTATTTCTCATTCTCCTTCACTGTGCTAGAAAAAGGAACAATCTTGCTGAGTCAGTACTCTTGCAAGATAGTTCATACTGGGCCACTTGGTTTGAGCAAGTTTGTATTGCCATACCTATTCTGTGTGAGAGTGAAACTCTTCTTGTGAACAACAGCCAGGAAAAAAATTAGTCGTATAGATTTAGGTGACACTAGACTGAGAGTTGAAAAAGTCTTGTGGTTACTTGCTCTATTGAAAATAATAAACAAAAAAGCAAGGCTAACCATTGCCACTGATTTTGTGGACAACTCGATAGGTGTTATTTTAGTTTTATCACTTCTACATTAAAGTATGTATGGTACTTTCCTTACAGGTGCCTAAAGCTCTTAATAATAAAAATGTAATATTTCTTACTTTATAGTGGTGGAGAATGTATATAAAAACCGCGAGCCTGTCCCACACATGAAAGCAATATATTTCATAACTCCCACCAAGAAGGTTAGTATTTTAAAGAAAGTGTAGCAAGATCTTTCAGACTGAAAAAGCAATCTTATTTTAAAACAGTTAGTCACTGCATACAACTGTATAGTACTAAAATTTTGATTTTTGCATAATACTCCTCTGTGTGATACTTAATTTTCCATGATAAAAAGACAGTACAGTGTCACCATAGGGTATGCTGCAAACATGTACCTTTTCATCAGTGGAAGCACTGTTTCATTGCTTGCATAGTGGTTGTCTCACTGAGAGAGATGCTGTCTTAAAAGAGTGATGCAATACATTGAACAACAGAAGTCCAAGTAATGGTTCTTATTAGAGATTACTCTTACTCTCTAAAATTTCTTGTGAGAATAAATCTCAGCACAGAGGTGGAAAACGAGGCAAGTTTTTTGTTTGTTTCCTGAAGCGATCCTAGTGCACAGCTTACTGTAATTTTTTATTATTCTTGGTTTGGGATTAAAATCTTCTTCTTCAGTGTCTTATTAAGTCTTGATTTGTAGTATTCCTGAGTGGTACTGTGTAGTTAACAGGGCAGGGGGAGAGGAGGGAGAGGTTTGGTTTGGTGTGTGGGGAAAAGCAAACAACTAATGTGTCTTCTTTTCTTTTTTTTAAACTTATTTTTTCTACCTCCCTAAGTCTGTAGATGGACTTATTGATGACTTTATCTCTAAATCATCCAGCAGATACAAAGCAGCATATGTATATTTCACTGACTGTAAGTAAGCTTTTCTGTTGTAGTTTGGTAACATATAGGTAAATGACTAGGCTCCTCAACTTTACTGTAGTTTAGTATGTGAGAATTGGGTCATGTTTCTTGAGAGGATAGGAGGCTCAAGTCATTAACAATATTTGGGTTGCTGGGATGCGGTCACCATGCTGTATGGCAATGGCAATTTCTTGCATGATTACCAAACAATGTTGATTGTTCTCCACCTCAACTTTTAATTTAGGTGATCTAGTTTTATCTTTAAAGTATTCAATGTCTTCTCTTGTGTTAGAGAGTGTGGAAGAATACAAATAAAGTAAAACTATGTATCTCATGTAAACTAAATAGTACTCAAAAATATGAATACGCAAGAGTTTTCTTCAGGAACAGTGTTTTGTAGTGGGCTATTTTAGGTAGTTCCTTCAGACTTGAGACAACTTTTTCCTGTCCCTGAAAGAAGGTGCCTACTTAGATCTTGCATGCATGACATATTGCAAAGCAGAGACAATTAAGGCCAATGAGGCTTATGTGAGTGCATATGCCACTGCCAGACAGCATGACTAAAACGCCATGTAAAGAAACCCAAATGTGCTGCTGAGGGCAGAGATGGAGTTGTGGCTCTCTGTGGATAGGCTGTTTCTGCTACCATGTGTTCTCATAACAGTTGACCAAATTACTATCAAAACCACCTTTGTTTCATGTTTGATTTTATGCTGATGAAGCAGTTCTGTTCTGGAGGAATACTGTTATCTTGCTGTATGTCCTTTGTTACAAATGTTCAAGCTTTCAGTTTGAATGCTTGCCAGAACATTTCATATCAGGAGTTAGAGAAACAGCTCTGTCATTTCCTGTATTTGTGTCATCCAACTTGTGCATAAATTCAGTTTCTGGAGTGGAATCCATTGTAGCCTGAATACATTTGAGATCTATAATTAAATTCCATGTTTTTGTGTCTTGCTATGTACATACTATTTTTCCATTTAGCCTTTTTGTGTCTTGGGAAAAGTTTTCTTCTATATATGAGAAGAAATAGCAGAAACTTTTGCTTTGATAAATCCAATATCCTTCACTGCTACAGACTGCTGAGTGTTCTACACCTTTGTTTACCAAAAGCAGGTAAAAAGAATTGCAAGTGATGCTTATTGAAAAGGATCTCAAACACAAAATATTGATCATACAACCATACGTTCTTTTTTACCTTAGGGAAATTTAACGACTTTTTAGTATATTACTGTAAATTAGTTCTTAATTTGGAATGGTTTGTTCTGAATGCTGTAAAACTTCTGAGTGACTAATCAGCTGGAGTATGCACTTATAACTACCACCTCTCTCCTAGTTTGTCCTGACAACCTCTTCAATAAAATTAAGTCTTCCTGTGCAAAATCAATAAGGAGATGCAAGGAGATCAACATTTCCTTCTTTCCATATGAGTCTCGGGTAAGTTTCATTCTTTATCTTCACAGCAGAAAATAGTCTGGAGGACTAATTTTACATGTTGATGACCTGCTAGAAAATGATTAAATAGAATCTACTTCTTGATTTTGTTTTTTAGCTGAAACTGTGTGTGAGACGTGTTGCCATTTTGGCATATTTCCAGTGCTGGCCTGTATTTTTCAGATGAAAACAAATGCTTTGATACTCAAAGGCTTACTCTTTGCACTTGATCTCTTTGCCAGATTTGGAGTCATTTGCAATAAAGAGGTTAGAGAAGGAATCTGTCCTTTAGGAGAAGTAAAATATTCTGGCTCATCTTTAGTAAGCAATAAAGTTCGTTACTGCTTATACTGAGGTGTTCTTTTGACAAACTAGGTAGGTTAGTGCATAGGAATAAGTAAAACTAGCTGCTTTGTGAAAGTCAGAAAAGGAGCAGAAATGGATGAAGAGAACTGAAGGGAAACGGAGCAAAACCAGTCTCACAAAAGACAAACAAAGCCTGTAACAACTTCATGAACTCCTTCTTGAGAGGAAAACATGGAAACCCATGTCTTGTCAAATAAAAATTTGAGAGCACCACTGTAAACTAAGTGCTTTCCATGTGAACCCATGCAGCATGTGCTGTGTTGAGAAATAATTTGTTGCTTGTGCGCTTTGTTAGATAACAGGAGGCTGAAATGCACTGTGATACTGACTGATACAGTGAAGTCCCCAAACTCTGTTCCCTATTGGAAACTGTATAACTAAGTGTGGATATTTCCCACAAGTCTTCCATATATTCTTCAAACCTTATGACCATAGCAAAGGTCAGAACTCTTGTGTATACCAAGTAGCAGGTAAATATAGGGGTGGTTGCTGCTGTCTAAGCCTTACTGTTATGCAGTTTCCTAGTTTGACAGCACAGATGTTTTTACACTAAAGGTGTTTTATTATTTAGATTGAGAAACCATCAGAGAATGGCGCAGCTTTATATTCTGAGAACATCATCTGATACGGAATATTGCTTGGCTCAGTTGGCATTGGCTGTCCCAGCTATGTCCCTTCCAGCTTTTTGTGCACCCCCAGCCTGCTCACTGGTGGGGTAGTGTGAGAAGCAGAAGAGGCCTTGAGTCTGCATAAGCATTGCTCAGCAGTAACAAAAACATCCTTGTGTTATCAACACTGTTTTCAGTACAAATCCGAAATGTAGCTTATGCCAGCTACGATGAAGAAAATTAAGACCATCCCAGCCAAAACTAGCACAGGGCTATTTTTCTAAAGTCAAACATAGGCAGCATTTAATGTCTTATCATTTTTAGTTTAGTTTTGTATTCTCAGTATTTTGGGTTCTGAGAACATTTTGAAAACTTTTCAAAGGATCAGAGAATGCTAACTAGTTTTCCTAATTTAAAATCTGTGGGCCTGATTTCTGATGTTGTATGAGTAAATAATCAGACTGTGCTCTGGGCAAAGGCCAAGTGTTTATCTACTAGAACGAAACCAAATCTTTTATCTGAATGGTCGTTCTTCTTTGGCTGTATAGTGACAGAGTCCATCTGAAGCTGGAGAAAATCCATTTCCTGACAGCGAGATTTGTTCTCGTGTTTGCATTCCATTTATTAAGCTGTTGAAAAAGTTTTTCTTCTGTCAAGGTTTAATGTTTTTAAAGAATTTCAGCCCTTGGAGGTGAAGTCTTATATAATAAACACATAATAGATAAAATTCTATTTTAAACAAATTTACCTTGATACCTTCTATAATCATTCTGGTATTGCATTATATAGCTCTTTAAGAGAACACTGAATGGTATTTAGTTCTGCCTGACTTGGGTCCTTCCATCTGTACAGACAATAAGCAATTTGAAGAATAAAGTAATTTACATAGGGGAGGAGTGCAATAGAGGAAAAGAGTATAAGAACAAGAAACATGAGCTTAACAGGAGAGAGAAAGAGGATGGAAGTGTTTTTGTTGTTGTGGGGTTTTTTTATGGCATTTCACTCCAGCGTGTTTTTAAAGTATTAGCATTTGTTTTACCATATAGTTTATAATTATACAATTTAAGTCTTTTCTTTGTGGTTTGCATAGGTATTTACTCTCAATGTTCCAGATGCATTCTACCGCTGTTATAGTCCAACTCTGGCTAAGACAAAAGATAAAGATGCTGTAATGCAAGTAATGGCTGAACAAATCGTTACCTTATGTGCCACGCTAGATGAGAACCCAGGAGTACGATATAAAAGGTGGGGCAAAGTTAGTGTAACATAGTGTAGTTGCTTTCACTTATGGGTCTTCTCACATTGTTTGGTAGTAGCCTGAGGCTGCAGCCTGGTTTCTTTTATTGTGGATTAATTGGTTTTAATCCACAGGTCTGAAATAGGCAATGACAGGAATTCATGAGGGGTAAGCAGAACAATGTATTGTTTTTCTGTGTGTGTTCATATAACAGTACTAACTATACCCTGGTTTGTTATGAATTGTTTGTCTTATGTTTGATCAGTAGAAACTGGAAATAGTTAGACTGGAGTCTGGAAACTGCTCATGAAACCGGAGGCTCAAGCTGTGGAGTTCTTTCTGTTTTAATGGTAGCACTTTAGTGGTTTTGATGAAGAAAATTTAAGTTATTTTTGCATGCTTCCTTTTTTCCCAGTGGACCATCTGATAAAGCCTGTAAACTTGCAGAACTGGTTGAAAAAAATCTTGAGAATTACTACAAAACTGATGAGAAAAGCCAAATAAAGGTAAGAAGTGAACTAAAATGTTTGCTTATTTTTTTTTATAAGTTTCGGGGCAAAGAAATAATGTTTAGAGTATGTTTTGACAATAGATTCTACAAAACCTGATTTTATTTATTAATAAAGGCAACTGCAACTAGTTGCCATTTAGTTGGGGTTTGAGTGTGGAAACAACTTAGGGGTCGTAACTAAAACAATAAACCTGTATGTAAGCAAAAGTAATTTGCATGATCAAACTAAGTGTGCTTGAAAAATTGGCCCTATGATAGCATAGGGGATGATACAAGTGTGAAGAAAAGAGGGTAACTTGTTTTAACATCACCTTCCTTAAGGTTGTAGAAGAGGGGTATGTGTAGAAAGGACTTAATTGCAGAATTGAAATAGCTTCTGGTAAGGGATTTATTGTCCACAAAGATAGAGCTTTTCACATGCATAGTTTTTTATCTGTCACTATAGATTGAGGCAGATTAGGGCAGCTGCTGAAATGCAGAAGTACAGGCTACGCTACTCTGATTTAGCGCCATGCCACTCTGCAACAGAAATAAATGTATCTGGTGCTACTGCCACTTCACTGAACCCCAAAATGAAACTTTCAATTCAGTGGTTGGATGTGAATTTTTTTGTATTGCAGAACAGTATAGGTAGTCTGCTCTGAAATACAAACAACATACTTATTTGTGACAAGTCAGTGGGAGGCCTTCTTTGTTTTTCCTGTAAATTTTTGTTCATTAGATGACATGACTGCATTGCAAGGGACTAAGCATTGCCTTTAAAATGGGTGTTTATAGCCACTGTGTTCTGGTTATCATTCAAACGTTTGCTTTTATTTACGTTGAAAATGAACACTTGGACTCTACTTTGTAGGGATTTTTCAGGTTTGTTTTTTTTTTTTCCCAAAAATGTCTGCAGTGCTGTAGCTTATTTTAAATAGACTTAACATGCATTAACTTTTTACTGTCTGTATTAACTTTGCATTTATCTGATGTCTTTCTAGGCTAAAACCCATTCCCAACTAATAATAATTGATCGTGGCTTTGACCCAGTGTCAACAGTCCTGCATGAACTCACCTTCCAGGCAATGGCATATGATCTGCTACCAATTGAAAATGATACTTACAAGCAAGTATTTAAAGAAAATAAAAATCTAAACACTTTAGTCTTGATTAGAAAATCTATGGAATTGTGTAGCTGAATTGCATCATAGCAATGTTAGCTGCTTATATTGCATAAGGGTTGCTTCACTTATTAGTCTTTCCCTTTTGGATTTCTAACTTCCCCTTTTTGTTGACTTCCTCATTTACTTGATATTAGGTAAGCTCTAACTAGGATTTTTGCCAAGTTTGAGTAACAAAATTCAATTTTCCTTTTTTTTTTTAAAAAAAAACAAAACCCAGAGAATATTGTACTAGACTTGAACCAAAACCTTAATAGTGAATGTTCAACTTCTCTACTTTTTTTTTTTTTCATATTCTCAACCTTCTTGACCTAAAAGGCAAACAAGATCAGTAATTACATACTGAGAAGAAGCTCAGCTAGTTCTAGGGAGCACTTATATAGCTCCAGTCATATAATTTTTGTAATTGTTATAATTCACATGTTTCTACCCTAAATGCATGTTTAGTTAAGTCACGTTTAGTTTATAAGCATTATTTTATCCTTGTGTGGCAGTGTGACATTTGTGTAAGGTATGTACTTTTTCAGATTGTTCTGACCCAAGATATTGGTAAGACTTGTCTTTGTGATGACTGACTAGAGCAAAAGAGACCTCATCACCTCAGAGTTTAGTTAAGCAAAGAGGAATGCATATCTTCTGTCAAAGACATTGGGTGAATGTTTTCAAAGAAAATGTAGAATTTGATGTATCTGAAATTTGCTGGGTATAAAAATGTAGCATAGTGTTTTCTAAGCAGTCATGATCTGACTTTCGCAATTAATCTGTCATTCTCTTTTTCTTCTTTTCTGCTCTCTGGCCATATACACTGTGAGTTTCTGTAAATGTGAAAATGTTGCATAGTGTGGTTGCAGTTGCTTTATCCTTTTGTTTGTAGAAAAATAGTAACTGGTCTGTAATTCTGTGAAGCATGGCTCTTGCATACGTCAAGTAATTAGTCCTACTTAGTCTGTCTTGTTGGTGAATGGGACGTGGTTTTTCTTCAGAGATATGAAATGTCCTGGAGTAGATAAAGCTGTGCTTTGTAATCTCAATGTGTATTACTTTGCATGCAGTTTGCATTTGAAGCCAGAGGGAGGTTAACATTGGATCCTGAAGAGAAGTTTAGATGCATGTAAATGTATGATTGAATCTCTGTTTACAGTTGATTAAAAATAATGTCCAAGAAGCAGTTGCTCCAAAGAGTCAGTTTAAAAGTCATCTACTCCTTCTATGTTCAAAGATGTAATTTCTGAAATCCTATGTAAATTATATTGTTGGGCCATAGCTGTGTTACTGTGGGGGGGGCGGGTTTGGAACTCAAACCAAATAACTCTGAATTTTCTCTTGGAAGATACAAAACAGAAGGGAAGGAACGGGAGGCAATTCTGGAGGAAGATGATGACCTCTGGGTGAAGATTCGTCACCAGCATATTGCAGATGTGATAGAGTATGTGAATAAAATCACAAAAACTAGTTCAAAGTGCAAGTTACAGGAGTCTGAGAGTGAATGTGTTTGAGCTGTTAATTAGGAATGCAGGCAGTAGTGAAGATGGTTTGCAATATAGACTGCAGCCTTTTAAACAATCAATGCCAGGGAGAAAACATACTTTCAAAACCAGAAATATATACAGAAGTACACAATTTTACTGTAAATACAAAATGTATATACACAATGTATATAAATATAAAGTATAAATATATATAAAATATACAACTTTACTATATCTTAATTACAGTTCTTGAGAGAAATGGAAATAAAATTATTTCCTGAAAAATGTCTTCAAATCTTTTAAATTGGAAGGGATAATTTTGCGTGAAGTACTAGCAAGTTATTGCACCAAATGTTGTGCTGGAGATACCATAAACAGAATGTTTTAACTTAAATTTGTTTTTTCTGTCAGAAAACACTCTTCTGTGAAGCAGATGTGTATTTGAAACTTTTGCTTTAATTCAGAAGTTCTTGCATACTTCTGTTAAGGTTTTAAGTGAAGATGTTAAATCTTTAAGAACTGTGGTGCTATTGCATTTGATTACTTTCTTTTTATTTTTGTTTTTATTTTTTTTTTTCATCAGGGAAATACCAAAACTTTTTAAAGAAGCTTCATCAAAAAGAAAAGCAGCAGAAGGAAAAGTAAGTTGTTTAAATTATTAATTATTGTTCTTTTTCCTGGTAATGTAATTATTTTCAGTTTATCAGATTGATATAATTCATGGACCCTTTACAGAAATTAAGGCTTATTTCACTGGCAATTTTCAGAGGGTGTGGGGAGCCAAGGCTGCAACAGGGAGGGAAAATAATAATGTTAAATATTGGGAGGGAAAAAACTTTAACTTGTCATTTCTTCACAGGTATCAATATCTGCTTTGACCCAGTTAATGAAAAAGATGCCACTTTATCGTAAAGAGATTAGTAGGGTAAGCAGTCTTTTGTTACTCCAGCTTCACAATAAATCATTTTGTACACTGCAATTTTGTGTGTTGTTGAAGTGTAGTTCTGTCCTGTCATCTTCCTGTTAAGTGTGTTATATAACTTTTCTCCAAATTATATGTTCATCTGTAAAATTGTGAGAAGAAAGCTTACTTCCAGGTGTTGAGTGTGTAAAAAAAAAAAAAATCTACTTTAAATTATTTGTTTGCTTTGGGGATGGAAGATAGCATAGCTGTTTAATGGTATAAAAGATATTATGGGAGTTCATCTCTGTGAGGGATAGACCACAAAAAATATGCCCTGGTGGTGAAGGATAGGCAAAAGGTTGACTGTTGTAACCAGTAAAAATGATGGCTTTGTGTTTACAAAATAAGAGCACGTTATTGCAGCTTGTAATAATTTTTCTTGTTCGTTTTGGTTTTTTAGCAAGTTGTTCATCTTAACTTGGCGGAAGACTGCATGAGCAAATTCAAACCTAACATAGAAAGGCTCTGTAAAACTGAGCAGGTATGTTGAAAAAAACCCCACATACAAAGCAACTGCTTGCTACAAATGTGACTTGTTTGTTGGTAAGAGTAAATGCTTGTTTTCAGCTGACGACAGTAGTCTGTCTCTTGCCAATTTTTTTTTTGAGGGGGTGTGATCGGTTATTGAGAGAGAAGCTTTAAAGCCAAGTGAGATATACAAGGCTCTTACTCTGCCAATAAAGGTCTTTTGTTTGTTGTCTTTATATCTGGCTAATTTGCATAGGAATAATCTTTGTTTTCTTTGTTCAAAACTATTATGAAATTGCCTGACTAAAAAGCAAGCCCTTTTAAAATGTCTGGGAAAAGCACCTGCTAGGGTGAGGTATTGCGCTGCGCTATTAATGTTGAGTTATACATTATGATTTTTATTTACATGAATTGTAAATATCAAACAGTTCAAAATCTGAGTATTAGGTAGTATTATAATGCTGTAACTATTGAAATAACAATGACGAAGACTTGTCATACTGAGTTTAAATTGATGCAGCTTGATTGTTTCCTGAAACCTATCGTTTTCATAAAAATGCATTTCAAAACACACAAGACACAGAAATGGTGGGTTTTTTGTTTGTGTGTGTTACTGTTTTTTTAATGACTACTCACTAAACCATGGGAGTTTGGGTTGTTTTCCTTTGTTTTGTTTTGTTTTTTTTTTTTTC
>NDXB01007398.1:504385-535006 GCA_002631895.1 Agapornis roseicollis | reverse complement strand
ATTTGCACTCTCCCCCCCCCCCCCCCCCTTATTTGCAAGGAGGCTGCAAAACCTCTCCAATATGTTTGAAATTATATTCCCATTTCTTCCTCATATTTAGCATTTCTCTAAGGCCAATTAGCACACAATTTGCTGGAATGTACACATTCTCACATTTGTTCTGTGTTCATTAGGCAGGGAAGTCACACAACATTCTTTTGGGCTCCCTGGGGGGCAGGTTTAATCACTCATGATATAGTAAAGTTCCTAATTTTACATACAAGGGGAGATTCTCCACTGCTTGAAACTCTCCTTGCGAAAAGCAGCGTTGGCTCTTCAGCTTACTCACATGAAGGTCAATCAAAAACAATGTTTCTTGAAAGTCAAGCTGAAAACTCTGCCAGTTACAGCTGAATCGAGGCCCTACTATTTTGGGCAAGTATTTGTACATATTTGTCTTCACTGAGCACCACTCCATCAATCACAGCAGAGATCTGCATGGCTCTTACCCCTCACCGATATCCCAATCAAGTCTCCCTGAACTTGGCTTGGGCTGAAGGATGGAAACGAAATCCAAGAGCTACTCTGCTTAGAATCAGACAGGGCCCAGACACCAGATTTTAAGGCAACGTGTTGGATTCAGGGAATATTTTATGCAATCAACAATGGTATGATAGGAATCACGCTGCCTCCACAGAATAGCGAGGAATGAAACCCAAAGAGCCGAGGATAGCTTCAGAGAAAAAGGGATTCGGGCGTTCTGGGTTGTGAATCCCACCATGTCCAATTTCACCTAGGAGACTGACAGAGCCACTCGCTTGGTGTCACAACCAAGACAGGGGCTCATTAGGTGGAACTTGGCTTCAGCTCCTCATAAGCCCAAGAAAATGCAGAAATGCCAATAACCGAAAACCCAACAATCCAAACATGCCAAACATGTGCCTTGGAAAGGATTTAACAGAAGACCTCATTTGGACTCGGTGTAAATTCCCCAGTTTTTTACATGTTTTCTCTATCTGTCCTTCCTCCACCCATTTAAAAAAGGACAAATGATTCAAAGCCTGTGTGCTGCCTTTACTGTCACACTCCACACTAAGAACAACCCCGATTTTAAGGGTCCTTTCTAACTATTCCCTGCATACTCGTAATTCCATACAACTTGACCAGAATTCTGATCGCCAGTACTATGTTGCCTTTATGCATGGATAAGAGACTCTTCTACTGTGGGTTCTCCCATTGTCCCACACATAAACCACACACTCTGGTAATCTACATCAATAAACCACCTTCATGTCAGTTTGAAATACAGCATTTAAGCCAGAAAAGTTTACTGAGCAATTAGGAAGTGCAATAAATGACAATCAAGACTAAACACATAATTGATGACTTCATGAAGGTATCAGGAATTTTATAAGGTAATTTGCAGTCAGTGGCTGTAAATTCCTCTTTAAACCTGGCATGCCACTCTCTTTTGCCCTGCAGAGAGCTGTTTTCCTAGCAACACTGATGCCTGTTTGCCTGGAATTCGGTTACTTTATCCTTGAAATTTCCCTCATGAACTATCATATTTCCAGAAAAGTTACATATTCTTTGTATTATTTTTTTTTCATCACATTCTTGAAATACATTCTTGGGGGTGGGTAACAATCTCTATTCTACATCGTTGCCGTGAGAGCAAAAAGAGACGGGAGATGATGAAAGTGATGGGGCACATTCTTCCTCTTCAATTAAACCATGTAAATGTTGATTGATTTAGTGGGGCTGTTTTAATTTGGAATGTACACTCAATAATAGGTGTTCAGGATGGTCTGCCTGGATCAAATCCTTCTTGGGCATGAAGAGAAGAACCACCACATACTTCACTTATGTGGTGCCCACTCACCACTCCAAGGTCATATCCCTGTGACCCAAAGGGGCATACGTGAGGGTGCACAGGGCTTATGTGAGCAGCCCCAGTAGGTCCCATGGGGCAGCTTTGGGGTCAGACCCTCTACCTCTCACCTCTGCAGGGCCACAATTGCTACAGGAGAGCATCACACAGGCAAAGGAGGCAGGTTCCTGAATGAGCAGACTGATGGGGGCAGCAGACTCACAGCCTAAAGAGAAGGATCCTGAGAGGAGAGAGGACATCCTGGGTCTCAGTAAGTGCCCACAGCACCATACCCAGACAGACCCACACCACTCAGATAGCTGAGGGGCATCCCTGAGAGTCCTTGCCAGGAGTGAGCTCCAAGTACCCTCCCCCCCAGGGCCTCCAAGCATTGCCTCTATATCTAAAGCCCTACCTGGAGCCCATTGCCCCTCTTGCATAGGTTTAAAATCCCTACAAGAACACAAAACCTCTTTGCCTCACTTTCCCCTTTCCTTTGAGGAGGTTAAAATAATGCCTATTTTAAAAGTCTGTTCACCCAGAGATTTGAGATGCTCCAATGAAATCACGATGGTGAAACCCAGAACTGCAGAACACTGGTTTTAATGCTTCCGCACTGTTTGCCCAAGGAGGAAAGAGGGGACACCAAACGATGCTCTTGGAAAAAACAGGTAAACCCCAGGAAAGCGCACAGGGAGATCTCTTTATTTTCCAAAGTGCAAGACGTGTGATGTGGTTCCCAAACCAGCTCACCCAAATACACGCTCCAGTACTTCAGGGTCAAATACTAATGAAAGAGAAGTAGATCTGTCTGGGAGGAGAAAGTGAGCAAGGCATGCAATCAACTGACTAGGAAAGGAAATATTCCTCCTACTGATTTGCAGTTACTGGCAGTTGGTTTATGACCTGCAGGAAGACAACAGGGCCATTGCTTTATTCACCCCTGAGCACTTTCAGTTTGTTTGGGCTGCCTCGCTGCAGTCTGGAACCTGAGAGCTGCATCCATGACAGGACCCACAAGCCCACCCTGACATCCACTGAGACCACCTCAAATCCATCACCAGGATGCAGAGCACTCAGCCTCCCGAAACAGCCAAGACCAAATCGGGAGGGTGACAGGGGAAGAAGACAAGACTCTCACTGAACCAAAACTTAGCCAACAGCACCAGAGAATCATATAACTCAAAGATAGCAAAGATGGGGACTTGCTTATTACTGAGGGGTCCTCTGCCCTTGTAACCCTATGGTACATAAGCAGATACATTCCACCCAGAGGCATGTAGCCACAACACAAAACACACCCCTGCAATTGCTGTTCATTAGTCACCACTCCACAGCCCAGTCTCAGCCCAGAGGTCAAGGACTGGGTGAGCTCTGGAGCCTGAACTACCCTCTTAGACCTACTAATGTTTTCCCCACAAGATAAATAGCATGCATGGGTCCAGAGAGGGGAGGAGGACTGCATATGGGGCCCCTGCTAGCTGGGTACCTGTTCAGAAGATACATGGGAGGTCATCAGTCTTCCAGTGCTCTGCTCTGACATTTTCCTCTAGTCATACATCACTTTTAAAACATTACAGAGAAGAGAGGTCATTGTCTGCTGTCCTGGAGGAGGAGCACAGCAGAAGCAGCTCCAGCCCCATGCACCAGGGTGGGCTCCCTTGGGGAGGGTGGCATCAGCCACCAGTGGAGAAGTGAGTCCAAGAGGTGGGCATGGAGAAAAGGGCTCTGCTCGCTCAGCTCCCCCAGTGTGCAATCAAGGAAGGGAAAGCCAGAAGGGAAGTTTGGTGCTGGCACATATGTATGGGGGGAGATAAGCAGCAGGACTCAGACAGATGGAAATACACGGCTTGGGAATAGTCTAGAAAACTTAAACATATCAGACCATGTTTTGGTATTCACGAGCTTCATCTACAAGAAAGTTTAGCAAACCCAAATGTTTTTCCTAAACTAAATATCTGCTCCAATGCCAGCACTAACAAGATTAACAACAGAAACCTGTTGTGTCTTGCTATTGAAGATGATCATCAAGGAAACGATAAACAAATTGATCAAGAGAAAGATGCCACATGTCACTGTGTAGCAAGAAAGCCAAAAGACAGGATTCGGAGGAAAAGCTTCTCTGTGCATTTGAGAGTGATTCCCAGTGAAATGGGATTTCCCCTTTCTGCTTTCATTTGAATGGCATTTGAAAAACACAGCTGCAGAGCCCCATGCACACAAGGTATGGAGCCAAGTGGGGCTCCATACAGGAGCCATCACAGCCTTCAGCAGCAGATCTGAGTTTAGCAGTTTGTTCCAACAGCATGCAGGGTCTTTGACTCAATTGCTCCCAAGCCTCAGCAGGTACCTGATCCTCATCCCTTCTTGGGTCCTTGGGATCATCCATACATCAGCAGTCAAAGGCTAAGTCCTGCCCCAGACTGCATCAGTCCAAACATGAGACCAGCATCAGAACAAACTTCTGCCAAACTGCAGATTGTAGCTTAAATCTGGAGTCCAGACTTGGCATTGCAGAGCAAGGTGAGCTCCTGCCTGCTTGGGCGATGTATCCAGGCCTTTCAGTCAGGTGCCTAGCTCAGAATCTGCAAGAATCTCATAACTTTACCTGTCATCCCCTTGCACCTGAAGCTAGCACTCCAGAGCCCTCCCTTCCTGATCCCAGCTGTGCTGCTAAGTTTCCCCATCCTCACAGCAGCCTCATCTCCCTGTGCCCAGCAGTCCTCTGCCCCCAGAATCCACAGATATTAATTGATTTGTCAAAGGAAAGTTCAGGCAAGGATGTATTAAATCAAAACATTCCACTCATACCTCCCAGGCTTCTCAGTGCAACTGAGATTCCTCAGAAAAAGAAACAAAACAAGACAAAACAAAACAGAGGAGGAAAGAACAGAAAGAGTGAAAAATAGAAACCAGACAGATAAAAAGCAGAAGGAAAAAGAAAACCAATGCAAAACACAATGAAATTGGAGGACAGCCCTCACTACAAGCTGCAGGTTGGGGTTTTTTTTGGCTTTCTGTGATATGTCACTGTGTGAAATAAATATAATATAGCAAGCATTAGAGGAAACAACTGCCATATGTGAGGGTAGTGGCAGCCTGTGCTTCCCCCGCCACCCCCTATTGCTTTCGTCTGCACTAAAGCTGCGTTTAAACTAGTGAAATCCATCTCTATCTGTCTTAATGTGTAAATACATTTTCAGCCAAGACCCACCACTGGCTATAGTTGTATGGCAACTCTCAATTGAAATGTCTAAGCAGGGTTTTGACTTTATCCCCAGCTCGTTGTTAATGCATTTAACAGGGTTTTCAAAACTTCCCTTTGCTCTTTGAGGTGATACCCTGTTCTCCAGTGATAGGTAGCAGATCCCTGTGATGCAGTACAGCTCGCTATCGAGTGTCAGACCCTGTTTGCCCACGAGCATCGAGAAACAGAAAACATCATATGGACAGCTAGAAAAGCTGCAGAGAATTGGATCTGAGAAAACTATAACCTTGTTTGTATTGGAGGAGATTTCATGCACGCTCGCTTGAAAACTGCTTGCTATTGCAGGAGTACATCTGTGCACAGAATTGGACACACTAACTGAACTGGACTGCTGAAACGGCAGCTCAGATCCACTGCTAAGACAGGTAATTAAACCAATGAATACGGGAATGACCTGGTTAAGAATCTCAGCAAAATAGAAAATTCCTCAGGAGGCAAAAAACCCTGGAACTGAAGTATCAAAATTTATCCTGTAGCAAAAAATAGCCCTTTCATTCCTTTGCCACTGATGCTTTAAAAAAGGACAAGGAGAAAGAAAAGTGCACCAAATAATACATGAAAACATTCTCCAAAACTAAATAGGCACAGAAGCACAAAGCCCCGTGTATGTTCAATGCTATTTTTGGAAAACATTTAAACCTACGGGCTTCAAAATTAATTCTCTAAAGGACATTTCTATAGCGCAATACAAATCTCCTTAAATTCTAGAGTTCACAATATTTATACAGGAAGGTTCCCTTTGCTATTAAAAGCGATAGGACCTGCCCAGAAAGGTTAGCAACTCTTTCTAGGATACCAAATTCTTTTCAATTCAGTTCATCACTAAAACAACACTGGAGTGATTGTGATTTGACCACATTCGAGTTGTTGTCAGAATAGTTTGCTAAATGATGAAAAATAAAGAGGCTTTTTGCTCACAACAAATGAAATCCCCTTTGTTAGGAGCATTCACAATATTTCAGCCTTCCAAATGCCATGTGCTCCAAAACGGTGCATGCTTTGTGGCAAATAACGGATTGCCAGCTTTTAGTAGGAAAAGCTGCACACAGGATTTACAGCAATGACTTCATGGGGAACACAGACAGCTCGTGCTAAAGGTGAGTGAAGTGATGAGCCCCATGGCATAGATTGAGGCAAATAATCCAAAATCAAGAGCTATATAGGTATGTTAGAGCCCACCTTTCCTATTGCGTCAGTGGAAGTGAAGGAGTTAAATAGGAGTTGATGTTTACATATTCCACTTCTAAGTTTCTACCAGGTTGCAGTGATAACTGTTCTTTTTCCAACCTTGTCAGGTATAGACGAGGTTATCAAGCTGATCTGATCCCTTCTGATTGCCTTCTCTGATGTGATTTCGTGGAGAACATCATGACTTAAAAAAGGGAGATTTAGGTTAAGCTCAGGGGATATTTGAGTTAAACTCAAACAGGGGAAGTTCAGGTTAGATCTAAGGCAGAAGCTGTTCCCTGTGAGGGTGCTGAGGCGCTGGCACAGGGTGATGGCCCAGAGAAGCTGTGGCTGCCCCATCCCTGGCAGTGCTCAAGGCCAGGTTGGACACAGGGGCTTGGAGCAAGCTGCTCCAGTGGAAGGGGTCCCTGCCCATGGCAGGGGTTGGAGCTGGAGGAGCTTTAAGGTCCCTTTCAACCCAAACCAGTCTAGGATTCTATGAGCCTTCATTCCTGAAAACCTCACCTAGAACCCACTTGAAGGCACCAGAGGGACCAGGGCAGAGGTGCAGCAGACAAAACACGTGCTGACATTCACTGCCCAGGTTCAAGCCTCCATCTTTCCTATGTCTATCATCTTTTGCCAACACTAAATTCACCAAGCCTGCCATCAGAAAAATGCAACTGAAAAATGAGAAAGCTTGTCAGGTTCAAGAGCCAGTACTTTAAACCGCATCCTATATTGGGTTTGTGTTACCTCATTCCACTAACTTACTTTTACTAAGGCTGATTGTAACAATGGCATGAAATTAAAAAAAGGGGGAAAGGGGGGAAGGAGAGGGATGAAAAAAAGGAAGGAAAACACTCTCTGTTTGTTTAGATTGGGTCACATTGTGAATATAGGTTTCATTTTTCTCTTAATTTTGTGCAAAGATTGGCCATAAGAAGAAACACATTTCTGGAATTGGGAACCTACAGCATGGTACCGCTTTCAAGACACCATGCCAAAGTGTCTCTTTAATTATTTTTTAGATGAATTTTCCTTGTTCTGAGCTAATGGGGAACAGACCATGTCACAAACACATTCCACATCCAGATTCATTCAACAGAAAAGAGCTTTTTTTTCCCCTGAGTTTTTAAGGGGTTTAAAAACTATAGGCAGAGAGTCCTCAGACCCAACACCTACAGTCTGTGGGCATCCAGGTCAGGTTCACTGGAGCCACACTCAGCTGAGGACTTCCAGTTTCATCTGCATTGCAAGATTAAACTCAGGATGCTCATGAGGTAACAGACCTGTTTGCTTTCCTCTGTTCCCTCACTGCCTTCACACTCCAGAGGAAAACCCTACGAGAGCTTCCAGAAACTACGGGTACAGCTTCAACAACTCTTCAAAACGCACAAAATAAACCTGCTCGAGTGATTAAGATGGTTTTGATGCGTAAGATTACCAAAAGCATGAGAGGTAACAGATGCCTCTGAGTCACCTTCAGCCAGGTAAGCCATAAGAAGCCGCGGAGCAAGCCATTTGTGGTGCTGAGGTCCACGGCTGGAGTCACTATGGAAAGCCAGCTGAGAAGCCTGGCTCAGGGAAGCTCTCAGCCCTTTCAGGTTCAGCCTTACTCTTCAGGAGCTACTGAAAAGCAAGGTGTTGGCCTTGGGGCACTTCAGGCAAGAGAGATGGCAGATACAGAGGTAGGATGCTGATGCTGGGGAGAAGGTGGCCACCCAATGAAATGCCCCAGCCATGTGGGTGGGATTCTTTTCCTGAAGGAAATCCCCCTTTTCTCTATGGAAACTCCTTCCCCTTCAGGCTGCTGAAGCCAGACCTGCTTTTTGTTCCCAGTAATCACTTTCCCAATATTTCAAAGGCATTATGTAACTGAAACAGTGTAAAGTTATTGCTACCGACATTGTCAATAAATCATTAACATTTCTTAACAGGAAGAGCACAAGCGTTCGTGTCACGGCTGTCTCATTCACTTTCAAATCAAAGCTTTCAAATTAAATATTCATTTCAGATTAAAATATTAATGCAGATCCACTGTTTCTGTAATATTAATTTCTTATGGCATTTCCAGGCAAATGCATATATTATAAACTTCATCTCCCACAGGAGGTCCCTCAGCCTTCCCTCTTCCAGCATTATCCTGATACCAGGGCCAGGAAGAGACTTGGAGGGAAGGAGGGGCTGCCTGATGAAGGGGAAGCAAGGTAGATAATTTCACTTCAAGTGTACCCCATTCCTCCCCTCCCACACAACCTCCCCACCCTTAGATCAGGAGTATCGAAAGCTGCCATTATATCTCCCGCCTACAGAATGAGTCATTCATCCATTCAGCAATTCCTGTTGGAAAAACAGTGACTGCCTCTGTCACCAGAGCCCATTACAGAAATTAAACTTTGCAAATCATCAGGGAGGGGCAAGATTTAAAGTCTTTCAAGGCGCACTCCTGCTCTCTCCAGTCTCAGTAAGAGCAGAATTGATTTGACAATGAGCTTTTACAGCCTTAATGTCTACAGCAGGCAGCACGCACATACCCGGGTGGGAAGCAGGTCAGAGGAGTGGAGCACTTCTCTTCTGGATATCTCCTTTGGTTTTTAGTGGTTCATGTCAGGCAATAAGGCACTGAATGGAAATCCACAGTGGCATCTCTACTGCTGTACCACAGCTCAACATCTAAGGCTCGCACGAAGTATCTTACGTGTCTGCTTATCCATCTGGCTGCTGCTGGGTGTCCCCACGTGAGACTCCCTGCAGGCACCAAGCCAGGGAACCTGCAGCACCTTAAGGAAAGCTTCAGGTCTTTCAGGGTTTCACTTTGTAAGGAAGTCTGCTTGGGAGGATCCAAAGGATCAAGACATAACCCCATTCAGAAAGGCTGACTTCCTGCACAGTTGGGCTGGGGTACAGTTAACTTTCTCCATAGCCACTGGTTAGCTTCAGTTACTGCTGAGCAGCACTTATACCTTTTATGCTCCTCACCCCCCAAGAGTGAGTAGGCTCAGGGTGTATAAGGGATTCAGAGGGAACACAGCCAGGACAGCTGATCCCAACCGACCCAAGGATATTCCAGACAGTGTAACATTGTGCTCAGGGCATAGAGCTGGGGAAGAAGGAGGAAGGGGGACGGATGTTGGGAGTAACGGTGTTTGTCTTCTCAAGTCACCATTACGTGTGATGGAGTCCTGGTGTCCTGGGGATGGCTGAGCACCTGCCTGACCATGGGAAGTGTGAACGGATTCCTTGGTTTGCTTCGCTTGCATGTGCGGCTTTTCCTTTACCTATTAAACTGCTTTTACCCCAACACACAAGTTTTCTCACTGTTACACTTCTGATTCTCTCCCCACCCCACTGGAGGGGCAGTGAGCAGCAACGTGGGGCTCAGTTGCCAGCTGGGGTTAAACCACAACAGTTTACTATAATTACTTCTGTTGCTTGTAGTTTCCTTATCCCTCCTCCAGAGACCATTAAATCTATGCTGTTCTTCTTCAGCGTGAGGAATGAATGCTTTTTGGCCTTAAGGCTCTTTGATACTTTCACTATTTCCTTCTCTAGTCATGAGACATCCTGTTTTCTGTTTGGGGATTGGTTTGTTTGGGGGGGGTGGGGGGTGTACGTTGGGTTTTTAAGCCAAGTATTTCATCTGCATAAAATTAATTCGCTGGCATTCTTCAGGGGAAGGGAAATTCTTTCTTGTCTCAATTTGCCAATGGCTCCAGACCTCCTTATCTCTACATCTCCTATAGGCCTGGGAGGTCTTTGAGACAGGGATAACATAATCAAGGCTTAACAATGAGGTTCTAACAGGGAGTGGGCACAGGTTGCAACTGAAATACTCCGGTGCTGGTTGGTGGAGGCTGACTTCAAAATGATGTTGTGAGACTCCTTCCTTAACAGGAAAAGCAGGAGGTGACACCTCTTTATGGCCTTCTAATCCTGCTACATGCCAAGCCTTTGTGTCTGGGTATTCATGGCCTTAGGGCTCAATGGGATTATGAGAGCTACTTTCTCAGTTTACTCTGAATACAAGAGAATCTGTTAGCTCCAATGGGCTCTGGCCTTTCTTTGAGGTTTGCCAGGGCAGAGCATGTAGCAGAAGCCATATAATCATTCAGGATTAAAACCACAAAGGCCTATCTTTGACAGTGCCAACTGGGGACTCATCACTGAGAAAGCAGTTCAGACATTTGGTCTACCTGAGTATGTTTCTGCTTAGCAATCTTGCTTTCTATACAAATCCCACACACAGACCATCTTTGGAAAGAGTGCTCCTGTGCAGAAACTAGTAGCATGAGCACTGAACATAACATGGGAATTGTGTGTCCTTAAATTCCCAGAAATCACATATCAGGGTCCAACCAGCACTCCAGAAACCCAGCAGCTTCACCAAGGTCTCACCCAGACACCATCCCTCCCTCCTCTCTCAGCAGTCACCTCCCGTTAAGTCCATCACTCTTCCCTCCTGCCAAAACCTTTTCCTCCCAATGTAACCTTCACCTCCCCTCTCCTTTCCCTTTCCATAATTGCCTCCTTCCCCTCTCATACTGTCCAACTCCTCCACATTCATTTTCTTTCTCCCATTACTCGCATTTTCCATTCTCTCCCCTCACCCTTCCCACTTGTAAATGGTACCTGTCCTTCTTTATATACGTCTTCGCCCTTTCTCCCTCCAAAGCAGCATCCAGCTCCTGGAAGCATTCATTGCCTATTTTAATTCCTCCCTGCAAAGTACATCCTGCCTTCTTCCCCCCCACCCTTCCCTTTCTTTTCAAAGGGATATGACATAAAAATAAACTATATTCTTGTTTGAAAGTCTCTGTGACCATTAAACCACCACACTCAGCGGTAAGCTTTTACAGCTCATCATAAAGCCTCCTGCGGTCCCATTCTAATTGACTAAGGGAATAAAACCTGGTTCAAAAATAAGCCCAACAGTCCACCACGACTGATTCCCTCCTTCACTTCTTCACCAATTAGAAGAATCAACATATGAGAAGCACTCTGTCTCCAGGTTTTCAGAGCAGTGCCCAAAGGAGAGACAAGGGGAAGGGAGAACATGCATGGCAGCTCCTGCTGTATCCATATTAATCACAGAACAGAGAATAGATGCAACACTCCCAACCATGGAACACAGAGGAACCAAGTCATAGCTCTCCTACCCATTGGGACACTTTGAGTGGCATCAGTCTAGATATCCCAGAGGGATACCGAGGCCTCCAGAAGGGATGGAAGAAACCAGAAAGGGAAAAAGCACAAGAGGCAGCCTTGGAAGCAGCAGCGGAATGGGCGCTGTGCTTGGCTGCAGGACCATGTGGATGAAGGCAGCACAGGCCCTGCTCCATGGACAGGTTTTGGGGTGAATGGGCAGGATGAAGCATGAGACAGAGCCTCACTGCACAAGTGGCTGTCACCAGTGTCTGCTGCTGTGCTGCAGGAGGCTCTGGCATTAGCAGGAAGGCTTCTGGGCTGTGGCCAGCCAAGCAATTGCTGTGGTGGATATTAGGTGTAACAGGACATTTTCCTAGCAGGGGCTATAGCAGAAGCTATGTCATTGCTTTGGCTTCCTTCTTCCACACCTCCACCAGGGATGAAAATGCATCCCAAGGTGGGGAAAGAACTTTGAACGTGCAGTCAGCAGCTCACTCTCCCTCTTTCTGAGCAAGTTATTTAAGAGTATTAATAATTGCATTAGGGATGAGCACATTTCCCAGCTACCCAGCTCATCCTCCCTCCCTAATGCTGACATTTCAAATAGACGGTTATGGAGTTATACCATTACTAGATTAAAAGGATGTCACAGGCAGCTTCAATTGGAAATTCAAGTGATTGTATTAAGTGAAAAAAAATCTCCTGAAAATAATGATGTTACCTTAGGGCACTTTTCTCTGCAGTACTAGCACGCTCCTCAAGCAGGAGGGAAAAGCTGTTGTATACCCTGGAGCGGAAGGTGGGTAATGCTGGTCCAAAGTTTCTCCTACCTCTATGTGATGATTCTCAGAGAGTTTAAGACAAGAGTGGTAACTGACCAGCAAAATCTACAGAGAATTTTGTGAGAGCTGGGCTGGGGCAGCCTGGGGGAGAGAAGGCTCCTGAAGGGGAGACCTGAGAGCAGCTCCAATGCCTAAAGGGGCTGCAGGAAACCTGGAGAGGGGCTTGGGACAAGGGCCTGCAGGGCCAGGCCAAGGGGAACGGCTTGAACCTGCCCCAACAGGGGAGCCTGAGCTGAGCTCTGAGGCAGAAGCTTTTCCCTGTGAAGGTGCTGAGGCGCTGGCACAGGGTGATGGCCCAGGGAAGCTGTGGCTGCCCCATCCCTGGCAGTGCTGGAGGCCAGGTTGGACACAGGGGCTTGGAGCAAGCTGCTCCAGTGGAAGGGGTCCCTGCCCGTGGCAGGGGTTGGAGCTGGAGGAGCTTTAAGATCCCTTCCAACACAAACCAGGCTGGGATTCTATGTTTCTGCAACAGACTGACAACGTCTCTCAAGCTGATCCATGGCTTGACAAAACAGTCAAAAAATCTGCTGCTAAACCACCAAATCCCCCAGTAGCTACCGGCAATGCACAGGGCCCAAGGCTCTGCGTGATAGCATCACAGTGAAGCAGGGCAGGTATGTGGGTACCCAGAATTGCCCTTTTTGCCTCTTCCCAAGGCCTCTTTCACTACCTGCATGGTCAGTCAAGCTGTCAATATCCTGATCTTGGACCAGGCAAAGCTTCTCACCTGCATTCCCACAGATCCTAAGAAGGGGTCAACATGTCCCATTAAATCCACTGGCCCTACCAGCAGTCTGTGAACAGCTCTGGTTTTGCTTTTAGCATTGGCAATATTCTTGAGCATTTAAATGTCAGCAGACACTCATTTCTCCACGTGCTCTGCCATCCCATGTACTGTCTACCTGGAGGACTTTGCAATGACAGCAGACATAAAGACAACAATTGATTAATAATAACAGTAAGCCTAATCTTTAATCAATGCAGCACTTCCAAGTAGCTGCTCTGCAAAGGTAAAATGCAGCCCCTTTCTGCATAACTTGCAAAGTGCGTTTTAAAGATAATTATGATGGGTAGATACCATTTGGAAGAGCAACGTTTTTCCCCAGCACTGGGGAGGGAGGGATTGTTCCCTATATTCTCTAGTTTACTCCTGTTTGCTCATCCCAATAGAAAATTAGGAAAACTCTGACCTTTTCTTAGATCACTGATAACCCAAACAAAGTTCAGAGATTTGTTTGAAAGACTCCCAAAAAATTCCGGTGTTTGGCTGCTTCTCTTCTAAGCTCTCCAAACTTCATCAGAATTCAAAGTAGGGCAGGAAATCTTGCCTAGGATTTTCATCTTGCATCTGGTTGAACTGTGATGCCACCAAAACAGCCTCTGACATCATGTTTTGACATACCTGGTGCTGTGAAGGCAGGAATTGCAGAGGTTGACAGAAATGGAAGCTTTCTGCAAAGATAACTTGAATCTCCTCTAAAACTCTGGGCTCATATGCATGAGGTAAGCCAAAGATTTGGGGGGAAAAGTTGCATTTCCCTTCCCCAAACTCATATCACTTATCCTTAGCTTGCTGCCTGCAAGACAGACAAACCTTCCTACACTTGTGCTCCATCTCAGGTCAGTGTAGGTAGGCCACATGTATCATAGAATGGTTTCGGTTGGAAAGGACCTTGAGATCACCCAGTTCCAACTCCCTGCCTTGGCAAAGGGATGCCTCACACTAGACCATGTCACTGAAGGCTCTCTCCAACCTGGCCTTGAGCACTGCCAGGGATGGGGCAGCCACAGCTTCTCTGGGCACCCTGTGCCAGCACCTCAGCATCCTCACAGGGAAGAGCTTCTGCCTTATATTTAACCTGAACTTCTCCTGTTTCAGTTCCAACCCACCACCCCTGGTCCTATCACTACAGTCCCTGATGAAGAGTCCCTCTTCTGTGCCCCTTTAGGCCCCCTTTAGATACTGGAAGGCTACTATGAAGCAACTTCTCCAGGTTGAACAGCCCCATGAAGCTGCCATGTAAGTCATAACAGTGACAAGCAGCTACTGCCACACTACTACCCAGGAAAAAGTGGTATATGTGAGCTATATAAATCTCCATTTTATAGCCAGGTAATGTCTAATGCATATTTGTATCAGAACCTGGTGTTTTACACAGTGTATAATGCCAGAGACCCCAAGACTCTCCATTTCTCCCTATTTCAGCTGTCTGCTGTATCATGGTTTATAAAAACCACCCAGCCATCTGTTGCAATTATAGCAGTGAATTACAGCACCACAGATGGAGGAAAATTCATAAGGTTGCAGAGTCAAGATTCAGTGATTAGGAAATCCCCAAGTTATGCTTGTCTGTGCAATCAAACTGTGTTCCCCATGTGCAATGTCCCCAATACAACCATCACATGCTCCTCAGGGCTGCCTCACTCAGGGCACTGATCCTTCCTTTAGGTATGAGCTGGGATGGAGAGCAAATGAAGCTACGTGAGCATGGACAGCAGTCTCTTCAACTCCTATGCATTGATAGAGCTGAGCAGCAGGGGCTCCAGAGCCATGCAACATGCACAGCTGGAGACAGAATCAGCTGCAGATTTAGGACCAGAAAGATGCGCATCAGCAGAATGAGCCCCTTCACCCTATTAACAAAAGTCAAGTCTTTCTGTGTGGATGTTTGGAGAGGTTCACATTGAAACAGCTGTGAGCTTGTTCAGGGTTTTTAATGGGCAATACAAAATAATTTCCTCCCAATTTGTTCCTGGCTCAAGCGTCTGAAGAGATGAACCAGAGGGAAAAACTTCAGCCTGCACAAGTAACCGAAACAAAGTCATACTTTTAGGTTGAAAGCACTACAAAATCATAAGCCTGTTATCTTCTTACATGGCCTCTTCTCGAAGCAGCTCCACCTGAGGGCATTTGTTTTAAGGTAGGTTTGGGGTTTTTGAAGCTCTAAGTGAAATCCTGGCCCGTTCACAATTGCTCTTGAAGCTATATAAAATTAAGCTAATAGTTTTGGCTGAAAGAAAGGAAAACAAACAGAAAACAAAAGCTTCTGAAAAAGTCCAAGTGTTTCAGTTCCAACTTTTCAAAACAATAGGATTCAACTTTTCACTCCACGTGAAGTTTTGAGACCAAATCCACCTCCACGTCACCTTAAAGCACTGATCGCCAACATCTGAGGCTTTATCTTGAACTCCACTAAAACTGGTGTCTAATCTGACATCCCCCATGTCTTAAGGGGAAGGTACTTCAGGAGGTGGCAGCAACAAGAGGCCACGGGACAAATGTCAGCAGGGGCTTACTGCAGGCTAAAAGCTTTTCTAGGCAAGATGTGAAGGAGTCTCCTTCCAGGAGTTTCTGAATACAGGATAGGCAGAGGAAAATGTTTCCATGGCTTTGGTTACTAAAGGCATTGCTTTCCCTCTCTGGGTCTGGTCTGGGAGATGCTCTCCAGGAACATCCTCTGCATTAACACCTCCACATTTGGCTAACTTATTGGTTCAAGGTACCTTCTGGTAGGAAGCTGTCAATGGTGACCTCCACTTGCAGTGCCCCATTAGCTGGGACACTTCCCTGCAAAGGCGTTTTGGTTGATCTCTGGAAAGCTTACAGAAGACTGGGGAAAATCTCTCCATGTAGTGCTTTGTCTGTCCCTGGAGCAGCCAACAGTCACTATTTCCATGGGCAACCACTTATCCTCAAGATACTTCAGAAGATGCATTCCCACCCTCCGGAAGAAGAGGAATTTCCCAAATTCATTGAATAGCTCTATCAACCGGATTCTAATTGAGCCCATTCATAAATGAAGGCATCTGTCACCTTGCAAAGAGTGGTCAGCTCGAGATGTAGGAAGGATGCTCCCTCCCTCTGCCATGCAGGAAGCACAAGTCAGATTGTGCTGTGCTATCGGTACCCTCAGGCTATTCTAGGAACAAACTATAACTTTTTCCAGCAAGTTCACTTGTTCTGAGGTTGTTTGCCAAGAGGAGCAATGTTGCCTCCCTCCTTGATTACGCTTAAGTTTTGTTTGAAATGGGAAAACAAATGGAACCGATTCCCTGGCCTTCCAACCCTTGCAGGCACCTTTGGTATGGTGTTTATCACTCAGCAAGGGAGAAGGGGAGGAAATAACTCTTTTGGATGCCCCTTGTTCTGATATGGACTGCTGATCGTAATGCAAGATAATACACAATGGATTGGTTTTGACAATGTTTTACAAAGCTGTCACACTGGTATGCGCATCAAAGAAAAAAGCACTAGGCCAAATCCCTAGAAAACAGAAATTGATTTTTACTGGAGAATGTGCCCCTTTGTCTATAGTTTAGAATTATTCATGCCATATCAGTGCATACAGAAGTTTGGGCTTTATCCTTGTTGATGGACAAGTTACTTAGCGAAACAGTTTTGCTGCTTCCTGCATACGAACAATCTTATGATCAGACCCAGGTTCCATCTAGCTCAATATTCTTCCTCCAACTGTGCCTGGAGGGCAAAAGGAAGTACTGGGACCAGAAGATCCTTCATGCACGCAACAGAACAACAGTTAAGACTTGCATGTAAACCAAAGCCCTCCGCTTCTTATCCCAGAGGAAAAAGGAGTATGTCCATCACTGTGTGGCTTTTGGTACGTAGTCCACAGGTAACTAATGTCACATTTCCCTAACAACTTTCCATTTGCTAGCCATGCATTCATTTCTACCTGCCACCTCCTGCTAGATCAATGCTAAAAGCATGCGTGCACATGAAATGCTGAGCTACAGGCACCCTGCTCCTGGGATTTCAGATGAAACAACTATATTCCACTGACAGAGTTAAAAGAAAGCATTTCCTATTTCACTTATCTGAGACTGTAAGAAACATTCAGAGTGGGATTTCTTATCTCCTAAGCTTTCCGAGGGCTAGCCTGAAGGACATGCGCTCCATCGCCTCGAAATAGCACACAGCGTATTACATCAGGCTCGTGCCTGTCCCAGGCTGAACTACACAGTAACTGGAGAATGGAAAAACGCTTCCAGTGCCCAAGTTGCCTGTTGCCACCTCCCACTATAAGCTCCTTATCTGGGAAATGCCTCGTGAATTGGATGGCAGAGTTTCAACCAACGCTGCCTCTTCTGGTGCCCATCCTGTCCACAGCTGCTGGTCCCCAGCAGCACAGCCCCTGTCCCACAGCACAGGACGAGGGCCAGGCTGCACGGCCAAGTGCACAGAGGGGGATTGCCCTTGCCAGGCTTTAGTAGCATTGTGTAGAGCGCAACTGGATTCTGATAAGGAGGGAGGGGGAACAACTAATTTTGCCATCAGATGGAGTAAAATTAGCTTAGGTGAGTAAGGGTGTCTGGCTGGCAGGCAGCCTATTTCCAATGCAGCCCAGCTCTATGGCCAAGAAAACAGTGGGATTAGTATTTTAAAGTGCTTCCTTAGATCAAGTGCTCATAGCCAAAGCTGAGAGCGAGTCGGAGGGGGAGGACCGGGGTGGTGGCAGCTGTGATTCTGGCAGCTGTGGAATCTCTGGGGGCTACAAATGAACACGTAAATATCTATATTAAGCAGCAAAAGCATCTATTAGAGTAAAATTACTCCAGCTTAATTGTTAGATAGGCATGTTTGTTAAAATACAATTTAAGCAAGATCGTATCATTCCCCCTCGCTCACGAATGGATGCTCGATAACGTCGTTTGTCAGCAACTGCCTATTAGGTTAAATAGCTGAGGAATTGCTGGATAACTTTCTGCTTAGATAATAACATTAAGGTTTCTTGAAGCATTTTCGAGGTCTGACTAATCTCTCTGTCTCTCTATTTTATTTTCCTAAAGTGAATTTAGTGCTGGTGAAAGGCTCCAGATTGACAGCCCTGGAGACAGGAGCTGATTGCTTAGCCACAGAACAGGTCCATTCCCGACAGCTGGACTGCTTGCACGGTGGCACAAGGCTGAGTCCTGCACTTTACACTGTCACCCTGAACACTGTGGAGTCGGTCTGCAAGGTTCTGCTGCATGTGCCATGGTGGTGGGCATCCACACAGGGTTAACCACCTCAGGTTCCCCTTGTAGCCAGAGAGGAACCCATAGTGAAACACACACCAGAAAAAACAGCAGGAGCCTACCTTTGCTGTATGAAAAACAGCACGGCCAGCAGGTCAGGGAGGGGATTCTCCCCCTCTGCTGCACTCTGGGGAGACCTCCCTGCAGTCCTGATCCAGCTCTGGGGCAACACAAGAGGGATGTGGAGCTGTTGGAGCGAGTGCAGAGGAGGCCATGAAGCCGCTGCAAGGGCTGGAGCAGCTCTGCTCTGGAGCCAGGCTGAGAGAAGGCTCCTTAAGGGGAGACCTGAGAGCAGCTCCAGTGCCTAAAGGGGCTGCAGGAAACCTGGAGAGGGGCTTGGGACAAGGGCCTGTAGGGCCAGGCCAAGGGCAATGGCTTGAACCTGCCCGAACAGGGGAGACTGAGCTGAGCTCTGAGGCAGAAGCTGTTCCCTGTGAGGGTGCTGAGGCGCTGGCACAGGGTGATGGCCCAGAGAAGCTGTGGCTGCCCCATCCCTGGCAGTGCTCAAGGCCAGGTTGGACACAGGGGCTTGGAGCAAGCTGCTCCAGTGGAAGGGGTCCCTGCCCGTGGCAGGGGTTGGAGCTGGATGAGCTTTAAGGTCCCTTCCAACACAAACCAGTCTATGACTCTCTAAGACCTTTTGACTAAGAAGGGAGCTCTAGGACTTCTGCAGTTAATGAGGAGTCGGTATGGGCTAACTGATCTCCTGGGAAGTGACAGCTTTTGTGGGGGTGCCTTTCACTGCATGCAGCAAACACCCTCAGCCTCAAACCAGACTTGAAGGAATGCCTGCAGCTGAGAACTGGCAAAGACATGGAGAATAGGCTGAATCTACCTAAAAGTGCAACAGCCAGAGCCAGCCAAGCAGCAGAGGATTTGTTTGTTTGCTTCCGACACATACAGAGCTAAGCCACCTGGATGCCTGGAAAACCATCAGCTGGCAACAACGTTCAGACACCAACACCCCAAGATGCATTGGAATAACAACCTAGTTTCAGGAAACCTATTGATACATGGTACTAAAGCTGTCCAAGTCCTTGACTCACTTCACTCTCCATTCAGCTCTCATTCCTAGGCATTCCCACATACTGAAAGATATGGGCATTTGCAGGAAGAATACCATACTGCAGGAGACACACCAGCTTGTGGGAATGTGTGTTGTTGAGGGTGCAAGGTAGGTAAGGCACCTCTGGAAAGTGCATTGAGCTAGGGAAGTCCTCTTGAGTACTTTACATACTGCACTGTCAGATTTTCTTCTGCTGGCAACACTTTAAGGTCTGCTTTGGAAAATCATACTAAATCCATGCAGTGCATGGAGCAAACAGGTAAAAAAATAAAGCAGCAAATCTAGCTAAAGTGGGTAGATCTGGATGTTATTTTCAATAAATGAGGAGGATTTTACATTTGGATGTCATTCCTGTTTTCATTTGTAGGGATGTTATTGCTCTCTGGATACCAATATGGCAAGCAAGGAGGTAACAAACTAGAACAGGCTATTACTTCTTCATAGTGGACAAGACCTTTCTCCAGCCAACTGCCTCCAAACAGGCAAATTCTGTATTAGCAAGCTTCCTTCTCTAACGAACTGGGGCAGCTTCCAGCATCAAATCCTTGTGACAGCCAGAGTGAAAAGCAATCCAAGGGAAAATCATGCTAGATAAATGACCTTTACTCAACAGCTCTTAGGTTGCTCTTGACAAACTGTAATTGTTGGAGGAGGGAGGAGGACAAACCACAAGCCTCAACAAGGAGAATGGTTTTACACAATAGTTCCTTGTTTTCCCAAATTCCCCCAAACAAACATCACAGTGGCAAATTCTATACTTCTATTTCATTCTGGTTTGGCTCTCAGAGGGAGAACATCTACATCCCCAATCCTCTAAGGACATGTGTACATGATTAATATATAGCTTATGATTGCTGTTCCGTGCAGCTACTCCCAGGATGCAAAGTTTTGTTTATGCATAAAAGCCTATACAGAATTGAGAGTTTGTCCTCTTAGATGCTTATTCCAATGCAATCAGACATTATCAATTTCATTTCTTACCACTGGAATACTGCAATTGGAAATAATTCCTCTTTTATCCCAAATAGTAACTATTCCAGGGCAGAGAATGAAATTACAAACATCTTGGTTATAGCTCTAAGCAATCCACACATCATAAGTGCAACGAGCAAAGCTCACTCCAGTCCCAAAATTGATTTGGCTTCCACACCTCTGCAAATTAGGTTACATATTTCCATGCTCAAGTGAAAAAACCTGACCTGCTTAATATTTAAACAAAGTGCTTTGTGTTTACACACTCAGTTCTATTTCTAAATATAAGTCTTTGCTTAAGTTAGGCAGAAAATAGTAAGAGGTGAACCTCAAACCATTGGAAGGTTGGGTCCAGTTCAGCAGCGTATCCAAGCCCCTTTTGTGTTTAAAAAACATTGGCTTAGAGACTTGCAAGAACATGAGTCATTTGGATGCCACTCTGACTTATTATAGGCCATCAAACCTGAAGTGATGAGCCTCAAGTTCTCTTTCTGATCACCAATTTGGCTATTGCTATATGCTGAGTCACATCGATGATAACATCTTTTGGAAAACCAGTTTAATCCATCTGTCTGAACCATGCCCTGATTTGCCCCCATCTCAGCCTATTCCAGTCCACTTGGAACATTCCCTAAGGCCATGGCTGATGCAAAGGTGATACAAAATGAATAGATCTGCATTTGACTCCCCAGTGCTCCTGTGAGTAGGGGTATTCCAGAAAGGCCCCAAGATTTCACCTGCAGCACCTCTCTGTCAGGCTGCTTTATGTTAAGAGCCACAGAAAAACATCAACTCAAACCTTGTAGCTAATGCAAGATGTACACAGTTGATCTGGTGGTTATATGTACTCAAAGCAACTACATTCACTTAAACTACACCCCAGAGCTGGGCAATGCACCATAGATAGAACAGGTTTGAGCAAGGCTGAACACATGTCCTCTGTTAAGAGCAAGTTCCTTGCTCTGAAGCCAATCCATGGTGACTTATCTCTAGAAACCATCCTAAGCCTTAAAAGGCAGCTTTGGTCAGGTCTGGCTGAACTCAGGGGCCTTTAGAACATCACATGGAACAATTTTTCTGTTTAAACTCATTATTAATCCACCAGGTTGAGGCATTCCATCTCCCTTTATCTAAGTGTTTATGATAAGTGATACGATCCACCACAAAAGTCACATCAGCTTTCTTACACCAATAAACAATTGAAATAGTCTTAGCTCAGTGGTCCAGGAATAATAACCATTCTTATCATCAAAAGATAAAGGGAGACAAGAAAAGTTAACAAAAAGAGAATAACCAAGCTTTCTGGAGCCTAAGCAAGACCTGATACAGCTCAGAGTCATGGCCTTCATCTTCAGTCTTAGTGACTGAAGGTAGAGGCTGTTTGGCACATAACAGTAAGCTGGTAAAGCATGATTCTGAAAGAAGAAAAGCCAACCACAACAAGAAATCCTGTTTGTGCTTCTCCAAGGCTGTATTAAGGCCGCTGATGTTAACAGAACTCTTCATCGACTTTATTGTCTTCTCCATTAAAATTGCTCTTCCTTCATAGAACTACTTAATGGACACCTAGACCAGCCTCACGTCTCTGCTGTCTTTCATTTCAGGGCAAAGTGCTTCCAGAAGCAGAAGACTGCTTCCACTGGCAGACCATCAGGTTGCTCTGACACGGTGCGCCAGCTGGGGACAAAGTCCATCAGAGTGGGAATTTGTCCTCAGGTATTCATGTTTACGGTTATATCATTCCAAACAGACAGAAAAGACCAATAGTGAGAGACAGAATTTAACACAAAATCACTGCTTTAAGTAGCTTACACCAAAATTATCCATCACCTGTGACACTTCTCCAGGAATTCTGGCCCCATTCCTGTCGCAACTTCAGAGGAGACACCTGGGCTATGAAAGGACCTAAGTCGCGTCCTCTGATGGCAACATCACAGAGATCAAATTCAATCAAGGGAACCCAAATAACCCATTTCTATTCCTGCAACTTCTGGTAAATTTTATTTCTGTGACTTGAGGTGATTATTTTTCCCTTTTGATACCATTTTCAGTGCATGCCCTTCATCTCCCCTGTGGAGCCAGCCCAAATGTCACTGAGACTATTAATGGTGTATGCTTAACACACACACTTACAGTATGTTCATTCTCAGGGAGACTAAACATTATTGAAAGGTTACAGCATTTATTTTGATGTGTGTCTGTTTAACCAATTCTAGCAAATGTTACACAAACACAAACCGGGCTTTCCTCCCCTGTTCCTCACAAGCCACCCTGAACCATTGCTTTTAAAACAGAAATCCTCTCTCAAATCAGTGAGGGATTTAAAACCCCAGTGCCACAATATGGCACACGGAGATAGTCTGAATGCGCAGCAAACAGATTCGTAAAGGAGAATGAGACATTTCATCCTTACTCCCTGTAGCCCCACTAAAGCCAGTTTCCACCTTCAAGGCCACCAGTTTCTACCAGCTTCCTGCTGATTTCAGGGACCAGCTCTCAGCAGTTATGTTCTATTAGGAAGACTCAGCAGTTTGGTTCCTCATTAGGCACAAGCTGTTCCCTGTGAGGGTGCTGAGGCGCTGGCACAGGGTGATGGCCCAGAGAAGCTGTGGCTGCCCCATCCCTGGCAGTGCTCAAGGCCAGGTTGGACACAGGGGCTTGGAGCAAGCTGCTCCAGTGGAAGGGGTCCCTGGCGGTGGTAGGGGGTTGGAGCTGGATGAGCCTTAAGGTCTCCTCCAACACAAACCACTCCATGATTCTGTGATTCGCTATCTTGATTCTAATTTGAAGGCTGAGATTTGGATGAAATTCTTTTGATTCCTGAGGATTTCCTGTTTTCAGTGGGGCTGGATGTAAGAGTCAATAAAAACAGCCCGTTCTGTGGCCAAGTCGCTAGCACAAGGAGCACAGCCATGGAGCAAACACCAAACCTGGAAACCACCAGTTAGGATTGAAATTTTCATATTATCCCAGCTGTGGTTTACAGAGCATCTAACCATGCATCCATCCTTAACAGTCATCACCCAGCTGCTAAGGTGGGATTGATAATCCCCTCTGTAGCTCCCAGAAACCCTATTGACTCTTAGGTGTTATTTCAAGAGTCAGACCTTTAGAAAATAAACCCACAAACAAAACCAGGCAAGTAGTTTCCCCCCCTCTTGGCTCAAACTCAGTATAAAATCACAAAGATTTAGTGCTAGGGAAACCCCACATCAACAGGCTGTAGAGAGAGTCAAGGGCATGTGAGGCCATAGCAAAGTCAGGTGGTTCTATTTAACATGTGCTAGTTCCACCTTGTTTTACCATACCTTAGGAGTTGCTGCTGGGGAAGCCAGCCAATGCCATCAAAGCAGTGTGCTAGCATAAACACTGCTCACACGGAGCCAAGAGCATAAAGCAGTAGCAGCAACTAATATTCAGAATACTGGGAAAGCTAATAAATAGGTTCCCTCAAGTATACATCCCTGGTCCAAAAATACAACCTTCCACTTCCAGCCACCAATTAAGTTCAGTGTCTTTTCTTTATGCTGGAAGGAGCTGGACTGAGTGGACTCTTAAACCAAAAGGTCAAATGTGAAAATAAACCAAGGAAAACCAGGTTGTCCTTTCCTCATGCACTGCACTGCTCTGACACCTCATCCTTGGACTCCAAAGTGCTCTCTTGCTCAGACACTCATCTTAAAGCAACTTCACCCCCTGCTTCTTACCTTCCTTCTAACAGGCACCTACCCAGGCACTCCTCTGACCTGGAGAGGCTGGAACAGCAAGGACATTTGCTGCTGTGGGTGACTGGGAGGTGTTGCTAGAGGCCTCATAGCCTTAACTGCTCCCTAAGAGCCCTGTAGTCCTACCTGTGCCAGAGTTGTATCTTAGGTGATATTACAGAGGAAAGGAGGAGCTTGGAGTTGGGCCAGTATAAGCAGAATAGAAAAGCAGCTGATTCTCCATCTTAGCCACTGCTCCTGCTCTCCATTGTGTCCTTGCACTCACATCAGTCATACCTCAGTCAGACTATGAAGCTCTCAGTGCACTGCTTCCAGCTGAGCAACCTTGGAGGCCAGCAGAGGAGAAACACTGTCCCTCATCCAAGCACAGCAATCCGTAGTCCTCAGGAGATGACCTTGAGAGAAATACCCTTCCCAGGGCAGGAAGCTCAGGGATGCTATGGAAGGAGCTTAGCAGCTCTTGCACAAACAGCCACTGGCATTTTCCCTATTGCCAACAATGGAGCCTTAAAAATGAGTAAATAAAACAGACACCTTAGACTGGCACCATCTCCATGCCTTTGCCAACCCTCAGTGCAACAAGGAGGGCTGCACCCTCTGCTACTGTAGAAGAGGGTCACTGGGCACAGTACTTTCCACAGGGTTTCCTGTTGACCTCACTTCCACCTGGAAGCACCATTTCATGGGAATTTGTCACAGGCTGGTAAGCCCCCACTTGCTGGATCCACTAAGAACAGGGCAGCTTCCTCAAGGACCAGTGGACAGAGGATTCAGTGGGACCCTTTAATACCATGGTGAAGTCCTGGCACAGGTTGCCCAGAGAGGCTGTGGATGCGCCATCCCTGGAGAGAGGCCAGGCTGGATGTGGCTCTGGGCAACCTGATCTAGTTGAAGATGTCCCTGATCATTGTAGGGCATTGGACTGGATGAGCTTTGTATGTCTCTTCTAACCCAAACTATTCTGTGAGTCTGTTTTCCCCATTCACTAAGGACATGTGAGGACACCCCCAGCATAAAGAGATGCCCTTCCCTCACCTCAAGTGATAAATGAACCAGAAAAGTACAAAAACTTTAACCCAGGTGGAATAATTCAGGAGCTATTCCCAGACACGACACCAAAGCTCTTACTGAACAGTAAAAAGCAAATATTTTCATTATTCATTGTCCAATTTCATGCCGCTTCTGGACTATTTGCAACCAGGATCCTGCTTGCCAAAATGTTATAAAACTGCTATCAACCAATGTAAGATTAATGCCCAATGAAGCTATAACTGCCCTATCCCTGGCAATGTTCAAGGCCAGGTTGGAGAGGGCTTGGAGCAAGCTGCTCTAATGGAAGGTGTCCCTGCCCATGGAAGCTGTTGGGACCTGGGTGAGCTTTAAGGTCCCTGCCAACTATACCATGAATTTATGAAATCTTATGTTCTCACACAACAGCCCCACAGCCACAAGAGATGTTGGAGGCAGATACATGCCAAAAGGGCCACCCAGAGCACTCCTTCAATGCTTCCCCTAGGCAGGTCTCCAGCCTGCAGTGCCCTCCGTCTCCTCCACCCCTTCCCTGTGCTCAAGCAGGACCAATCCCCATTGCAGGGGATATGGGCCCTATGGGGTGTTGTGCTGCACGCGTGCAGAGCTGCTTAAGCAGAGGAATCAAACAGCTGCAGAGTTTCTGACCATCCCAGCACAACAACCCCATGTCGATACACGGCAAGGAATGCGGAGGCCTCAACAGTGCCTCTCGACACCCATCTGGTTTTTAGAGTCAACTTCCCTGAACTCCTCTGCAAGCTATTAGCGCACTGAATGGCCAGTCGAGGGCTATGCTATGCATGTGTGTGTGCGCTTTAATTCCAAAGTAAACTCTTTCGCCTCGAGAAACATGCAGCACAATAAACTAATTGGGGCTGAGCTTAGTTTAATCTTTCAGGGCTTTTTTGCTGTTTTGATCTGATCCCAGAAGTGGAAGTCTGGTTTAGGTATCGTGTTTTTGTTTTGGTTTGGGGTTGAGGGTGGGTTCCCCCCCTCCCCTTCTCTTTCTGGGATTTGCTCTCCCCAAGCCAGATTCCTGGATTTGACAAGTTCTGGTTTATGCTACTTACACTGCCACCTGCACAGCTGGAGAGGGGTTTCAAAGGCTGACTTCCCTGTTGGTAAAAGCAACAACAAGCAAACAGAGAGTTGTGTTCAGGACAGGCTGGAAGGAAACGTGCTTCCTTTCTTCATATTCATTTACAGATGTGCCCTTCCCCATTTGCTGTGCCCTATCCTTGTACCTGGCCGATGCTTTTCCTGTGCATAGTGCACTGAAGCAGCTTCGCAGCATTAGTTTTGATTAATAATCCTCTTTTTTGCACTTACTGGTTTTGTCTCAGGGACACTGCTGTTGGGGCAGTTCCTGCTGAGCAGCATCACCTCCAAGTCATCTCCCTGCTTCTCCCACCCAGAAGACCCAGAGACCACAGCAAGAGCCCAGTGATGTTACTTGCCCAATTCTCAGACAAGATGAGGCCAAACTTCAGTGACTCACATTGTACAGAGAGTCCTGCACAGGGTCGGGAAGAGGTTCAGGAACCCTGATTCAAGCTCTCTTGCGTGGCTGAACAGACCACAGCTCCAACAGGAAGGGTGGGGAGCAAAAGCAGTGGAATAGGGAAGAACAAGGTTCCCTGCAGCCCAACCCCTGCAGCACCAGCTGGAGCATTCAGGCGATAAACCTAATGTACACACTTGCGCTGCAGATCTTCATTCGGGGATAGCAAAGGTCTAGGAATTGCAAGTTTTGCTCAGTTCCTGGGGAGGTCGGCCAAGCACTACTGTAACAACCCGTCCTTCTGAGTACATTGCAGGCACAGTAATGCAAAGGGAAAAATGACGATAATAAAAAGAACAAGTAATCCCATTGTAGAATAATAAAAGAAATTAATGCACCAAAAAGCTAAAAACTATTTGGAGAGGTGACATCTGATGTTTCAATTCAAAGGGACTCTCCAATACAGTGTAGAACTCAGAAAGCTGAACAAACCCAGTGTTTTTCTGGACTTCTGACTCTTTCGCAGTTATGTTGCTATTTAAAGTCAATGAAATAAAAATAATCTAAACCAAAATAAAGTCCAACTGTTTCTAAATGCGATTGGGACCTTTCCTCCAATCTCGGCACCCTTCCCACTCCCTCCAGGTTCCCTCCCTCCCTATTCAGCTAAACGGAAGTGAATAAGCACACCAGGAGGCAAGAGCAGAACCAAATGACTAAGATTTCGATGTGTAATAATATGTCTGTACCATAACTAGACATAGCCCTTTTAAAAACTCAAAATAGGTGACTCAAAGCTATGGAGACCTTTCCAAACACCAGACAGAACAAAAAAACCTGCATTAGGATATTTTCAGTTAAGGCAATTACATTTAAATAAAGCTGCTTATTACTGTAATTGCAGCAAAGCTCTGCAATTCAGTTTGGCTTCGATAATGAGGCATTGACTGAGCAGCATCCAGCATGACTCTGCCTTGATTTGACATCTGTCTCCCTCCCAGTCACTCATCATCACCCACTGGAGATACGAGGACAAGGCTGTTATTTCAAGCAACTGCAAATTAGATGCTGTTTCAAAAGCACTTTGATTTTGTACATAAATCACTCTTGTTGTAAACATTATAGTGCTCATTGGTCTGCAGAGAGGAGGCACTGACAACAGGTAGGAGATACGGCGACTCCTGTGCCACATGTACTGCATAAACCAGGAACTAAAGCACGAGTTGCTAGGCTAGGCTCAGTTTAGGACTTAGACCATAACTGGTGTGCACAGCTTAAACAGCAATGAGCGTCACCCACTCCCTCCATCCCACAGAGAGGCAGCTCCACAAACTAGATTCTTCTTCAACTATCAACTTTCAGCTAATGAACTTGTAAGAAGACCTACATCCATGACAGAATAACTGTATTCAGCATCAGTTGATCAGATAGGCCCTAAAATACCTTTTTAAATAGAGAGTGGTGTAATTGAATATTCAATCTACAGTTGACAGAAGATAACTCCACATCAAGGTACTCCTGGAACGCAAGAATGCAAAACATTCTGCTCCAGGCCTAATTCTGATTAGGTGCCTTGGGCTAAAAGGAAGTACTTCTTATTTCTGTTACAAAACATGAACAAACAGAAGGTCTGGGTAACACAAAGTGAAAATCTCCGAGTAGGGATTCCAAGATTTACCCCATTAATCATAAATTACTAAGAAAAACAAAATACAGAATAGCTCACTTTGTTTCCTTGGGTTTCTGAAAGCAGCAGCAGCCACAAAGACGTAAGTAGGGGTGATAAACCAGCAGTGATTGTGTAGAAATCATGTCTAAGCTCTGCATGGGCAATTGTTCATTAGGATGGCTCACTTCCTAATGGAAGGGCCAGGTTGTGCAACACCTCCTTACACAGGGAAGAATTACCGGCACAGCATTCCCACCGGTGTAGGCAGAGCTGGAAGACGCCTGGTGTGAGGGGTGGTGGGTCTGACCAGGGCTGGAGTGATTCAGGCAGCAGGGCTCAGCTTTCATGCTGGGACACTGTGCTTGGATCACAAGAGCTGGAGGTGGAGACGGCCATTTAGGTCATCCCGCTCATTTCCCTGCCAGAGCAGGTTTGTCTTCAAAGACGTTTTCCAGGAGCTCATCCAGACTCCTTGAAAAAAGCCCTAAAGAATGGGATTCCACCAGCGTGCTGCAGGGACTGCTTCATAGCCCTTCGCTTGGGAACGTTTCCTGATAACCACATTTATTGTGCTTCTTTCCTATGTGACTCCACTCTTTGTAGCCCCTCACCCCTCTGTAACAAGCGGATGGCATAGAATTCACACACAGCAGGATTTACCTTGTTGGGATTGCAGCAGTTTATCCTGGGGTCACCAAGTTTCCCTTTTGAGGAAGTAAGTACAGGATTTTGCTCCAGGAAACTGGATGTCCCCTGGGTCTTTAGGATCATAGGAGGGCTTGGTCATCAGCTCAGCAGAGCTGGGAAGGGTCCCTGCATTTGGTGGTTTTTTCAGTCCTTCTCTACACATTTCCCCCTTGAATTTGGGAGAGTCTGCCCTTGCCCAGCTCCCTCTCTGCCTTATTTACAGGCTCTATATCCCACGGTGACATTACACCCTCACCTTATATTTGTTCCTGCCTTTACACAAAGTCTCATTTGGCCATATCAATACAGACCTTTTCTTTGTTTAGTTTCAGACTTAGGGTTTAAACACAAAGAAACAGTGTGTATAGTGTAGCTGCCTCCGTCTATTTAGGTTCTCTTTATCAAGCAGCTCTCATCACAACACTGTATGAATCCTAAAACTCTAACTGATAAATAATGCATTAATAGCAAAATATAAATCCATTTCCTTCTATTAGCTACAATTACAGCCTAAAATAGTAATGGAGGTATTGGGTTACTAAAGCAGCCATGCTTTCATTAAGAGCATTCACCATTCACATCGCACTTGGAGCCCAAATAGGATAATTTCACATTCACCTTCCCCTTGGTCATCATCTCCCTCCACTTATTGGCACTGAGAGGTTTACCCAGATTGCTCCTGTGCTACTTCTAGGTCCTCGCAGGGGTAAAGGACTGAATGAAGCCTTCCTTTGCCTGTGTTATTTAATCCCACCAGGCACAATAAATGGGAAAACCCCAGCAGTCTTTAGTATCTGCAGCACTGGGACACTTTTACGACATTATTACAACCAGAGCAATGTTGTATCTTGAGAGTTTTAGAGAGGTCTCACCACCAGGAACTTTCTCTTGATATTCAGCCTGACTTCTACTTACTTTCCTTACACCACCTCCAGGTTTGCCCCTCTTGGCTCAAACTAGACGTTTCTGTTCCTCTCTAGTATTTATGGGTTTGAAGATAGTTATCATATACCCACTTAGTCATTTTAAACTAAGCAGCCGTATTTAGCTCTTTTTAATCTTTCACTCGTAAATCATCCCACCCTGCTCTGCTTTGCCAATGTCAGGACTGTTTTCCTATGGCTCCAAACATGAAATATGCCTCTGTTACAAAATAGCTTGTATCTGATTGCAGAGAGAAGAAAAAATGGAATCAGAAATTACAAGACAAGGAAAGTCGAATATCCCCTGGCAGGTAAAATCCCCATGAGTCCATAGCCTCATGCCTTAACGTTCCCAGCTTCAAACTCCTTAAAGAACCTCAGAACTCAGCAACGGCGTATCAAAATACCCAATAACACACCTAATCATTCATGTCACTTCTGACCCTTGCCACTTGAGAGCAGGGCATTTCCTTCCTTGCACTTTGTTAAATGTGTTTTTAATCTGCTTAAATTGCATGACAACATGGCACAAGGCAAACGGGCGCAGGGCCCAAGGGATTTTTAAAAGACCTTATTACAAAGGTGGTTCTTTCCCACTCGGTCAATGAAAAGGATTGGGCCACATCTTGCCTTGACCTTGGGTAGGCTCTGAGTGAGGGAAAGAAAGGCAAGAGTCCCAAACCCCTTTTCCCATGTTGCTGACCATGTGCTTCCCCCCCCCCTCCGATACCTCCCC
>NDXB01007398.1:470014-504310 GCA_002631895.1 Agapornis roseicollis | reverse complement strand
CCCCCCCCCCCCCCCAAGATATCTGCAGTAGCAACAGCAAGACTGGCCAGTGCTGTGGTCCCTTCCATGGATGTACAACACGTGTCTTTGGGAGGCAAAAATGCTTCTGCATCACTCTGCCCATGGCTGGTCCCCAGGGATGTGCATACATCCACACCACACACTTGCCCAGCTGCTGCTTGGGTCCCCTTCTGACTTTCCATCCTCCCTTTCCTAATGGCATGGCAGGCAGGGAGCAGAGTTCCCAGGGTCATTACTCTGTAAAACAAGCCACTCTGTATTTCCTTCTTTAAAAGAGTTAATACGCTGGATTTCCGTTCTCAGTCAGCCAAACACTGCAGTACAATTCCAAAAGACAAAACAAGGGTTTATTTCTTAATACATTTCTCCCTACTGTTCACTTGTTTATAGGATTCAGTCATTCTCATCAAGCCAAACCTGGCAGGACTGACTCTGATCCCACATTCAACAAAATCACTGCTGTGTTTATATATCCAGGGGGACTGTTGAGAGGGGGAGAAAAGCACCTCCACTATGTTAATTCCCAAGGACTTGACGATTAATGAACTAATCTTATTACACGTGCCGGGGGCGGAATCCTGGTAGATGAAACCTGAGCTAATGAATTAAAGCTCAAAACCCTCCTTTGGCTGCATAAACGTGCTTTTAATTTCAGCTACACTTTCAATAACAATCCTGCAGGATTTTTTTTCCATGATGCTTATACTTTCTGAAGATATGTGACTCCTCTTGGATACAAGCTCCTTTGTTATTTTATTTCTTGGAAATATTTAGCAATGTCCCAATAACTTTCTTGTTAAAAGTGTATTTGCTTTTCCTGTCCTGAAGGTTGTAGCTGAGTTTTCCTCTCTCTATGGAAGGCCCTTGGCTTTTTACTGGAGTTTTACTGCTGGGAGTAAACACAGAATAGGAGAAATGTTTGCCATATGTTGATATAATGGTCACATTGTGGGAGGGGAGCAGAGAGGAAGGCTGGCCCCTGACATCATGGTAGAAGTGCCCTTGTTTCACTGGTAAAAGTAGGTAAAGAAATTGTGGTAAATACAAACCAACCTGAACTTTCACTGAGGACTTCAAAGGGAACCTAAATACCACGTGAGCACAGGAGGTGAAAAAAGACTCATTAGCATGCCACATGTTTAGAGACAATGGTCCGAGACACGCTCACATTGTGAGCAACTTGTGCTCACACAAGGACTCCCCAAAACAGTCACTTTTTCCTGTTATGCCACATTGGACAGCAGGAGAGGAAACATAAGATAGAGCTCCTCAAAAACCTTTCAGCCCCGTTCCTACCCCTGCACTTTCTGTTCGGTTCAGATCCTTGGCAGCCTCCTTTGATTTACTATTTGCATGTTGTCCATGATAAGGCACATTATACTCTCTTAGCACTATCGTGTATTTCCATAACAGAACCATAGAGTCATTTAGGTTGGAAAAGACTGTTAAGTTCATCAAGTCCAACCATTAACCCAGCACTGCCAAGTCCATCACTAAATCATGTCCCCAAGTGCCACATCTACATAATAAATCATAACTGACCTAAGAATTTGTACCAGAAGATATTGGTTGAGTCACTGATTAAGACCTGCTGCTGTGGTCCTCATTTGAAATGGTTTGGGAGTTTATTCTGGGAGTACTGAAGAGATTTAAGTGCCTTAATATGCAAGCCAAGTTGTTTAATGAATAGTAAATGTGAATGACGCTCAGCCTCAACTTAGCCCATCAAATGGGCTGGCAAAACACCACAGGGTCCTACTTCTCCCTGGGTGGGGGGAAAAAAAGAAGTACAAAAAAATTCCTTTGCAATTTTATACCAAGACAACCATTATCATACAAAACACTGGGTGGACATGGAGGATTATGGCTTTTATATCCACCTGGATCACTGTGAAGAACGAACGGACAGTGTCCCTACAGGTATCACTACTATCACCTTGATATAACCAACTCTATGCAAAATATTTCCTTTTTAAACTAAAACAATGCAAAGCTTCCCCATAAACACACCTTACCTTCCCGAATCCCACATGATCGGGATCCATCCATGAGATGGATGCACACTCACCCACCATCTTCAATCCATTTTGATTTGGAAAGAAACTTCTGATACTTACATTAAAAGTATACATCCTGGCCCTGGATCTTTCACCCATGCTTGTCAAACACTTTGAGTTCATTCAAAAGTGCAGGGAATTGAGTATTAAATCCCGTGACACCAGGGAAGCACAAAAGAGACAAGGGAGGGAAGCACCAAGGAAACAGATACATGAGTGATAAGTGCACCCGTTGAGCATATCCACGTGCACAACTTTACTGCTTCAATACAGTTTAAGACCCTAAAATATACAGAAACAACCACACAGGAAATAGTGACCATGCAGCCCCTGGGCACTGCAGTTTCTCTGTCTTGCCCACACAGACGCAGATGTCAGCACAGCACAACACAATCTACCCAAGGCCCAAGACATCCACAGGGAATTCAAGATACTTCAGCCCAGAGAAGTTGTGGCTGCCCCATCCCTGGCAGTGCTCAAGGCCAGGTTGGACACAGGGGCTTGGTGCAAGCTGCTCCAGTGGAAGGGGTCCCTGCCTGTGGCAGGGATTGAAGCGGGATGAGCTTTAAGGTCCCTTCCAACACAAACCAGGCTGGGATTCTATGTTCCCTATGACACACAAGAAACCAAAATACTGGTGCCCATCTTGGATGAGGCAGCAGTAGGGAGGGTCCTTATGTCCCAAAACCAGGCAAACCCCACTGCAGAGCAGTACAACCACACCAGACTAAGCAGCTCCAGCAGCACCACGGAAACCTACACTCATCTGACACCCTCTCCCCACACACATCCCCTTCTTTTTCCAGGCATGCCACTAGAAAACAGTCCTTCTAATGATATCCCTCCACTGAAGTTTACCAACAATTCCTCCAGGCTGACAAGGGGGTGAGGGCACCCACCCGAGCCCTTCTCATGGGCACTGTGTGGGGACACGGTGGCATTACTTGGCACTCCGAGCCCTTCGTGCTGGGGAGCTATGGCAGGAGGATGCTGGGCTATTGTTAAAGCAGGAACAGGCTTTGGCAGGCTGGTGGCAGCCGACCTCCCTCCCCACGCGCACGGGTTTATTCCACACGTTGCTGTCGGCTATCGCAGCTATTTCAACGCCCATTCTGTTGGCTCCATAATAATACATAAGGATGCAATCCCTCAGAAGCTGGACGGGGTTGGTTTTGCAAGCACAAAACCGGCTATTTTAAATTCACTGGAAAAACAGGTTATAGATTCTATGTTTAAGTAAAGGTTAGAACAATAAAGCTGCAGGGTTTTTCCACAGCAACTCTCACCTCCTCAGACAGTAAATGCTGAGTAACCGCCGGGGCCCTCCTTAGGCCGGCCACAGGGCTCCGGCTTCCCTCATGTTTACTGAACGTCTGCAGCAAGGTCGGGGCAAGCCACAAGGAGCCCATTCCACTTGTCACCAGGATAGAAAAAACCAGGGATATAAGGAGGAGGAGGGAAGCAGGAGCGTGGGTTGGGGCAAGCAAAGGGCTGCTCCAAGCCAGGCTGACGGCACTTCCATCCACCTCCAGGCAGGCTGGGAGCATGGACACTGATCCGTGCGGACACAAGAGGGACACTGCCTATTTTTAGGCAGCTGGAGTTTCCACGAGGATTCCGAACTCTCTGGTTTCATCAGGGCGTGTGTGCTTTTTTAAGGAACAGGTCATTTCAAATTGTGGTTGCATCGCTCCGCTGCTTTCCCTTCCACAGCGCACGGCTCGCCATATAAACAACAAACCTATTAAACAGAGCTCTAAGCCTGCCCTAAGACGTCAGCGGGGCCCCATCTCAAGGCTGGAGCCAGGGTGATGACCAAGGGCAATGGTGGGCTATGGTCCAGCACAAGGATAGTGCAGCAAAGTCACCGAGCAGTCACTGGCGATGGCTGGATCAGCAATGGCCATTCTCTACTCTGGGCTGTTTTTCCCAGGCTACAACAAAGACAGATTTACCCATTTGAGCCACTCACGGTCCAACCCTGACTGCTTCCCATATGCACACAATTTCTATATGCTTTGAAATACACAGCATGCATTAGAGTCAAGCTCTCACGCAAGTCCCATGACGCTCTCATTGGGGTCTCCCACTTACAACTGTCCGGTGATTTGGCTTGTCAGCTCACTGGCATAGGCACTTGTGCACATTCCCCTTCTGACCTTAAAATGACAATCCAACCCCCTTCCACCCCTTCTATTTTTATTCTCTCCCCCCTGCTCCCCAGCCTGACAGGGCTAAACTGTCTCCTTGCTGTTCCCCACACAGCAGCAGCAGCTGGGAGCATCTGGCATGGGACATATGGAATTTAATTTCCCGATATTTACATAGATTGAAACAATTCCGACTCCAGACTTCAGAAGGCCCGTTGCACCAGAACTCAAGGCAAAAACTTTTAGCTCATTTCATTTTCCTCCTCTTCTTTTGGCAAATGAGCTGGGAATACCAGTTTAAAGTCTGCACGGGCTTTAGGATGTTGAAAGATACTCTAAGTCCTTGATCTGTAAGGCTTACAGGGTAAATGCTGCTTTCTTGCTTCTGGGGAATCCAAAAGGACTTTTAAGAGCCCTAGCCACTTTAAAAATATCTTTTTTCAATGACCTTGACTAGATTTGAAACAGCCCGTTTGAGAGTTTTGCACATGTGGCTACAGATAAAAGTTTCTTTGTAAGAAATAAAATAGCTGAAGGGAAATATTCGGTCATACAAAGGAGAATGAAAAGGGACATGTCTAGTGCTGGCTGCAGGGCCAGTGCTGCTGCTTCTCTGCTGCTGTTGAGCGGAGAGTTAAACCAGGACACGCTCCTGAGCAAGACAGATGCTATATGGAAATGGCAAAGCAAAATGTGGCTGAAACACTGCACTCCTCCAAAGAGTTGGTTGTCTTTACTTTGTCGGTCAGTTACCATCCATGACATTTCCAATAATTACAGAAACAGAGACTTGAAAGGTGATGGAGTCCATTATCAACAAAGAATTGCCAGGGATGGCAACACACCAGCCCAGCTTTGCAAAATCCCTCTAAAATCCCTCTTGTAACAACGCTTGAAGAGAATGGCTTAAAAATCCCACCTTATTTTAAGAACGTCTGCAACAGATTCATCAGTTAGACAAGCAGACAGGACAGCTTGTCTTCTTTATGGCTATAAGTGACCGGATTCTTCCAATGGCACTGATGCAAATGTGAATACCAGCAGTATCAGTCATGGAGCTCCTCCAACATACAGCATCTAAGGACCTCACACGTTGACATGCAGTTTGCCAGTAAAACCCCGGTGGCTGAGCTAGAAAGATACTATGGTTTCCTGGGAGAGTTCATCCAACAGCAAACATGCCTGTTGCTTGGTGTATACACATATTTCAAGATAAAGATAATTTCTTGTAAGAGTGCATCAAGATGAGGCCAAACTAGAACTTGGATCTTCAGATTTAGATTCTCAATTTAGATTCCTATGCTCAAAATGGCAACCTGAAAACTTCCACAAACCCTAAAGGCACCTCGTTCAGCTCCTTTGAGCTTCCCAACCTCCTCTGGTTTTGCTCCTTTACTAGCTTAGCTGTTCCATGAAAAACCTTAAACAATCTTGGAGTACAGCTGGAACTCAGGTCTCCTATCACTGACACAGGCAGAACAAGGAATCGGATTGTTTTTCCCTTCTCCTCGTCCAGTGACTCCTGCATTCTTACTAAGTGACCAGTAAAACTAACTGCAGTACTGGAAAATGCATCCATTCAAACACAAGGCCATGACAGAAGAAAGGGTCACTCTGAGGAATCTGACCCACCATGAGAATCAGATCTTCAATCTTCTTCTAAAAATGCCAGTCTCTCCAGTAACACCAGTGTGCAGGTATGGTTGTCACCAGGGAGGGTTTGTTGTACTCAAGACAGATCTCCACTTGTGCTAAATCAGAGCAGTTGAGACTGGAAAGAAGTTTAAAATCCCCATTTCTAATTGCTTACTTAACCCACTTGTTAAATTTGATTTTGTACTTGTGTGCCAAAGGATCTCCTTGTTATGGGCTTAAAAAAAACCCCTCTAATACTATATAGCACTTAGTATTCAACTTTTGTTACTCTATTTAAAGGACCTTATTATACTTTTATTGCTATTAAAGAACTGTATTCTCCTTATGATTATTTTACAGGGCTCTAGGCAGTTGATCTGGATGCTGTCTTATTAACTGTACCAGGTAGTAGAAATGCCAATTAATCCTCTTTAATATCAGCAATTCAGACCACATGGCAAAGCTGACCTCAGCATCTCTCATGCCTCAGGAGGAACCACATTATATCACTGCATAAGGGGTCAAAGATGAGAGAGCTTTTGGCAAGGGACTTTCACTGCGCAGATGAAAGCATCCTGATTAAAAATGATGCTTCCTGCATAACACTGCTGTTCTCACACTTTCCAAACCCACAAAGGCTGCTTACTAAAGATGGGTAAAACGATCCCTGTATGGTTTATGCAATATATTTGCTGTGCAGTTTTAGGGGTTTTCAGGATGAGAGATTCTGTAGTACAGGCAGGTTTCAGGACAGGTTGTTTAGCATCCAGCTGAGAAGGAGCAAAAAGATGGTGAGGTGCCTCTAGGCTGCTCTCACTTGGGCTTCAGAAGTGGTACATGAGATTTACACTGCCTCTATTAGCTTAGCTCCCGAACTCTTTTTATAGCATTAATACATTTGTCCTCACAAATCCCTAGGAGGCAAGAGTTCTATAAAGCAAACAAGCAAACCAAGAAGTCAGAGAAAACCAAGTGAGAAGAAAACTGAGTGCTGACGGCACATGCCTCTGCTCTCACCGCCTAATTTGAGACATGTATTAATGAGCAGAGGTAGACCTCAAGATCAGATCCTTTCAAAGTATCTTGGTTTTAGAATTCAAGAGCTGAATCGCTTCCTTCTGACCCTCAAATATCCATTAAAGAGTCTGAAAATCTGAAGGCCATCCATGGTGGAGCCAATGAGATGCCCGTCTCCCATATCAGAGGCCTCTCACCACTTCCTCCCCTAGCATCCCATAGGATGTCAACACCAGCTCAGGCACTAGCACTGGATGGTGTCACACCACTGGAAACCCCAAGGCAAGGAAGGCAGAATCAACCCCAAGGTATCCCCAAACATTCCTTGTTTGTCCAAGAACAAGAAATTTGAGGCCAGCTTTCTGAAAGCCTTGAGCCCCAGAGTAGATGTGAAATGTAGACTCTATTTTCACAAGTGTTCAGCACGCAATCTATGGAGCTCTTCTGAAAATCTGGACCTTATTTAGGCGAGTAAATGAGAGCCAAGCTCTCTTTAAAACCCAGGGTTTAATAGAAATGTCTGCCGCCTCCTATTCTTAGGCCCCTAAGTAAGTGGTGCTGGCTGTGGTGGGAGCTGCTGGTGCACGGCTGGTGACTGGCTTTGTCATCCCAGGAGATCCTCTGGGTTGCTCAAATGTTCATGAGAAGCCAACAGAAAAATGTGCACAAACAGAGAGAAAAGGACAAAAATCAGCTTCATGCTACAGCAAACGTCCAGGGAAAATGCTTGTGGATGTCTAGTGTGAAGTGGTTAAAAGTCAACTCAGAGTCTGGTCTCCTGGCAGCTAAACCCCTATTACAAAATCCCATTGCCTTAGTTCACTTCAGAATTGTCTCAGCTACTCATTCCTATATCAGTGGGAAATTTGGAAGTGACTTTGGGTTTGCAGTTTCCTTTTGATAAATGTATTAAAAATACCAATATAACAGCTTTTTATATCATAATAAAAATACATGGAGGATTAAATCCTGCCTAGCTCTTGCTGACTTGGAAGCAAGTTTGCATGCTTTCCTCACATCCAGATTTGATTACACTAACTCCTAATGTACAGCTTTGCCAGAAATGTTTTTATTAGAAGAAATTGCACTTGGTCCAGAATGTTGCAGCAGGAATGATCTCTGGCATGCACGGTAACAGGCTTTTTGCACCGATCTGAGATCTCTACATGGGTTTCTAATTTCAGCCGGAATTGAGTTGAAAAATTGGCTTTTGGACCAGCAAGAGATTGGACATGATTATAGGTAATGTTGGACTTTGGAAGTCTTGGACAAAAACTTTTTGGCCAATAGGCTTTTTGCATTATATTCCTCAGCTGGGAAGCTCTCTGCCAGAGTGTACTCACATTCACTCTTGACTTGCCTCTTTTGTTACTAGTGTGTATTTGATTCTTTAAAACAACGTTTTAAAACCCTTTCTCTCCCAAAACAATTGTATTAGTTATCCCAATATATCACAAGTATTGGTAATGCTCTGAAGGGCTCTGAAGTAGCAGCTGAGAAAGATACTGCAGAGATTTAAAGTGACTGAAAGGTTTGTCAGTCTTGCTTCTTTTTATTGGCTCCCTCTGTAGTAGCACTTAATTTAGTCAATCAACTAAATGATCCACATCATTTATCTTTCCAAAGTGGTTTTTTTTTCTGTGCAAGCACCTTTGGCATTATTCACAGCCAACATACAGTGAAGAAGTGATGGGTTTGAACAGTGAATGGTGATTATTGCATTCATCTTTCCATCAGATGCATCAGTTTAAATAAAAGGCACTAGAATCATTCCTGTTGCCTTGCTGGAAATCAAAGGCCAAGGGAACATATTTCCATGTGTTTGCACAGCAATTCCCTGTGTCCTCCTTGGTACTCACTAGCACTAAAAATGAGACAGTTGCAACACAAGATAGGAATTAACACAGACTTAGGAGTTTTTTAGCTGACTAAATCATGCACAGTTGAAGACAGGCTGCAAGATCTGTCAGTAACTGCAAGAATCACATTGGGAGTTCAGATTAAAATGAAGGACAGATTGAGGTTTCAGAAACCAGCTGAGAGCGCCTAGGTCTCAATCTTGATAGATTCCTGAGGCGGTCAGAAGACACTTTAATTACATGATCAATACAGTTTCAAAGTGAGTGCAGAAGCCACAATGATTCTGAGGGCACGGACGTTATTTGAAGGGTAAAGTGAAATCCTATGGAAGAAAAATGTGAGCTCTCCGCTTTAGAGAAAGCAATCGATGCCTGCTCAGCCTCCTGTGTGTTAAGTTTGGAAACATTTGAAGACAGCTGAAATAGAAGTGTAAAGGGAATTACGGAAAAACACAGCAGTTTCCCAGATCCCTGAGAAACTGGACAGTGGAACAGAATCACCAGCAACAATTCCATCCTGCTGATGAGGCAAAGGTGCCTGGAACATGGCACTGCTTGCTGCAAAGCCATACAGCTCCCAGCACACAGAGCAGGGCTCGTGAATAGCTTGTCTCTTTTCTCCTTAGACAAATTAATGAAGATTTCCTTTTCCACTTAGAAAACTCTAGAGCCAGCATCCCAAGACAGACATTAGACTGAGATGCTGCAGCAAAAATACATAACCTTATCCTGTCTTTACCAATTCTGGTCATACTCCGTAATTACTTCACATACAGCAGAGAAGACAAAGGAGCAACAGCTATGATCCCTATTGATATTTATTTGGTTTTAGAGAAAATGCTAATTTGTTGACCCAAGCACTGTGGAGTTTCAGTTACACTATTGTTTAAAAAGAAGATCAAGATGGGATTCATGATCTATTCCAGAACGTCCTCTAACATGACTGAGGTACCCACCTAGATTTGACTCAAAGCCTGAATAAAGACGACTCCGAATTCGAGTCATCTCAATCCAAGCCACTGGACAGTGATGGTTTCAGATGGATGTAACCATATCCCTTCATCTCCCCCATCCTGAAAAATGTTAGAAGTTTTAAATCTGAGAAAAAATGAAAACAAACATTAGAAAGTCAAAAAAATGTTTTCTGTTGAATTGAGTTCTCATTTTCAGGCCAACTGTAACAAAAACATTGAAGTAGAACATGAGCAAAGCCCAGACTTTCCAGGCTGGAACACAGCACTGGTCCATCAAATCAAGACCATCACAGTCAGGTCCCTCCTGCAACAGATAACTGCATCCCTTAATCACTTGCAGAAATCTCATCCCTCTCCATCCTAAAACCACTGCAATTTTCAGTGATTAAATAATGCCATCACAGTGGTGTCAGAAGGAATGACTCTGGAAAGCAAATACAAGCTTGAGAATGAGAGAATTTTAGTTGATAAGGGTACAAAAAGACAAGCTGGTCTTTTTCTGCTATGCAAACCTCTCTGATTCTGTGTTCCCTCTTCCAGTCCTTTTATATTCTGCCTACTTGAGAAGTAAAGTCTTTGTGGCAGAGACAGCATCTGACTGTACATCTAGAGCAACCAGCTTCATCTGACACACCACACCTAAGTCAGTTCCACTAAGACATTACACAGAACACACAAAAAGGATTACGCTCATCCTTGGTCATGCCCCATAGGGTTTTGCTGAGGCTTTGGACAGAGCAAGAGGCAGTGGAATGCCCAGTGAAATTCAGTGTGATCCAAATGCCAGCTTTTCTAGGTCCTCAAAGTACACCTACTAGTATTAAAGTGTCAAAGAACTTCTCCCTTCAGGTAGTTTCTCTTGCCCAGAACTAGTCCAGAGTTAAATTTTATCAACTACAGATTTAAGGGCAGGCACACTGAAGAGAATGAAAACCCACATCCCTCCCAAGGTGTCCCTAATTCCCAGCGATTACAGAATGAGGACACTGCAGGTTTTTATTGCTGATGAACTCAGAGAGCAAGAAATTGTCTCTGTACTCATTGAGAATGATAAAGATGCAAGAGTGATTATTAACGTGCGTCTCATGCATTTGCAATTATGCAAATACATATGCAAATGAAGCACAACCTTTGGGCTCCTGTCATGCTGCCAATGCTTCCCTCTGTGGCACAGATCTTGGGTACGCTCCTTGCTTTAATATCAGGTCTTACACACAGGGCTCAGATGCTGCAGGATTCTGAGCATCTCCTAGCAAACCCTTAACAGCATGGGGCTCCCTCTGACTTCAAGAGGTACTCAAGGCTCTTCACACTATCCCCAAGACTCAAAACCTCTCTTAGGGCAGGTTAGGAGGACACCAAGCCCACCATTCCCGAGGGAATCAGCAACATGTGAAGAGAAGCAGCAAGTGGTGCCCCAATTTGCTGACTCATTGAAAACATTATTTAACGCTGTGGCTCACAGCGCCGCTGGAGCATATGCCCACCTTTCTGTTTAATTAAAGCACAAAGTGTAATTGGTGATTTGTTTGGGGGCTCTCCTGGGATGCTGAAGAGCAGAACTGCTAAGGAAGCCACGCATGCTGAGGTGAAACTCCTCTGAATGCACCTCACAGTGTGCTGCTGCTTTGGATGTACAGAAACAGCTCTTCTGTACTCACCACTGCCCAGGAACTGCTGAAACAGGATTAACCCACCTCCTAAAGGAATAAATCTGTTGCTTTGATTCCTCTCCAGCCATGCACACATTGAAATTCTTGATAAATGAACAGGTTATAAACTTCCTAAGAGAAATGATGACTGTACATCAAAGTTATTGTATTTCCACCACACCAGTGGCAGGGGGACCACTGCTGGGACAGGCTGTGATCCTCTACATCCAAGAGCCAATGGGACCTGAAATCATAGAATGCTTAGGGTTGCAAGGGACCTTAAAGGAACCTTAAAGCTCCTCCAGTTCCAACCCCTGCCATGGGCAGGGACACCTTCTACTAGGTCAGGTTGCTCAAGGCTCCATCCAGCCTGACCTTGAAGCATGTCCCAGGGTTCTCAGCCCCTGAAGGTGGGGCATTGATTAAATGACTTGGGCTGCACTGGAAGCTGTACCCTCCCCTCTTCTACTCTTCAACTGGAAGTGTAGGCAGACTTGGCACATGGATTTCATGGCATCATGCTGCAGAGATGATAAACATGAAAGCCCACTGTTTCTTCCAAAAGCTGTGCAAATCATAACTCTTGCTATGCTAAAACAAGAACTCCTCTGACTCTAAGTCATCCCTCTGGCTGAGTGGCTTCACTTCTCAACAGGAGCAAACAGAGGTTGGTCCCTTGACTCGAGCAGCGTAAGAACCAAGTGAAGAACCTGGAGTGAGCAGGCACATGATGTGCTGGGTGTTTTCTCTGCAATGCAGTCTGTGCTGTGCATTCCTTCTCTACAAGAGATGTTAAAATCCAGCCCTGATTTAATTCCCATCAAAAAGTGCTAAATAAAACTCCCAGATCACCAATGTGTGCAGAGAAAAACATTGCATGGGAGTACTTGCAAGGTGACTACTGCTAAAGGCAGCATCTTTATGAGTCTCCTACACATCCAGCTCCTATGGATCATCTCCCAGAAGGGAAATCTTTCTGAAGGGATGACAGACAAAACAAAAGCAAGAATCAAACCAGGGGTTAAACAGAAAAAAGGCTTCAAAAAGTCACTGAGCAAACATTTGGCAGAATATTTTTAAACTTTCTTTGGTGACTCTGGGACTGCAAGTGTGGGTGGAGGTGGAGTGCAAGCCCTGAAGAAATCCATTCCCAGCCAGTTATCTGCAAGGCAGTGTCAGTGTGCAGAGTTTTCTACAGTGCTCAGGACAACAAGGGACTCCAAGTCCTAGCCAGGGCCAGGAAGGATTGTGCAAGCATCTTCTGGACTGTACTCTCATAGTCCCTCTCATCACAGCAGTGGTGGACCAGTCCCCTCATTCTGTGGGGCCAGAGGCATGCTGAACATTGCTTTTTAAAAGGGCCTGGGTCTGGGAAGAGCTCTGCTCTCAAAACATCCCCTGCAATTATGCTTGGTTCCTAATTCATGCACTTGTGGAAATCTTGCCTTCAAGGCTGTAAAACCCATTTCTTCCCCTTGTAGTGCTGGGATGTCCAGGAAGAGTCTTCCCACATCCCATCAGCTCAGGTAAAAACAAACCAGCCAAATCAGTGGCAGACAGAAGATGATGTCCCACATCCTGTTCAGAACCTTCCAAATCATTCACCTTCTAATGTGATTAAGAGTGAGGGCTGTGAAATCCCTGCTGAACCACAACTCTTTCTCTTGCCTTCCACTGGGACAGCCACTGTGCCTATTGCTCCTCCAACAGTGCCACCATCAGTGACTACCCAACCTCCCCCACTGGGTGACTGCACAAACACAAGGTGGAAGGAATAAAAAGATGGATAAAAATAAGCCAAGATGAAAGAAGCCCTTCTCTCAGCAAAGACCAGACACACTGCTGCAAATTACACTGACGCAGCCAGGATGGTGTCCTCCTCAGCTATGCAAAACAGCTCAAAGGAGAACACCATGCACCAGCCAAGATTCTTCGTGTAACAGGATGTCATCACTAAAGCCAGAGACATCAGAAATGTGCCAGATGACACTGGAATCTGAACTCTGAAGCACTGCTGCACTGGAACGCGCCCGTCAAGATAGCCCTTTGGATCAACGGAGACCAGTGTGTGTTGAGAGAGTTGTCATAGGTTGAAACTCAGAAGAAACTGGATCTGTCTGCTGATATACTTTGTTGAGTCTACACTCCACAAAAATGCAGTGGCACCATTCAAAGCATGAGCAGCACAATCCATCATCAGCTGGATACCGTAAATGCTCAAGTAATGGACAATTTTGCCCTCAAAGCCCAAGTGCTGCAGTGGTACACGCTTGCTCAAAGCTTTCAGAAGTCTATCACTTGCTATAAATCAGGTCTTAACATTCTACAGAGGAAAAGATCTTACTCTTACCCTGAGCATCTAAGTATCCATGTCTATTCAAACTCCTGTTTTGCCTGTGTGCCTTAAAAATATAAAGATCAGCAGAGAAAAAGGAGGCCATCAACCAAGATCTTCTAAGCAGTTACAAGTCTAATTCTTGAGCACTTAGTGTCTGAAACAGTATTTCAAAAGATGTCACAAACGGAACCACCCAAATGTCATTTTTTCTTTTGGTCCCATGTAACCAAATCCAACTTTTTCTGGTCCCAACAGGTGGGCTAGAGTGCTGAAACCATGAAAACAGACAGATGATCTCCAACCTGAGGACTGGGAAACACTGACCATACTTTTAGAAAGTTGCAGTTTCATAATCTTCCATTTAGAAAATCAGAACATTTAACTGAAAGACACAATCTTCCCTCCCTTTCAGAAGGGTTTGATTCAGTCCAAACCTTAACGTTCTCAGGACTCGCATCGAAAATGGTTCAACCAAAGTCTATTTAAACACCTTGGATAGGGAGTGCTCCCTTCTCCTTTTGAGACACGACCTCACTGTCCACAAAGAGCCTCACAACGGGCAACACCACATGGACATTGTTGGGGAGAAATAAACCTCCCCGAACCCAGAACAATGGCAACTTCAGTCCTGCAGCTCTTTCACGTTCATTTTCAAAAGGAAAAGTAACAAGCCTGAGAGGCTGCAATACCGCCGGCCCCGATCCCTCAATATGCATGTGAACTCAAGTAACCTCCTATTCATCCAGGCCCTAAAATAGGAAGGCACAGTTCTGGACAAGCATATTGATCTGGATTCCTGTAACTATCCCTTTGAAACACAAATAAACTATTGTTAAAAAAACCCCAACAGATCTCAGTGTGTGCTCTGGTTCCTTTGCAATGTGTACTATCTGACTACAATCCATCTTGGCAGTGGAACAGCTACGCAGACGTTCTTCTGAGCCAGCTCAAATGCAAAGGGATGCCAAGTATGTCTTCCCTTTTGTATTTACAGTAATAGTTTCAGCTTTCCCTACCACTGGGAGTGCTGTTGGGGATCAGCTGGCAAAGATATACTTATCTAAAAGGACCACTGTAATTCCACTTGAAGCTGAACTGTTTTGCAGGGGTTGTCGGCAAGGACCTTCTCCCACATTAATCTAGAGCAAGAAACATCGCAGCGCTGTCACTGGCACGAAGCTGACAGCAAATCCTGTTCCTGCCTCCTCCTGAGCTGGACTAGCTGCTGACAGACCACTGGCCTCAGCTTGGCTCTCTTACGCTGCTCTAAGTTTGGAGCGAGGCTCTCTGGTGTGTCTGAGCTGTGCTGTCTGCTCTGAATGTGGAAAAACAAGAGTGATCTATCACAGAAGCGGGTGCTTCAGAGAGACAGGTATTCAAATGTTTGACTCAGACAGTGCTAGAATACAGCTGGAGTATCCTGGCCTCCAAGAACTATCAAGGAGTACATAGGGATGTGGAACGTGTGCCACATCCCGGCACTGAGCAACCTGCAAACAGGTTTGTAGTAAATACATAACAGTAAAATCCGCCGGCCTCAGGACTGCTTCACACTGTAAAGCCTGAAACACGGTGTCTCCAGCCGGCCTGACAACACAGCTGGCAGGTCGCCCCAGAGCAGGCAGAGAGCAGCACTGGCTGACAGACAGACTGGCCACTGACTTTGATGAAGACTTCCAATATCTGAGCAATAGAGAGTTGTGCTGCCGCTACACTAAAACAAGAGCTGGAGACCAGCTTTCCACCAGCTTGAACTATGAATGGACCCACAGGTAAGCACCTAAAAGGAGGCAAATGATGGGCTGTGGGTTTGCCAGCAGCAGAATGAGCTACTGGCAAGGGCTTGGATTCAGCAGAAACTGAGTGGGATTAAGATTACAATTTTTCACTAATATAGATGAGCAAATCTTTGGATTTCTGAGGAATCTCACCATTCTACACCTCTTTCCTGAGCTCCTACACATGCACAACAGCCTGGATCCCAAGGTCTTCCTATTTGTGGTTTACTTGTACACATAATGAAGGAAAAGACAAATCCTACACCAGCATGGCCCCACATCTGGCTTGCTGCAGCTCTGTTACACTCTGTTATATCTGTCCAGCTAAATGACATTTTCTCTTAACAAAACAGACAGGGAACGTGTTGAAGATCCCACTGCGCAGGAGCTGAAGGAGGGAGAAATCATTTTATCTTTCCAGGATATATCCCTGGGTGTTGAAGCTCTGCCCAAGGCATTGTGCAACACAAAGCTATCATTGACATCTGTGGAAAGGAATTACCGGGAGTAATCTCCCACTGCCAGCAACAAACTCAGCTTAGAGAGGTTTTGGGTACAGGAAGTCTGAAGCCGTCATTGAATTCCAGGTTTGAAGAGACCTTAAAGCTCCTCCAACTCCAACCCCTGCCACGGGCAGGGACCCCTTCCACTGGAGCAGCTTGCTCCAAGCCCCTGTGCCCAACCTGGCCTTGAGCACTGCCAGGGATGGGGCAGCCACAGCTTCTCTGGGCCATCACCCTGTGCCAGCGCCTCAGCACCCTCACAGGGAACAGCTTCTGCCTCAGAGCTCAGCTCAGTCTCCCCTGTTCGGGCAGGTTCAAGCCATTCCCCTTGGCCTGGCCCTACAGGCCCTTGTCCCAAGCCCCTCTCCAGGTTTCTTGTAGCCCCTTTAGGTACGAGGAGGCTGTATAAGAAACCATCTCATATCATCTCCATCAAAACAGGGCACAACCACTGTATGACTGCCCTATCTTCTCAACACCATTCTGGAATGCAGTTTGTGCCACAAAGCTGAAACTTCCAGGGCATTTCAGGACTTTTTCTGTTTGGGTTTTTTTGGGGTTTTTGTTTTTTTTTTTTTTTTTTTTTTTTTTTAAGGTGATAATTCATGTAAATAAACCATCCTCCACAACCATTTAACATTTATTATACCATTACCCTAATTTCTATTTTGTTAAGCCTTAAGGGATGCAGCAGAGAGCTCAGATCCATTGCAGCAAGTGCTATAAAGACACACAGTAGAAAGCAGTCCTTGCTTCAACGAATTTACAGTCTGAATAGACAAAAGGCAGGAGAAAGGCAGAATTATTCTCCAGGCCCCACCAAAACAGCCAATAAACCACCCCCCGCTTCCTGCTGACTTGTGCTCCAGAACATCAGCTTCCATTTCAAACAGCAACAACAACCAAAGGCATTCCTAGCTCCTGTGGTTGTAAAAAGACTCATGAAGATACACTAAATGAATGCAATCACATTTATGAAGCCATGCAGATGACTTTGGAAGAAGACATTGTAAAATAACCACACATTTCTGCAGCCACACACTTCTCCCTCCTTGTATAGCAACTGTTGGTCCAGATCTCCCTGTCTTACTCCATCCCATCTGAAGCTGTGACTTACCCTCCTGTTTTCCCACCCCAAATCCACATTAATATGTGTATTTCCATCACTGTTGCAGGCAGTCAGTGATTATAAGTTTTGGCTGCTGGAGGTGGTGTCCTCCTCATGTTCAGCAGCAGAAACACAACATGGATAAAAAGAGGGTGATCAAAGGTAAACTGCACTGGAACCAGGACCTAGAGGAACAGATTAATGGGAATACGCACAGAAGGAATAATACCCAACAAACCCCTCCACCATCCCCAGCAGCACCTCCTACAAGCTTATGTCCATGAAACATCTGCAGCCTGGGGAACAACTGTCACGGAAAGGAAACAAAAGAGCTTTGACCACATTGTTTAGGTCTGTACCACAAAACACATGTATCTCCAGCAGCATCCCCACCACACACACAGAGCTCGTGCGACTTCAAAGTCAGTGCTTGAGCCAAAACTAGATCTTCCTGAGTGAAACCAGTAGTGTACCCACTACCTTATCCTTCTTTTCCAACAGGACATGTTGTGTGCTGGTAAACTTCCTACCCAGATACGATGACGTGTGCTGAAAGCACAGACAGGCCTTCAACAAAAACCAACCCCACTCCTGTCTTTTCATTGTGAGAGAATGTGGCTGATAAAGGTGCTGGTGGGAACATGACACACTAGGGAAGGTACTGGTGCTTTCACCACCTGCTGGCATGCTCCAGGCACATCCAGCTCCGCCAACATCACCTCCCCTGCCAGCAGGAAACAAATCTTGTGGTTTTCGAGTTGGAGAGTGAATCCATATTCAGTTAGGAATTTATGGTGACTTTATGGATCCCACAAATGCTTCACTACCACCATTTTCTGGAAGCTGTACAATTCCTGCAGTTCATTCACTGCCTTCAATTGCCTTTTTTTTCAGGGAAGCATTTCTAATTGCTTTTTTACAGATAGGGGTTTCTGTAAAGAATAGAACATGGCTCATACCATATAAAACATTACCATAGCCTTTTCAACTATATATAGCTTTTATAGCTAGTTTTAATTTCCCCAGAGTATTTATCCCAAAGGGTCAAAGTCTGCCCCTCATGTAACTCCCATGGATACACACCAATGTGTTTTCAACACAATAATCACAGTGCTACAATCCAAGCAAACACTTCACATACAATTCCCACCACCTCACGAGGGCCTTTACCTTTCCGTGCAGTGAAATGTTATAGCAGTAAGCAAATACCTGTGCACTCTGGGCTGGTTTACAGATATCCAAATGCTGTTTCCAGCCCCTACATCCCCATGGCTGTTTGTTTGTTGTTGGGTGAGTATTTTTTGGTTTTTAATATTGCATCAGATTGTTCCACTCTTTCCCTGGGAAACATTTGTACACATTTCTGCACCACAAACACTGCAAAGCCAGTATCAGTTTTCTTCCTTTATATTAGCCCCTCTGGTACCTTTACATTAACCCAGAATGAATCATTGGCCTCCCAGTCATTTCAGCATTGAGAAATGGTATAACTCACATTTCAGAGGAGGCCTGGTTTCTGCAGACGGGTTCCTCCACTGCCAAGTAGCTGGCGTGATGGCTCTGCTTCCCCTGCACATGCATCCCATCCAGACAGCCCCTGGCAACTCCATCGCTTTTGCTCCCCCTCTGCATCCAGTATGCTGGCAAGAAAACTCCACTGCAGCCAGTGCAACACACGCAAGGAGACTCCAGTCCTCCCACCAGCATTACGTGCTTCCACCACAGAGGATCAGGTTGTACTGTGAGTTTTCACTGCCGACTCGATGTCCTTTCTCTGTCCAAACTGCTCATCTTGTTCATCAAGTGACTCTGTCACCCTGCAAAGACAGGCACATGTTTACCCTCTATGCTCCTCACTCATAAAGAACAACCAAAACAGGCAATATAACAACACAGCACACAGAGGTCTGTAAGTGTCTGCATTAGACCAGTGAAATGTGAGTTGTGGTTTAGACTGTAGCGGTCTCAGATGGATGACAGTGACTTTAGTCCAGCACAAAGCACAATGTATCATTTATAGTGCTGGAAGATAGATGGGAATACAAAGGATGTATCAGTGCGTTGAGGATTTGAGTCCTGTTTGGTCCTCTCCTGCCTGGCCAGCAGCAAAGAGAGACCCATCTATGAGTGCAGCAGCATCAGCAATTCTCACAGGGGACCCAGAACAGGCAAAAGTACTTGACAGTCAAGACTCAACATTTGTTGTTTTCCTCTGCATCACCACCATGTAACTGCAGAAAGACACGTCGAATTTGCTGACTTCAGCATCTCTTTTGGAACTATGAATGTCACCCTCAAGCCCAACCAATACTTTCCAAGGTGCCTTTTTCCCTGCTAAAAGAATGGAAGCAGTAAAATGGAAAGACACCAAATGACCCACTAAGCTGAAGTGTGCCAGAACAAAAGCATATCAGTGTTTAAAGTATGATGGAGACAAAGACTGATGAAGACCACCTTTTTACATGGAGTCATATGGAAAGAATGAAGGATGGTAGACAAGAGTCACCTGTGGGGAGATTCTCATTGAACACATAAGGAAATATTTTTCCCAATGAGATCAGTCAGCCATTGGAATGAACTCCCCACAGAAATGGTGGATTCCCGAACGTTGGACACTTGTAAGATGCAGCAGGAGAGGGTACTGGGACATCTAGTCCAAGAAAGGTTGGACCAGATGATCCTCGAGGTCCCTTCTAACCTGGGATTCTATGATACCATGAAAACTGAAAGGATTAAAATTACTATTTAGGAAGCAATGAAACCAGCAAAAAGGAAAGAATTCTTCTTAACAAAATAATAAGGCCTAGCAAAAACTTATCTTTTCCTGCTCAGAAGCCTCCTTATTTCACCAGCTTTATTCACTCCGCTCTCAGAAGCACTGTTATCCCTATTTAACTCATGAGAAACTGGGGCATAATAGAGATTGTTTTTGAAAGGCCATACAAGGTTTGCATAGCAGAGCAAGAATAAAACATTTCCAGCACTAAACACCCAAGCCTTTCTTCCTTAAGGCACGGGCAAGCTGAGGTATTGACTTCTACAGCAAATCAGTCTTGACACCTCCAGTAAATCTGTCTCACAACAAAGGTACTAGAATCAGCCCACTACAAAACGTGACATAAATCTGTTCCTCACAGGTTGAGAAGGTGTAGATTTGGGTAATAAAACCATTGAAATCTCCCATTACAAACCCCCAAACCTCAAGAAACGCATCTGTTCCTTTCAGGGCCTGATGCTCTGGTAGCTGAGGTCCATGAAAACAGTGAGTTGGGTTAATACCTTTAGTCAAGAAAACACAAGACTGAGACTCAATAAATGCAGTTTTGGTCCATAGCTTTGACATGAATATTTTGTTGCTTTTGGCCACCCAAGGCCCCTAGGCTGCCAGGTTGGAATTGCTGCCGTCTTGTCTCCTTAGCTCATAAAGTTCTTCATGGAGAGGGTCATCCCTACAGGCAAGCACAATGCACTGGAGCTCAAGCCCTGAATCGGATCTGAAAGCCAGGTCACTTAACATACAGCTTATAATGACATCAGGTATATTCTGATATCCCACACAATTCCACCGTTAACTAAGGTTTGGGTTGTTTGGGGGTTTTGGTGGAAATTCATGCTGGAATCTCACAGAGAATGCCCTAAGTCAGGGTGAAGAAACAAAACCATTCAGCCCCATGCTGGTGCCTGCCCAGCTCTACCTGGGTCCTCCTCATCCTCACAACACAGTAACAGGCAACGCGTTTCCAGGAGAGGAGGTCCTATGAAATGAAAGTGAGTGCATTTAAACATGGTTCTATTGCTAGTCATTTCAGCTGCATTACACAGCCAGTGTGAGCACTCCATGGGTAATACCCCACACGCATGTCTCAACCAAACACGGATCTAAAATACATTTCTTGTGGCCTGTTATTTATGAGGGGAAAATATCCCCCAGTCTCTGGGCTGCTGAGAGTCCACCCTTTCCATTCTAATCCTAACTGCCTATTATTAGCCACCTCCTTTATAGAATGCCCCCTCTGCCTCCTACATCCCAGCACCCCAACTTTCCATCCTACACAGCTGTATGGCAGAGGAAGACACAGAGTAGTCCATTACTGGCATTTAAATGTGCCTTTTGCAGCACACTCCCACACTTGGGATAATCTAATTACACAGGGCAGAAACCTCACCCAAGCATGTATTTTCCTCAGAGCCTGTTGCCACCGGCTCCTTTTGCTCCTCACTGGAACACAGTCCCCTCTTTTCTTTTATTTCCTCCTCCTCTTTTTTCCACATCATTAAAAATTTATTATTTAGACTGATGATGACATCAGCTGGAAAGGGACCCAGGCTCTGGTCATCAGGGCCTTTTTCTGCATTACAGAGAAGCAGTTTCTCCTCTCTCCCTTGCAGATCATTAATTTTTAAAGTAGAGCTTCGCTTTAAATACATGCAGCTCATTCTGCTTCCAGCTGACGAGGCAGACAGAGCCCTTCACCCAGGTCAGGTGCCTCTGGGCTATGCTGCCTCCTCAAACCTATACACACTCCCTACTGAAGCGCTGGCTTCAGGGCTCTGCAAGGAACAGGAGGGAGTTTCTGTGCATCCAAACTAACAATTGCATTTACAGGCTGGCCGGCTTTGCCATGTGTTTTCAAATGGCTTGGAGTACACACAGGCCTGGCCCTGCAGGTGCTCCTCAGGGTTAGGATCTCATCGGCTTTACCTGTAGATACTTTGTTGAAGGGAAGACTCATCTGACTCATGCCCAAGGAACCTGAGCAGGTTTCAGCCTAGCATGAGCACATTTCACCATGCCATGTCACGTCGTTTTGGCAACTATGCCATGAATCCTGACACTGCCCTTTCAGAGCTGTGATTTCCTCTTCCCTTGTAGACAGCAAGGAATTACACAAGGAATTAACAAAGCAAATGCAAATTGTGGGCATTCGCTACTTGCATTCTAAACCTGAAGGACTGGACCACGTCCCTGTCAACCAGATGTGCATGTGAGCATCACAGCTCTGCAGGCTGGGTGACAGCAGAACCACCAGCACTTAAGGCAGCACTGAGAGCCCTCCAAGAGATGTGGATGCTGCCACATGAGCATCACAGCAGGATTCAGGATGGAGCAGATGGAGCCTGGCACTGGAGAAGCTGCTGAGAACTGCATGTCTGTAGGGTCTTTGCTTGCAGGGAAACTCCTTCTGGACCCTGCAGAACCCATCATCCACAGCTCTAGGTAATGCAACTCTGCATTCATCCACCTGAACTTTGTGTTATCGGGGGGAACCATGATTCTCCACAACTACATGTATTTCTCCTCCCTTAGTACATGCAAATCCTGGCAAACATTTCTCTATTTAAAGCAGTATGTTGCTGCTCACAAGTCCCTTCAGATCAAATAGATTTTATCACCCCCATACACATCTGGGTGTTCACAGAAGCACGTGAGATCAGGATGGATGGGCAGCCACTCTGGAAACATAACATAGCAATTTAGCAGCCACTTTAACATAACATAGCAATTTAGGAGGAAGGAACAAGGTGCATCTTATCTGAATGAGGATGCAGGACACACTTAGAGAATGGAGGTATAAACACCACTTACTTTTAGATACCCATCTTAGCCTACATTATGAGAGCAATCTCTCTAGACTTTTTATATGCTTCATGAGGGGAAGAAAGCACACTTCCAGAGGCAAGTAAGAGAAGAAACTCAAATCAGATGTACTCCTCTTCCCTGACTCAATGGAGAAACAAAGTGATGGAGACAGCCTCCTAAATAAGGTGTTGTCAATAGACACAATCAACACACAGAAGACACTCACTGGAATACATGTCTTACCAGGGCAAGGTGTTGCACAGTGAAAGCTGCCATGGGTGCTTTAATGAGCACAAGTGGCTTCAGCTTTGGTTTTAGGTTTACTCCAAGCACAACACCAGTCCTCAAACTGTGCTGGGGAGTGAGTTCAGGACAGGTCCATGAAGAACAGTGCTACTCATTCAATCACTTCCAGCTATTACTTTCTTTAATGCCTTGGGTTTCACTGAATTTTCCACATCCTAGAACAGGCCCATCCCCTAGCTTATGAGCACTTAGAAGCTACTGAAGCCCTAGCACAGTATGCATGGATTCAGGTTTAAGAAAAAGAATTCGATAGTCCTTTATTATGCTATTATATTCTTCTTATATTGCTTTCTACAACTTTCCAGTAGAAAGGAAAGGCTGTCAAAGCATGCGCACAGAAAGCAGCACACTACATAGCTTCTGAGAAGAATGTGAAAAGGTCAGAAGCATGAACTGGCTGCTACATGGACAAGTGCTGTAACAGTTTCTTGGACTCAGTGATCCAGCAACACAGTTTTGATTGCTGTCGGAGCAGTCCAGAATGCCTTGTTCGCTCTCCAACTCACTGCTTTCCCCTCCAGCTCCTCAACCTGACTGCTTGCAGGTCCTAAGCTCCCTCCTCACTCACCAGCCTTCCAAGGGACGGTCTATACTGCACTCAGTAATCCTTCCTTTTTGGTTGAAACAAACAAAATAGATGGGAGATGGAGATGAAACAAAGAATACAAGGAGGCAGCACAATCAAATTCTTTGCACTGCATTCAGGAGTTGCAATGACAAGGAGTTTTCTCCAAATACAAGTTCTCCAGGGAATGGCAAGGGCAGAGAAGGGAGGGTAAAGTGTTAAATGGTCAGAAATGGAAAGGAGCAGCCTGTAAAATAATCTCTGGGTGCAGACAGGCTCTAACTCCCAATCCCCCTTGCCTAGGTGCCCTGCTGCCTTCCATGAAGACCTCTGCTGCCTTCACCATCACTGCTCTGCCCTGGTCAAGGGCCTCCTCTTCAAAACCCAAGGAGGAGCCTTCCCATTATCTGCCATGAGCCTGTAAATTGGGCTCCAAGTGTGCTGCTGGGGGAGAGAGGCAGGGTTTATATGCAGCAGCAAAGAAGTTAAAATGAATTAGATTATGGTTGTATTAATTCAGGGCATCCACCCAATCCTTTCATTAGCTTGATTCTCCTGCTGCTGTAGTAATCTATAAATGTTACAAGCTTTAAATGGTCTCCGCACTTTAAGCTTTATAGGAGACTACTACTGTTAACAGTTACTTGAGTCGGAAGGAAAGGGGGATGCTGCACAGGGTTATATATGAGCCTGTCAAGGCTATGAATACGCAATCATATGCTAAACATTCCCAGAACTTGGGATGAGACTTCCAGATATTTCATACTGAACAGCCCCCAAGGTGACATCTAAGGCTACCTCTCCAAGAGTGCTCAGTCCCACTAGCAGAACGTGAAACCTTCTACCTTTTTGGTCATTCACTGCCTCAAAAGACCATGTTCCATAGCCATGAGCAGGTCCGGAATGTCCGGAACACTGAGTGATTCAGCCAAACTCCTTACCCTGCAGCCCAGACAACCACAAGCGTGTGGTTAGCAAAAGAGTTGCCCAAACTTCTGAACTCTTTCTTCTCTTAGGTGGGGAATTAAGTGGACTTAGTCACATAGAGCCGCAGTCAGAGGTGTTTAAAGAGAGGAACTGGCAGTGATAACGCTTTGTGTGTATGTATGGGGAGGCATTATTTCCCCTTAGCCCTGAATACCAGGTTCAGCTTCTCAATGAGGAAAAAACCCAGAGATGAGGGCAGCAGCCTTCATATAGCAATGAAATCACTTCTTTATAATCACTATTAGAGGCTCAGCAGCAGGAGACCATCAGGTCACAACCTAGTACCTTTTCCACTCGTAAATCTCTAGCTATCTCTAGTAACAGGTTTGATCTGGGGTTTACTGGAGCTGGGCTTTTTGTGTTGGTTTTTCTCAGAACAGCCATAGCGAAGAACAGCTTCTTTCCAGGCAGCACCTTGAATTTAAAGAGCTTTATCTCAGCCACCAACTGACCATTAAATTCCATATTTACATTTATAGCCAAATGGGTAAACAAGTAAATAGACTAACTGTAAAAGTCAAATCTCCATTAACTTTTGTGTAACTCAAAGTGAGATGAAAGTCCACAGGCATCAAGCCTAGCCTGGGTGTGCTTTCCAGGAAAAACACTATACTGCTTGTTACCTCCCATAAAGAGATCAGGAGGAAAATTAACCAGCAATACTTTCACTCCCTTTTTAGAACTGAAGAGTACTTCTCTAAACCCACGTTTTCTCCTTGACCACATGATGCCCATTCTCAGCCTTGCACCAGAGCAAGAGAAAGTCTCAAAACCACCAGTTTCAGAAGAGGATTCACTTTGCAACCAAACCACACAGCAGCACTAGGGGAAAAACACCAGCAGCACTTGCTCCCAGTAATAGCTGTTTTCCTTTCCTCTTAAAGCAACACAATGAAGCAATTACTGTATGCTGTAACTTCCATGGGCTGCTTGAGCCAGAGCAGTTGGCGAGATGGCTCGGAGGAGGCTGGAGGTGTGGCCCAAGGACAAGAAACACCTCCCACCAGATATGATTCATTGACAACAACAACATCCCCACCGTACCTCAGACTTTTCATAGGATGAGGACAGGTTTTCCACAGGCAGGATTTTTGGATTAAGGGAATTTCTCTGTAATGGGATTGATGACGCAGGTGTCAGGATGAAAATAGGAAAGGCCTCAAAGGTTACAGCTAAGCTGGGAGTCTCCTTGTACCTGAACTGCTGCAGATTCTCAGAAAACTCCTTGTGGTATGGGAAAGCCTTTAATTTAGTGGAGAAAGGAAGACGCATTCATGGGTAATTATGTCTCTGGAATTACACTGAACGGAGGATGCATGAATAAACATTGAACAGTTCTTGCTCGGTGAGCACAAACACCATCTATTGCTGGACACACAGAACAGGGAACCAACAGATGAGACAGGGAACATCATGTAAATTAGAAATAGATTGAAGAACGTCTTGCAAATGCAGTCTGACTCCAGGCATCAAATGAGGTGAAACACGAGACCCATTTTATGTTATATATTCTAAGTGTCTTTAGTTTCTGATGGGTTTTGGCACATGGCTCCAGTATGAGTGTGCCTGTAAATTTGTATTTGTTTTGAAAGTATTAAAGGCAGAGCTGGCAGCAGCTCCTGCAATCCAGCTTGCTTGGCACTTGCTTCTCGAAAAGAGTCTTTAAGTCTTTTTTTGGAACTTTGAAAAAATGACGAGACAACCGCTATAAACTTCAACTGAAGGACAGGCAGGTGGGGAAGAAATGCCATTACCATCATTCTCCATGTCAGCAGGCACTAATAGTTCACCATTTTGCATTCTAACACATGAGCTTTTGTAATTGTCTCACAGAGATGAAAGTTTGATGAGGCAGAGCTGAGGTCAGGGGTGGCTGAGATTTCTGTCTGTCATCCTGGGGAAGTTTCCCTCATCTCCACGTTATTATACCTCAGCAGGGAGTCTGCAACACCAAACGCCGTTCAAGGTTTGGTTGGGCTGACAAATGATTAAATGACCATATTATATACTTGAAGCAGCATTTCAATATAAGGTTAAATGGTTCTGCAGCTTAGACTCATATGTGCTGCTCGCAGGTCTCCAGCAGTTCAACCCACGATGTGAGCTGTTGGTACATCTTGGAGCCAGACTTTCTTTCACCAGCGACCAGCGGGTACTATTCCCATAAGCAATTAAGCAGATGGTTTCTTCTACCCCACTGCTGGCCTGCCACAGCAAGTGGAATGATTGTTTTACACCCAAAATGTGCTTTGAATGAATAAACAAAGAGAAGCATGAAAATAAGATATAAAATGTTAACACTGCCTGACTTTTTTAATACATAACAGAGTGCTGTCACAAAGCATGAGCAATAATTTAACTGTGATTTCAACGTAATCAATCTGCCATAGGATAAAGATCTATTAACACCAGATTTCTAGTCATAGATAGAATAATTCATACAAGAGAAACAATACCAGTGGCACTGGCAGGAATAATATGTGCTGTCAAAAAATGGCAGGAAAAGTCATAAAATTGCTACAATAAACTAGGTTATAAAGACTGTTCTAACAATGTAAGGAGATACACTAGCATACAAAATTTTAAGCTAAAAGATGCCACCTCATGCCAACATTTTTCTATCCCACCTGAAACTGCTTGCAAGGTTTGAATACTGAGGAATAGGAAAACAAAGGAAATGGGAAAAACTTTCTCTTGCTTTCCTTTCTCCAAGTCTCACGCTTCTGATGGATGAAGGATTAGAAATTTCTATCAGCCCAGTCCAGCATAGCCTAAACTTGACATTTCTCATCTGTGGATAATCCCCTCCAAAACAAGCATGAAAGACCTAAAAGATCCTCATGCAAATGACTACCTGTGTCTTTATACACTTATTGCACAAATGGGACCTTAAGTAGGTAGTAAGAATCACACCTGCCTGCCACAAACACAGAAGAGCACATCACTTGCTAAAGCCAGACTGAAATGCAGCGCAGATTGAAAGGCAGAAGCATCTTGCAAGATCTACTGCTTCATGGATGCTTCTGCTTTCACTTCACTAGCAAATATCTGGGTTTGTCTCAAACACATGCAAATGAAGCCACTCTTTATGTCAATAAATTATGTTTTGTGTACTTCATTTTTCATGCCAATGGGAAAGATGTTGTAAGAAAAGTAGCTTGAGGATGGTCAAAGAAGATCGCAATTCATCTGCCAGAAAGAGTTATGGTAAATATTATTATTATGATTATTAATGATTTGTAAAGCGCCGTAAATCTCCATGACAGTAATTATGATGCTTTGTATATAGAAATTTGGCATTCTGCATATACAAGCACTTGGGCTTGAACTCTTCCTAGATCATTAGGAAATTAGAGGTCACATCATCGGTCGCTTGAAAAGTAATTTCCTGCAGATTTTCAGGCCATTCTCAGATTTATCCTATGAAAAAGGTACTGATGATTTCTCCCCAGGCAGACAAGCTTACGCAGAGGCTGTGATTAAGAGCCACAAGACTGAAGATGAATCTGGAACCCCCTTTGTGTCAGCCACAAGGTAAAACAGGGAGGGTATGGCCTGATGGAGATGAGGAGGTGGCAGGCTGAGGGCCCATGTGCTACATATGTTGGTAGAGTTTCCAAAGATAAACTGAATCTGTGGAAAGCATTAATCTTCAGGGGCCTCTTCTAGGCTACATGTCACCTAATGTATTGAGAAGGGCAGTGGGACTGAAATGATCTGCTGTTCTCATGCTAAACCTCTGCACAGAGGAAATTCTCCAAGAGAATTGGGCTGCATCTTCCCAACTCCCTCTTCTCAAGACTCAAAACAAAGATATTTCAGATCTTTGGAAAGCCATGATTCCATGTAGGGGATTCCCACAAACACAACTTGCTGTTAGAAGAGGATAGAGGCAGCTTCTTATCTCCCTTTGCAGTGAATCAATAACCTTTCTGCTGGCAGCAGTTCAGCTGCATTTGGTGCTCTGCCTTCTCTTTCCATAGATTCCTCTTCTGATGATAAGCAAAAGGGACATTACAAGTCAATGCCACTGAAGATTCAATCCAAGTGTCCTCTGCTCAGCTAAATAAGCAGTTTCTCCAGATAGAAATAACTCCCTTACTCCATCTCTTCTATTAAACCACCCTCCCTCTCATCCCAGCCAAAAGCACAAGTCCCTGAGCCTGCAGGAGCACCCATGGGAACAGTCTGCAGGCACCCAACACAGCACAGCTCCTGGGTCCAGCTGATGGCAGTGCCTATGAAGCAAAGCAGTAGTAGTGATGTTGAACCTCGCTACTTGACACTGGCCAAACAGAGAGTCCTGAGCAAGCCAGACTTGGACATGGCATTATTTCTCTATCAAAACATCAACTAAAACAAAGCCATTTGGAGTACTTTATCCACTCCATTATGACCAAGTTCAATACCCTTGTGATTCCAAGCTTTGGAGTGATGGCTTTATGAGAACATCAAACGCAGTGAGCCCGACCAACCCTCCCGGATACATGCACGCTTCTCCTATGAGAAGCCGCAAGCGGCTGCAGGCAGCATCCATTGGGAGCTTCCCAAAAGAGAACCCTTCCTGAATTATGAGCGGGCCCACACACGCACACACTCAACTTCACAGTCCATTGCTTTCCCAGGAGCCGAGTCTGTGCTGCCTGCACCAAGGCAATATATCTCTTTATGGCCTGCCAGTGACTTCACAGAGAGATAAACAAAGCTTTTAAATCAAAAAGAGACGGAGCAGAAGAAGTTTGGCACCCCAGAACATGTGCCGCTATTGAGTTTTTAACCCTTCCTGACAAACAAAAATCAAGCAGTTTCTTACACAGGATCTGCCAGCTGATGACCATGGGAGAATTGGGAAACTCAAGGGGAGAAATTTAAGGAACCCTCCTAAAGTTTAAACTGTATGGTAAAATCTGAGTTTCGTGAAGAGAAGGGCTGCATCCATTTAGAGCAGTCTGAGAAATGGAAATGGCACTGAATTGTGCTGCTCTTCAGGATGAATGGTCTTCAAGTAGAATGGTCTGGATTTGCTACTAAGTAAGGATGCAATGTAAGGCTCTCTCTGCCTCACCTATATTGACTGTACATTTGGGAGGGAGGAGGAACATCAACCCTCATGTGTGAAACCATCCCATGGTTTCAGACCAGATAGTTCAATTTCAGGCAAAAATAGGGTGAGGGCTCAGGGATATCCATTCACTCATGTAGGCCAGGATTCTCTTCTCTTACCAACAAGACCAAGACAGATGCTTTCAGATGTGTGCACACCGTTTGGAAAGCTACTGACTTCTCCCTGCAAAAAGGCTATCTGTGTGAACAGGTACAGCCCAGCTCTTCACCTTTAGCTCCATGTTTGTAGCCCAAATGCCCTCTATTTACAAGAAAGAATATTTTCAAAGCAGGTATGCTCTTTTGCTAAAATACTAGCCCATGTGAAGCATTAATATCATAGACTCAGAATGGTTTGTATTGGAAGGGACCTTAAAGCTCCTCCAGCTCCAACCCCTGCTACGGGCACGGACCCCTTCCACTGGAGCAGCTTGCTCCAAGCCCCTGTGTCCAACCTGGCCTTGAGCACTGCCAGGGATGGGGCAGCCACAGCTTCTCTGGGCCATCACCCTGTGCCAGCGCCTCAGCACCCTCACAGGGAACAGCTTCTGCCTCAGAGCTCAGCTCAGGCTCCCCTGTTCAGGCAGGTTCAAGCCATTCCGCCTGGCCTGGCCCTACAGGCCCTTGTCCCAAGCCCCTCTCCAGGTTCCCTGCAGCCCCTTTAGGCACTGGAGCTGCTCTCAGGTCTCCCCTTCAGGAGCCTTCTCTTCTCCAGGCTGCCCCAGCCCAGCTCTCTCATTAATAAGGCTGCAAATTCCTTTTCCACCTGAGCCTGAATGTTCAGAGCTTTCCCTCAATCCAACTTCACAGCAACTGAACCCCACCAACTTCAGTCAGACTATTCCTGATTATACCTTTGTAAAAGCCAGAGGCCAAAACCCCAAACCCAGCCCAAGGTATAACAGACTCTCCCCTCTAGCCATGACCACAAATCTCACCTGAGCAATCCCAGCCCCACAGCACAAAAAGCTGCTTTTCAGTATTCCCAGCTGCTTTCCCAATTCCTTTCACCCAAAGCTCTGAGTGCATAAAAGCAACTTCATATTCTGCTGATTTTTATTAATTATTTTTAGCATTTTGGGGTGTTTTTTCTCTCTGTGATCACAGCTGAACTTCCTACTGGCCCACAGGGAATAGAGAGCAATAACTTTAAATGGCCTCGTAGATGCAGCCATGGCCTCAAGCCAGCACTCATTTCCAATCTTGTTATGCTGAGGAAAGAGGGTGAAGGGAATAAAAAGGAGGAAAAAAAAAGGAAAAGAGGAAGAATGGAAACCAGAAAACCCAGAAATATCCCTCAATGTTAGTGAGAATTAGAAAGTCCTGTTGGTGGTTTCAGTGACAGGTTTAAGTTTCTATTAAGGAAAAAAAAGAATTTGGACTATTTGTTTAAAATAAGAGTGAATATTTCTCCTTAGACACAAAATATCCTTGTGACATTCAGGTCTTTGCATACTGGAAGCAGGATGGAATTTTACTGACCAAATAAAGCATCGTCACTACTTGAGTACAGCAAACATTCATAAAAACATATTAAACATGTCATAAATTAACTGAATTTGGGAGCCTGTAAACACTCACTTGAACTTACAGTCCTTTGATTTCACCAGCATATCCAGATATCTGGATACCCAGAGGATCCCAAATTCAGCTCTTAACCTACAAAAGTGTTGGCTTTTTTAACTCCTTTTGCATTCATTAAACTCCTTTGGGCCTCTTTAGTCTATTCACCATCCCCTTCCCTGACAGTGGATGAAAATTAAGAGCACTGGGGAAAAGGTAACGTTCTGCAACACCTTCCTAAAAGTTCTCACTTTCCAAACTCAGGCTTTTACCACTATTGGGGAGCAAAACTGCATTTACAGCAAGTGCTAGGCAAGACAAAGTAAAACCTTATATTGCACAAGGAACAGACACAAATCAAATCAAACTCCAAGAGGAATTTCACAAGGAAGTATGGAGTTACCCACATCGATATTTGGCCAAGAAAACGGAGATACTCTTGTAGAGAGCACTGTGACCACAGCCTCCGAGAGCTGAGGCGCCGGGCCGGCACCAGAGATGTGTTCGGCTCCTATCCCTGCCAAAGGAGATGTGGGGCTGGAGCACGAGGTGATGGAGAGGAGGAGCACCGCTTCCCTACAGACTGGTCTCTACTACAGCTAAATCACACCGAGCTGCTCGGGTGAGGATGGCCTCACTGCACAACAACATCCCTTCAGCAGTACAAGATGCTGGCCAGCCTCCGAGTTGTTTTCTCCACACTATGGCTGCCTTCCTTCTCCCTGCAGCACATCTTCAACCTTTCTGCATCCAGCAGCATCACCCAGATGGATTCAGCTTGCAGCTCTGCTTGCCTCATGGTCTGGATTTCTGTGCACAAATGGAAGGCAGGGCTAAAGCAAAACAGGAGTTCAGCATAATACATACACAACACAGAGTTAAACCTAAACTGAGGAGGTCTGGCAGGTAACCCTGAGTTGGGCCAAAGGGAGTTACACAAAGAAGCATAATATGCCCAAAGGTGTGAGGAAATGCAGAGTATAAAAATTAACAACTCATTCCCTAAAATCAAGTAAGGGACAAGGGAAAGAGATCCCTTGCTCTTGCACTTTGGTTTCTTTCTGTCCTGTATTCAAGCTTTCCAAACTCTCTGGAGAGCCTGACAATAAAGGCCGTTTGGGTTTGAGGTTGCATGTCTTACTTCCCCTGGAAAAGGCAGCAAGCCACATTGTCTCCTTTTAATCTCAATAATTAGTCCTCAAGGCTGCCAGGCAGTTTATTGCTTTAGGCGATGTAAAGCTGAATCTAGCTTCCTAAATCAAGGCCATCAGATCCAAAGTTTAACTGCAGATGAAACAGCCAGTGTTGAATTCCCCAAAGGCTGCCCCTAAAGCCAAGGAAGTTGCTGCTACTGCTTTTAGTTCAAAGTCTTCCTATCTGCCTTGGACAACTGGTGAGCATAGATATAGACCTGGAAGAGCAAAGCAGTAAACCACGGTCAGAAATAACCTTAACAGGAACCCCTTGGAAAAGTGAGGGTCGAGGGAACAATTACTGTTGGGTGACAAACTGCTGCTTCATTGTCAGACACAGGAGCATTGCTCCACCTATTTCCAGTCCTCAACAGGAAAGCAATTGCCAGGCATCCAACTCCTATGGACTCCTTGCTGATCTGAATTGGAATTAGATCCCAGGCAGCAGTCAAAAATCACTGACACAATCCCTTAAGCTTGTAAGTGCATAAGGAACATTTTGAAAGAGCGTGACAAATAGCTCAGGTGCTCCGTTCCCTTCTGAAATTGGACTTTGTTTGCCTGCCTTTCTTGACTTATTTGACAGAGAAAACCAACTAAAAACCTGGGCTAGCATGGCTACACCTCCCTCCCTCCCTCCCAGACACCTTGCTCAGCCCCAACCCCTTTGCACACAGAGACTGGTACCACACACAGAATGACCCTGCCAAAGCAGCATTTGTCTTTTAGAGCAGCAGATTCAAGCCTCTTAATACGCAGTTGCATCTTTTCCCTCCAAATGCCAATTGCTTCTGTTGGTCTGATGCCAAAGATCCCCTTCATGAGACATGCATAAACCCCTTGCCACCACTGGGATAAGTTGGGAGTGATGGTCTTTCAGATCAGAATCACCCGGGTAAGTCAATCCAGCTCAGTGTGCCAAAATGAACTGCAGATTTGAAACAAATAAATAAACCAAAACACCCAAACAACAGAAATAGCTGTAATTTCTCAGCATTTTATATCAGCTGTGGGCCTAGGCAGAAACTGAGGCAATTTGGTCAAAAACACAGATGTTAAGTAAGGAGACGCGTCCTGCACTGCAGGTCTTTGGCAGCAGTGAACAAACTGCACCAAGAGACTTGTGCATCTAAATTGCATTTAGAGGAAAACTGCCCTTGAGAGCAAAGGCTGGAAGGTATTCGGGACAGGGAGCAGCTCAATTGCTATTAGGAATTATGTGCCCAGACCTTGGCATGTAATTCCTAATTGCAAACAAAATAGGAAAACTATCATCAGGGAAGATCACCCTGTAAAGAGATCCCATGCAGGAGGTTGGGGTTATGAAGGTGCCATTCCCAGTCCTGCCAGGCACCTTTAAACATCACTGGAACACTTTGAAGAAGCTGTTTCTGCACCTATGAAGTGCAGTCTCATCAGATAACCTTGTCTCATCAGGAAGCTTGTGAGCCTCGTTTCCTGTGTGCTGTGAGATTCCCAGGTGAAGGTGCTCAACCAGACCAAATAACCCAGGAGACAAACTACTGATCACCCAGCTTCTGTTTGGAAACAACCCAAGAAATACAAGAGATGCTGCCATGCAAACAAGCATGAATGAGCAGAGTGCATCTATCACGAAGCTCAGATCCACCAGAAGCTCAACTGAGGGCAGTCTTTTGGGGGGAAAAACCTCTCTGGGTTTTGGGAAGGTGCCTGCATAGATCTATGCTTTGCCAGGCTGACCAGTGACGAAAATGGGAATTGTTCCTTTTATTTTTCATCTCTCCCCTGCATCTACTCCCAAAAAACTTCGGCTGCAGCCACATTCTATTTTTTCCCCCTTTACAATTGTTTCAATAGATTCTTTATGGTTTATGGGTTGGTTTTTGGTTTTTGGTTTTTGGTGTTTGGGGTTCCCCCCCCCCCC
>NDXB01007398.1:384018-467201 GCA_002631895.1 Agapornis roseicollis | reverse complement strand
CCTCACACTCTTGGTGGTCCACCCCCCCCCCCCCCCCAGAGTACAATACAAAACACTCTGTGATCATCCCTGACAAGCACCTAACTTGTTTTTAAAGACCTCCAAGGAAACAGATCCGTAACCTTCTCAGACAGCTTATTTTAATACTGAAAGAGCCTTGAAGCTAGAAAGCTTTTTCCAATATCTAAACTGAACCTTCTCTGCTCAAAATTACCCCAATTATTTTTCTCCTCCTCACTGCTGCTTGAAGTACAATTCATCACCATTCTCTTTCTAGCAATGCTTTACATATTGGAGGAATGTTATCACATCGTGTCACTCTCCCCTTCTCTAGACTAAACAAATCCAATTCTTTCAATCTTTCCTCATAGGTTGCGTTTTCCAAACCTCTTATCATTCCTAGAGCTCTCCTTTAGTCCCTCTCCAATTTGTCAAGACTTTGCTTGAACTGTTCAACCGGAGCGGAATGCAGCCAAGGCTGTAGGAAGGTTGCCTGAAAAGCAAAATCTACCCCTTGTCTTTCACCCACGAGTCCCACTAAAACCTTCCATTGCCTGAGCTGTCTTTTCTGAAGCACTTTTATATCACAGTCAGTTATATATCACTGATGTTATACCATATTCAGTGTAGGATTTTCCAGCCCTCTGCATCCTTAATTGTCTTAACTTTTAAATACTGCTTCTCTTCTCTGCTCTGCATTTTGTACTTGCGTTTATCTCATTAACCATTCCAATGTGGTTTTATCACATTTCAAGTTGCTGATTTTGCATTACCAGGTATAAAAACCATTCAGAGTTCTTCTCCTTTCCAAAATGCTGCAATCCCACCCAACATGACCTCAGGATGTCTTATTAGTATGTACTTTATACTGTCAGGCACTCAAGCACTGAGCAATTCCTGATGCCAGGCAAATCCTTAGGCACCCATTTGACATGCTTTTCCCACCCAGACAGCAAACTACGAACATCTGCTCTTTCAGCCTTAATTTACCTGTGCCCTCACAATGTGGCTATTTGAAAATGGAGCACATCTCTCTACCTTGGCTATGAGAATGCCAAGAGTGACAGCGTTCATTACTTAAAATCAGCAACTATCATATTCCCTTTTTGGGGTTTATTTACTAGTTCATCTACCCTGCAAGAAACTGCACTGGTTTGACATGATTTGCTCTTGGTAAATCCATATTTGCTGTTTCTTATTAGCTTCTTATTCTCTGAGTGCTTGTAACAGCTAATTCAAGAAACTTTTGGGGTATTGAAGTCAGTTTTACTGTTCCATAAGCCCCCTGGTTCTCATTTTTCCCCTATTTAAACATAGGCCTTACATTTACCCTTCCCCAGGCCTCTGACTCTACCTTGGTCATTTGTGAACTCTGAAAGATAATCTCTAATCCCTCTGGGATTGTTTCAGCTTAATCCCGAAGTACTCCACGGTGGATTTCATCAGGTCCTGCTGAATTGCAGAACATCTGAATTACCTCAATGTTAGCCAGCATAGTCTTTTGCTATTTCAGACAATCCCCTTGTTAAAACTTACTGCATTAGTATATAACCACAACCAACCTTTTTTGGGAGACTCAAATGAAAAAGGAATTGAATACTTCATTCTCTGTATCATTTGTTATTTCCTCTCTTTCCTTTTTAAGTAATGAATTAACAATCCTAGCACTCGTTGGGTTTATGTTTGCATTTATGCTTTAGAGGGGTTTTGACTCATGAACTAATTTATGGGGAGTAAAGTACATGCAAGAGCAGGATCCGTATTATCTAGAAACTCAGAGTGAGCAGATAAATTTATGCATAATTTTTGGCTTCTAAAATAACTCTGAGCCATCTAAATAAAAGGACAACATTCCCTGAGAAAGGAACAGAAGCCTAAATTATATCAATACATATGCAAATGCTTCTGCTTCCCTTTAGGAAGGTTTATCATGTAACCGGTATACATGGGACCATGTGTGCATGTTTGTGCCTCTGTGTGTGAGCTGATGAGCAAAAGCATTCTGAAAAGCAAACTTATTTATGCTCAATACACAATTTCTCATCTAAGTGACCAAATCCTCTCCAAATCCAGTGAGCCAACAAATGTCACAGAAAGAAAACAAAGATGATGACAAAAGAACATAGAGCACTTGGAAAGCAAAATAAGTAATTTTATCCCTCAAGTGCAGCCATTAGAATAAATCTAATGTGAAACCTAAAGTGGGGTTTATGAGGTTTGATGAGCTCTTAATTAGAAATGGCTGAACTTTGAATGGAGAACTTGGGAATGCTGTGTCTGGATGGGAACAGGGGCTTCCTTCTGCCCCTCTTCCTACTTAAACCAGACTTCTGTGCAAATTCAAATAGACCTGGCTAAGAATGATAATGCCCAAGTAGTCCAATAGCACAGGGCCAAGTGTTGTTGATATAGAATAAGAAGAGTTTCATTCCAAACTCAAGCCAAATTATACCCTGATCAGAGATACAGGTAAATGGTTCAGGAGCTGCTTAGAGGCATCAAGAGAGGAAAAAAGGATAAGGCTTGGTGAAAAGAGGCCAGAGGAAAAAAAAAAAATGGAATTTGAGAAATGGAAAGATTTCTGCAATCATGAAAGTCCTGAAAAGTATCTGGGAAAAAAAATTCCCACATTTCCAAAGCAAGCTCAGTGCATGTCTTTGGAGGCCTCAGCCTAAACTTAATTGCTGCAAATGAACACTGCTAGAGCAAATGCAATGGAGACACTGCTGATTTCCAAGGCAGCATTGCTCATTCCATCAGTCAAGTTGCATCATAGAATCCCAGAATGGTTTGGGCTGGAAAGGACCTTAAAGCTCCTCCAGCTCCAACCCCTGCCACAAGCAGGGACCCCTTCCACTGGAGCAGCTTGCTCCAAGCCCCTGTGTCCAACCTGGCCTTGAGCACTGCCAGGGATGGGGCAGCCACAGCTTCTCTGGGCCATCACCCTGTGCCAGTGCCTCAGCACCCTCACAGGGAAGAAACTTTTCCTATGAGTATTAAAGAATCATCCTATAAGCATCAAAGGTATCTGACTACTGAACTTTGCTTGCCCATAGCAAGGTGATGGAACACCTTCTGTCTCCTCTTTATTAACTTTCAGACCCCAGATATGGAAACCAAGCTGTGGAGCATCTCCAATCACTGCAATCCTCATGTGCTTACAGGAGGCACCACATGTGCTCTGAGAAAGTTCACTGATACACCTGAGGCTTTTCATCTATTTCCAAGCTGTCATTTCAAGCAATACATTTCTCTCTTGCATATACATCCTCACTGTTCCATTTCCTTCGAATTTCAGGCTGCATTTCATTAACTCTACAAAGTATTTTGGGATGTAGTTGGTCTGCAATAACACACACAGAATGATTTCGGGTGAACCAGACCACTGAACATGAGCAGATCAGCAACTATACTAGACAGCCAAACTATTGAAATCTTCTGCATTTCAGTGATATTTTTCTTTGTATTCCTTGAAAATAGAATGTATTTTTTATCTGGAAGGTTAACATTATTATTCAAGTCTTCCTGTTCTGCAGAAAATCCCTCAGGAGTTTTGGTTAGAACCCTACATTTCCAAGAAATTTCAACTTCTAAACACTCTGCCTCTGATGAGGATGATTCTTATGCTGCATCCCAAGCTGAAACACAAAAAAAACCTTAAAAATTTAAGGTTGAAGACTCCATTTAAGTTGGTAGAAGACATCAAAAATGTAACAGCCCCAGAATGATGTTGGTTTTACTCAAAACGTTAATGACAAGTATTTGGCTCATTTCTCACGGAAGAGCTGCTCTTGGTGCTGTTCAGGTCCTGCTGTATCTTATGAACCTCTCCACTGCTCCTATAAAGCACTGGGACATGTGTGCCAACTGCAGTAGCTTTCTCTGAGCAGAAAGTACAACGCTGAGGAGAAGCTCAGTGTCCAAATGCCTACGTTCTCAAGAGATGAGGAAGTCTGAGCACAGATGGAGGCACACTTTCCCAAACACCTTTGTTTCCCTCTTTTGGATGTTATCCCATGCCAAGCTGCTGGATGGGGCTTGGGAGACCCCACTGGCTACAAACAGGCTAACGTGGAGCTGGACAAACTGGAGAAGGCTTCTTAAGGGGAAACTTTAGAGCACCTCCCAGTGCCTAAAGGGGCTACAGGAAACCTGGAGAGGGGCTTGGGACAGGCCAAGGCGAATGGCTTGAACCTGCCCAAGGGGAGTCTGAGCTGAACTCTTAGGAAGAAGCTGTTCCCTGTGGGGGTGCTGAGGCGCTGGCCCAGGGTGATGGCCCAGAGAAGCTGTGGCTGCCCCATCCCTGGCAGTGCTCAAGGCCAGGTTGGACACAGGGGCTTGGAGCAAGCTGCTCCAGTGGAAGGGGTCCCTGCCTGTGGCAGGGGTTGGAGCTGGAGGAGCTTTAAGGTCCCTTTCAACCCAAACCGCTGTGATTCTGTGAACGACATGACAAGCAGAAGCACTCTCCTGTAGCTTTGGATTTCCAGTCTTTACTCTAGAGAAGTGAAGGTCAGGATCAGCAGCTGGAGCCCAAGTGAATCACAGGCACAGGGCCCATGTAAACACTGCGGTTTCAGAAGAACGAGCTTATGGCCAACAGCTTCGTACCAGGGAGGGGGCAGGAACACACCCGCTTGTGGAAACAAGTCCATGGACATGTCTGAACAGGCCCGAACTTGCTGGAGGTCGAAGCCAGACAGAGATTTCTGCCCTTTTAGCCTGGCCCCTCTGTTTATATTGGGGTGATGACATCAGAGGAAATGAAGGATCAGGGATGGAGAGCGAGACCTGCTCGCTGCACGCCGCAGCTCAGTCGGCTTTCACAGATCAAACACCTCAGCTTTCACTTAGGCAGAAGCTGGCAAGAAACTCAAGTCCCTGCGTTCAGCTTACAGACAGAACACAAGAGCGATGTGATTAATGCACGTAGACATATACGTGAGGAGAGGAATGGGAAGAAAGAGCTGAGGAAGTGTGCTCTGGAGACTGCATATTAAGGACTACTCTCCACTGAAATAACCATCTACAGAGCTGTATTCCAATTACAAGGGCTCCCATAACAGTTTTAGTCTCTCATCCTGTGCTCCTGAAGTTTCCCACATTAAGCCAGGCAAAGGTGGTTCTCACTCCCATCACATCCCCACTGTCCCTGGGCTTTGGGCACAGCTCCTCGAAGTCTGCCATGAGGGTTCATTGCAGAAGTGGCCAGCCTGCAGGTGAACACAGCAGGGTGAATATGGAAGCAGGGTGTGGAAAACTGGGGCCAATAATAACAGAAAAACAAGCTGGTTTGGGTTGGAAAGGACCTCAATATCATCCCTGCTATAGGCAGGGACACCTCACACTAGACTATGTCACCCAAGGCTTTGTCCAACCTGGCCTTGAACACTGCTGGGGATAGAGCACTTACCACTTCTTTGAGCAACCTGTGCCAGTATCTCACCACCCTCGCAGTGAAGAACTCAAACACAGAGAAACAGGAGATGGGCTCCCAGTTTAAATCATACCTACACACAGCTAGAACGTCTCTCTGAAATCCAGAGGTGTCCATATGAGAGCAGGGGCTCCCAAACAGATCCCATTTCAGGTCTTCCCCAGCCTGATGTTAAAAAAGCTTATTTGTTTCGTTTTCCTAGAATCCATTTTCCTAGTTTTCAGCATCCCCTGGCAAACTGCTCTGGGGGACTGCAAGACAAAGCTTCATGCAAAAATACAGCTCCTAAGAAAGTTGCTCTGGCCTCAAAAGGAGCTTTTTCTGCAACATTATTCTACTAAAGAGCTTTCTATTAGTTGTTCTGATCAGCAGTAACCTCCTGTGTTTTGCCATTTTATGGACATTATGTAAAGTAAAAGGACAATGAAATAAAATGGATTTAAACAAAGCCACCAAACGATTACAAAAGAAGATTCATTGCATAATGGGTGCCCTTTTCCCCATAGGGAAAGAAAAATACCCTGGCTTCAGCTTAATTTTTTTGGTTTGCCTCTTTGATATCCAGTGCCTACCAGAAGGATTTATAAAGAAACCTAAGGCATTTAGACTCTAATTTAGTGGGATTTAAGCATTTACTTCTGTTGGTAATGTTTAAAATCAATATGCTAAAGACTGAATGAACTTTATGAGTTTTAATCACCTCCAAACTTGGATATCTTCAACAATCACACATTGAAGCACAGCAGAAAATGATGGGGCTGGAGGCAGCAGAAAGCAAACCCTCCCGTGCCCTGACTTTCCAGAACATCTCGGCCTATTAGTTCTCAATAATTTTAACGGGAGCTGCAATTACTAAAGACTTCTCAAAGTCAGCTGTCAGCTTCTAAAGTGGTTTTGGGTTTTTTTCCAATACTAGCAGATGGTTTGGAGATACAGTGGCTCTAAACGCTCACTTGAGGAACCTGAAAGTTCCAGAAATAGGAGATTTTCAAGCTGACAGACAACTGATAATTTCTGAGACTCTTCTATGAAGCTGAGAAAAGGCAAAAAGAAAAGATCAGGAGGAGACAGAAAGAGAAAATAGGAACAGGCTTTCTCAAAATAACCAGAGCTCTGTGGCACTAACAGGGGAGTAACAGATCCCGCTCGGTGCTTGACTCCGCTACTTGTGCCTTTACTCCTGTTGAGCGGTAGCATTAGTTTCACTGAAATCAATCAGCCTGCCTCTGGAGTCAGCTGTTATTTAATTTCACTGCAGGGAAAGGGCAGAATCAAGCCAGTAAATACTATCACGTTTATAGATATGTTTTGTTATGTTACATGAGAAATAGTAGCATGGGGCTGCTGGGAGTTTTCAGCCTGATTAAGCTGTTATCGTATTTCTGTTTTTCACTGGGGAACTGCAGCACCAAGAGATCAAGGTCATGTTTAGTAGAGAGCACTTAAGGGGTATTTTACATATGAATAACTTTAAGCATATGTTGAAGGGTTTGTCTGAACTAGAGTCTCTACAAAGGGCCTCAGACAATCCAGATCTAGCAAAGTCCATCACAGAGAGCATCAATGAGCCCCAAGTAGCTGGTCAGGGCTATAATTGCAAAACCATAAGCTTTGCAGTGATAGCCTTAGTAATGTCATCATTCTCTTGCTCCTTTGGAACACATCTGCCCCTTATAGCCCATCTAGCAAAGGAAAATAAGAGTCACGGACTCCAAGTTCCCCTCGATTATCTAAATCAGCCTCTTAGTTCCTCAAGAGCATCACACTGTCCTAAGCCTCTCATTTTAACGAGAGCTGAGTTTTACCTGAAGTGCCTCACTGACTCTCTTAGACAAGTCTGAAGCTCTTGAGACTAGTATTAAATGCACTAGGTGTTTCTTCTGCATTACTCAGATCCTTCAAGCAGTCAGAGGGAGAAATGAATATGTATTCTATATGTCAGCTGGTTATATCAAAGCCTATCTGTGTCTAATTATGGAAAACAATCTGCCTACGTGAAGTTAACAGGGGAAAGCTCTAAACAGATGTTGATTAAAGAGTGCCTCTGTAGAGTACTTTTTGAGAGGTCATTTTGCTGAGTTTAGATTGAGATGGATGAAGGTGAGGTATTTGGCAGTGAATTGCATCTTTGAAGTGAGTGACGAGATCAGGTTTTAGCGTGGAAGCACAGAGGTTGTGGTGACATTCATCCGCAGGGGAGCCAAGTGGAATGATGATGAGAAGGAACTAATTCACCAGAGTGAGGACCCTTCTGGAGCGAGTAGTCACATTTACTTTAAGGTACGTAGGAATGTAAAGGTTACTGTGAGTCATGTGAGAAGAAATCAGTGAACTTTTTGCTGGAGATAATGGCATGGAGAGGATATTCAATTTCCAGGTCTCAAACGATCAGCCTTTACTTCAGATTAAATTCTTCCTTACCTTGAACACCACTACAGCGAATATGTTCCATTACAGACTTCTTCACAGCCCTGAAGGTACTATCAAAGGGCAATCAGCTCACCCAAGAAGAGGGCTGGGTTTTCAGTTCCCCTAAAACACTGATAGTGAAAATAAAGCCTGGTATTACCCTAAACAATTTGCAAGGGATGGACCCAGCCCTTTTGGTGCTGGGAAATGATAGATCTGCTGAGCAGAGAATTTGGCCTATGTATTCCAGCGTTTGTGGAGATGACGCCCGAGATGAAGCAAAGGAAATGCCACAAGTTCCTCTCTCTCAAACGATGCTGGCACTCCTCGTGACAATCCCAGCAGATTTATTACCTTCTCTGAAAACATCCTACTGTGCTTTATACCTCCTTGTGGAATAGCCACCATTTACTGGTAGCCAGAAACCATTAGGTGGAGATGGTCCTTTACCAAAGAAAAATCCAATGTACAGCAAAGAGCTGCAGATAGGAACTCCACTGTCTGACTGTAAATGAAACCCTCAGTAGCTTATTGCTTGGAAGTGAGAGCAGAGGTTGAAAACTAGATGCACTTTGTCCAGGGCAGAGCAGTGATAAAATAATTCCTGATAGCCTGTGCCAAAGCACTGAAGTCAACAGAGTTGGGTAATCCAGCCTGATAAACACAGCAGTCACAAAAGTAAGTGTCTTCAAAAAGCAGCTGAGAGCTGGAAACACAAGCAATTGGAAGACAACCACACTCCATACCCCTGTACCCTAAAAGAGGAGATAGAAAATGTTACCTATCCAGTGACACTTCTACCAGGAATGGACACCTAGCCAAGCTCCAAAGGCTTGGTGGTGGGTACCAGCTATATGGCTGTGGCTTATGGTCATGAGTTCCTTCATCCAACCAACCACCTAAAAAAGACCCAGTGTTCAAACTGCTCTGTAGGACCTTCTGCTTTCTTTGGTATTGTCATCACCTCATCACTTACAGCAGAACAATTTGAGGTGACTTTTGTAACACTGCATCAACACAGGACATAACATGACCCTCATATTTACTAGTTCTGCTGTGTTATTTCATACAGAAAGGAGAATGAAGATATAACTTCACTATTTTTGGCAGGTTGTCTTGCTTTTTTGGCAATTCAACTTACCTCAAAGCATATTTCACTAAGTACAGAGGAAGAGCTGCCGTTGGAGAGAAGTGTATAAATGAGAAAAATGAAATAGATAATATACTTAAGAACTGTCTTTTCCTTTGGCCCCCTTCCCATGGAGTCTTTCTGCCTTATTTACGTGGCACTCTGAATCTCAGTGAAGTCAACGGACCTCTTTGCAGCTTCCAAGAGAAGCCAGGAAAGAAAGATGCAAGTACTTGTAAGGAAATCTTTGAATTTCCAATAGCTTTTTATGCAGTGGCTTAATGTCTAGACTCTTTCTTGGAATGACAGTTCTGGATCCTTCTCCTTTTTTCCCCCGAGCACTGCCCTGTATGACTATGAGGCAGCGTCCCACAAACTGTATTCAGTGCTTTTGATAAACTGTATCTCACTTTTATACTCTGTAAAGTGGGATTATTAAGAATATAATTATATATAAATAGATAACTAAAAGACTATTTTAATCACTGTTGATTTTAATGATTTATGAACCTATTCTACATTATACAAACCTTCAGAATATTGTTTAATAGAGCAACCATAGAGCAACTGCAGAGCAACTGATTACCACCTCACAACTAGGCCTTCATTTCATAAGTTATTTTATGTATCTTTTCATACAGGATTAATCTGTAGCTATCCAGGCAGCATTTTCTAATCTCAGATTCATCCCACTTGCAGAGCTCACACACCCTGATTTTGCTCCATTACAACTATTTCAGTTCAGGATACAATGCTGACATCTATATCAGTACATCACCTCACTGCAGTCCTACCGATACAAAGCTTTAGCTCTGCTGCTGAAGTGGTTTTGCAGATCCAGCTCTATGCCTTACAGAAGATGACAACTTACTACAGTCTTGCTTAAATGAACTTCACTCCTTCCTCAAGTGCTGGCACAGCTCCTGCCTTAAGAAAACAGAGAGGAGACTGAGATGAGCTCTTGGGCAGAAGCTCTTCCCTGTGAGGGTGCTGAGGCGCTAAATGAGCTTTAACGTCCCTTCAACCCAAACCAGGCTGGGATTATTTCAGAGACAAACAACCACTTAGTTTCAGTCCAACCCTGGACCAAATGCAACCTCTTTGTCACCAGCAAAGTTACATGGATCAACAGCAGATCCTTTGTTCCCATCCTGACCATTAACCATTGCCTCCAAATATGAAACCAGATCATATGGGCATGATGGTAGTAGGAGAAAGAACCACTATCAATATCATCTATTTATAGAAGGACCCAAAAAAGTCACATCCCATCATAGATCCACATTCAGATGTCCATAACCTCAGCAAACACTACCCCAACACATCACTTGCACATACACAGATACCTCATCCTGTCTGCAAAGGCACTAACACAGTGTGGGTCCCACCAGAATAACTTAGTCCCATAAAGCAGGTTTAGACTTTATCAGCCACCATGGGAGCTTGCAGTAACTTAACATCCAGAGGTTCCAAACTATTCTTTACTGTAACTGTGGCTCCTAAGTTTGAAGTACAGAACAAAGGCACAGTGGCCATAGCAGAACGTTGCCTGTCAGGCAGCCCTAAATCTGGCTTGGAAACAGGCTATTTATTAATTCACAGTGTGGTTTGACAGTGGTGTCCACTGATCTATTAATTCAGGGAGTCACTAGAAGCATGATGGAATCATCTAGAGAGTGACTGCAGTACCTCAGGCAATGATGGAAATTAGAGGCTTAGCTTTAAACAAAGCATGTGTCAGCTTCAGTGGAGACACATATGCTTTGGCACTGCTGCTTTATTCCCACTGGTTTATGTCAGCAACAGCACCAGAACTCTGCAGAGGCTTTTCAAATATTGCCTCCCTTTAGTCATGGATCCTTATTATGGGTATTAATGCTGGAAAAAGATAATCAAGTTAGGAAAGGCCAGCTCAAGTCATCTCCCGCCCCTAATGCACTCCATCAGATGAGCCAGACTGACAGGACGGAACCTCAGAATACATCATGCATTATGGATCATCCCTTGCATCTCGCCGGCACTGCATCCTTGCGTCACTTCTTTACAGGAGGCAGGAACTAATGTATGCATGTCTTAGCACAGTGGGTAATGCAGTGAAGTCCTGACCTTGTTCAAAGTTACTAAGCGCTATTAATATATATAATGGAAGTAAATATTAGCCTTGCTTTGCAGATCCAGCAACCTGAGCCACGAGGCCCCTGGAGTGATTTGTCAGGAGCGCCAGGGAGCCAGGTACCCTGACAATTCCTTTTACTCTAAGCACCTGACAAAGTTCATTCCCATCCATCCTGCAGGGGGGGTTGAGGAGGGGGGGGAATGCCTCTAAAAATGTTCCTGCTTTATCAGCAAAAAGAGGGTGATAACAAAACCAGCTCAAACAAAGGCTAATTGAAGCACATGGGCTTGCATGGATACTCGGCATCACTGCCTTAAAATAGCCCAGCAAGACTACAGGATGAATCCTCCTCAAGCACTGCAACACTTAGACAAGGGACCAGTAGTCAGCAGTAGAGCTTGAAATGAGCCACAATAAAGCATGTCCAGGCAGGTCAGGCTCCTGCTTCAGACCTCCTGAAAGGACAACATGGTCTACTGTGCTGGAAGAAGCTCTGGTGAGCTGAGGGGTGCCCCATGGTAGCCTATGGCTACAACACAGAGGAGCTGGTGCTGATCTTACTGGTGACCAGTGATAGGACATGGAGTGAAGCTACATTTGGGGGAGTTCAGATTGGACACAAGGAAAGGTTCTTCCCTGAAAGGGTGGTCAATGACCAGAACAGGCTCCCCACAGCACCAAACCTATCAGAGGTCAAGGAGCATTTGGAGGATGCTCTTAGTTACATGGCTTAGTGTTAGGCAGTCCTGTGAGGAAACAAGAGTTGGACTCAATGATCCTTATGGGTCCCTTCCCACTTGAGATATCCTGATGCCTCCACGAGATGGCTGCCTAAACTTCCCAGTGGATAATCTGAGTCCTACCGTACTCTTGCCTTTGAGCTAGCCTCAAATATCTCTATGAGATCATGGGTACAGAGGTGCTGTTGATGCTGCACTCAAGTGACCTTCCCCAGAACCTTGAATATAAATGGAAAACATCATGGGCGACCAGACAAAAATTTGACACATTGCCTAGAGAGAGAACAGACTGTTTCAGTGCTTGGAAGAGGAATGCTGCATGGCAGTAAGTAATAGGTAGCATCCATTAAGCAGGATCTCTTTGGGCACAGATCTGGGGGATAAGTTTTCGGTGTGACATTGAATTCTTCAGACACTGGAGTAGGCTTAGCTTCTTTAAAGGAAATTTGCTCAGAGGAGTATAAACCATTTCCAAGCATGAACAGAGTACATTAAAGCACTGACTCAGGCTTTGATTCAGAAAAGCACTTAAGCACCCTTCTTGTAAAGGGATACTTTTCAGTACTCGGACCTTGGAAAGGAAGGTGTATTGTGGTCTCTTTGGCTCGACGCCATGGATGAGGGTATAAAATAAACCTCAACCTAATGCAATTAAGGAAAAATCTTTCACAGTGGACATATTTAATCCATTACTGCCCACTGCAGCAGCTCTTGTACCTAGAACTGGTCACTGCCAGGAGCTGCATGCTGACTAGACAGAGGAATGACCCATTTTGCTAAAAGCATTGTCTAAAATATTTAAGGGGGAAAGAAAGTATTACTTGGCACTGTGCATTTCAAAGTGATGACTTGGCTCCTCAGCTGGGAGAATTTTGCATGGGTTTATAATGGGACACACACACGAAAAAGGAGGCACAAGGACCACAGAGGAGCCTCTTGAAAACAGCATTGGCCTGTAAACATCACACATGGGACAATGGGGTTTTGTAGGGGTTGGGAGGTAGGAAAAGGTGGACTTCATAACAGATACTGGATCTAGAAGAGGAAAAAGCAGCAAACCAGGAGGAAAAACCAAAACCAACCCCAAAGCCACTCTTATTTCATAGGTAGCTGAACAATTTGGATAAAAGCTTACAAAGAATCCCACCAAAATTAACCTTTTCCCAATTTCTCAAATTAAAACCCAAACCCTTGTGACTGCATTCATCTTCACCGTGAAACCATCACTGATACTGACACCAAAGACTCCAAATCACACGCTCATCCACCTTGCAAGCAAAATTCATTTGTAATTCCACAGCATCCTATTGCACGATGCACTCGGAAGCGTTCAGTAGTGCATTTTACAATAATGATAAACTAAAAGCAACCTGAGATGTCAGTGCTGGAATTTGGCTGTTAAAGCTTTGCTTGAAAGCGCTATGAGCTTGCCAGAATATTTGGTGAGGGATGTCAGGGTTGCAAATTGACACAAAGAATTAACCAGGTTCTATTATATACTACAGGCTTTCCTTTTAGCTGTTGCTGTTATGATTGCACTTCCTACCTCTTTGTAAATGTTTTTATTATAGTTACTACTATTAACATTAATATTCTTATTTTAGGGCACCTATAATTTGATCCTCACCACATAGACGCAACTTCATGTCACTGTCCCTTCAAAATAGGACACAGACGTGATGATATTATACAAGGAAATAAGATAAATCAGGTAAGGAATATTTTTCCCTTTCAGATGAGAATACTGATCTTCAGTGTCAGAGCCAGGGTTAAATGAGGAATTAAGAGCAGAATTAGTTATTCCTGTTCCAGTGGCTTACTGATGCAATCATCCTTCCTTGCCAGTTTGCTCTCCTTATAATTGCAGTGTACAATGACACATGTTTTAAGAGCACAGACAAGCACAGAGCTAATATCACGTGAAGTGTCTGTCGAGTAACTGCATCAGCTCATCCCATGTAGGGATGGACTCACAAGAGTGTCCCCAGGGCAGCTGTGGATGAAGAACAACCAGTGAAAGTCCTAACATAGATTTGCAGCCTAATTCATACAGTTTCATTCTGTAGTTCCCAAGAAGTAGATATAGTCCTCTTGGAAGTGTGAACACTTCCCGCTGGAGCACTGATGCAAAGGCAATGGATGCTTTTCCATGGAAAAGAGCAGCTTCAGCTGTAACCATGCCCTGGAAAGCACACAGATCGAGCTTGCTTGTCTGTCAGCAGGAGCTGATCCCACTCTGGCTCACTGCACATCCCTGTCTTCAGCCTCATGTGACCAAGATTACTTTTGGCCCTGACTGCACAAGGACAGTTTGGCTTTGAGTCTCTGAGAATCCATCCTCTATTTTTAAGTTTACATGAAGACAGCAGTACAGCCAAAGGTGATGTACTGCCCTGCAAACATAGGTTCCTCTTACACTACTGAAACCCTCTCGGGCACAACCCTCCTGTCAGCTTAGCAGCCTTTCCAAAGTCACAAAACCACATCAGCCTTCCTGTCCCCACTGACTTTCAGCTTCCCAAATCGTCTAGATGTTGGTTTAGCGCAAGGGTTTGTTTGGCAGTATCTTGAACTCCCTTCCATGCCCACCTTGCTAGGACTGTGTGCTGCAGCAGACAGCACAAAGCTCTTAACCTCACTGGCCTTGTTGATGCTTGCTCCAGCTTCTGGACACAGACCTCCTTGCAATTTAGTTCACAGCTTCTCATCCTATTCTTCTCCAAAGATAACATGCTGCTTTTGCATGCACAGGCCTTCTATGCTTTGAAGACTTGTCATATCCTCTCTCTCTTTTCTCCTGAGATAAAATGAATCTAGCTATTCAGGATGTCATCAGAAGTCACACATTCTGACCACCCTGCTGACTCCTAACCCAGATTAAATGAAGAAATCAGAGAGAGCACCTTTCATATCTTTGCTATGATATTAAGGGCTTCTCTTTTAAAGACAATGAACGTTTTTTGTTGCTACTCAAACCCCTGCCAAGGGTCACTGCAGAACAGCTTCTTTCTGATGGAACTTTTAATAAACTCCTCATTTTTTTAATTAAGATCATTAATGATCATTAGTGGCTATTTGTCCACTTCTGTAAGGCCAATGAACAAACAGTCATTGGCAAGAATACTACTGGAACTGATCTGTACAAGAGATACTATTGCTAGGCTATCTAGATACCATAATAAAAGCTGAGACAAACTGTATTAAGTGCTATAGAATACATGGAAAGTATTGCTGTTTACTAAACTAAATCAGAAAAGACAGGAGAGGTAAATATCAGCATTACTCCCATTTTACATGTGAAGAACAGGGTATAGAAAAGGAACATTCAAAAAGCAGTCAGGGGAACAGGTAATTTCCTAACTGCATCCCAGCCTTAACAAGTGGCTTCAGAGCTCTACTCACTCTTGTATCAACACTTCAGCCACACTCCTTCCAATCCTTTACACTTTCAAGGGAAAAGGTCTGCTTCATTCCTCATGAAAATAGCTCCATTTCCAAAGCCCAAAGAGGCTGTGAAGGCCATAAACAGTGTGAGCACTACAACAGGAACGCTCTATTGAAGCAGTGAAAGGTATGAAGATCATCTTGTGAAAGGCTGAGGTAAGATCATGCCCCTTATGTCAAAGAAAACTCAGTTTCTCTGGCAATTTTTAGATCCCATTTCTTTGGGCTTTCCAAAGCTCTGCAAACCGAGTCCAGAGTTTCATTATTTGGATGCTGCGTGTCACAGTGACACGTTGAGAAACTGGCATCTGCAATTTTCACATGTCAGGGTGACTGTAACTTGAACTGACAAAATAAATTGCTGTTCACACACTCCCACTGACTTTGTTATGTCCCTCAAGCCCTAGGCCTACTTTTTCAATTAAGATCCCCCCTTCTTCTATCCCCCTCTTCCTACTGCAAAAGCACAATGAAAGGCTGGCAGGAGGGAACGTGACTGCCCCAGCAGGAGCAGCTGACTGGGAAGACTGGCACTGCTGATACACACAACAAATCATCCTCCTTAGTTAGGCACATGTCCTTCCTCCATCAGCTAATGCTACCAAACCTTGCGGAGCCTGGGGTACAGGAGACAGCAGGGTTGTGTCAGGTTGGCTGTAGGCTTCTGGCTCTGAAAAGGAGTGGAGCTGTTCTAGCAGGAGAGAGCAAATCTCAGTTAAAACCAGGGGGAAATTTCCTAATCACGAGCTTAAACTGGTCTCCTGATCACAGGAATAGCAGAGATTTGAGTGGGTTCAGTGTACATGAATGGTGGGTGATAACATCTCGCATATAGGGATCTCTCATTCATTGCATGGTCCAGCAAGGGAAAATGATGCTAATCATAAGGACCTGAGAGCCCCCTAAGCTTTGGCTCACTCAACACTAACAGCTCCCATCTCTCCTTTGCCTAATACCCCATTAGCGAAAGCCATGACCTCATATCCAACTCCTACCTTCATTCCTGCTTGTCCTGTCACAGTGGGCATGGAAAACATTCCCTTCTCTGCAGTGGCACAAGCCAAGCAAAGCAAGCAGCAACTATTTCAAGCAGCAGCACTAGGAAGGCTCATGAAGCAACACTGTTTGAAGTTCTTCGTGACAATTATACCTCTCCTGAGCCCCTAACTTGGATTCCACATTGCTGTCTTCATTTGGTAAAATGCATCACATACTCCTAGGTGCTACGAAGGAAAACATATTTTGTTTAACAGACCAGGTTGACCCAAGTTGTTCCCTCATTTTGTAATCCTTTCCACTTATTTGAGCTGAATTTGGAGCAACAAAACCACATGTGGCTTGCATGACATTTAATTGCAAGTACTTCACACACTTCTAAATTCCTTCCTTTCGTGTGCATAACTACATATTTAGTCAAGGTCATACTGGGGAAGGTCAGTAGGAGGGAAGATAGAGGAGAGAAAACCATCTTCGACTGCGTTGGCCACTCCAGACAGAGCCCTGCTCAACCACAAGAGCTAGTCATATGTATGAACAACTCGATATTCCTACAGGCAGAGCTGCGAGGGTGAACTCAGTTATCTACCAACAGCCACCCACCTGGCAGTCATCAACTTAGGGATGTATTTGGGTGTCTCGTGGCCTAGGAAGTTATGAGAGCACAACAGACCTGTATTGCAAATAGGGTTATTTGGAGGCTTCAAGGTTTGAGTGACTGTCCTGCCATATATTCTGCTTCTGGGCTTCAAGACTACAAAGAACAACATGGTTCTGCCTGTCCCAGATGAGCAACCAACAATACAGCAGGGAAGAGAGGGATGGAAAGAGGAAGAGAGCTTAAAGATCTCCACAGAAAGGCACTCTAAAGGAGTGGAGTATAAAATACAAAGCAAATGAGCAATATTAAACTAATGCAATAACTCAGTTAAAGTACATGAGAACTGTTCTTGTGTTTCCTAAAAGTAACTTGGAAATGATATGGTCAAAACTCAAGGTAAACATCGAAGAAGAGATTTCATGCTCCTCCACAGCTGGGCCCTGCTTAGCACAGACCCCATTGCTGAGCTCAGGAGTAACTTTTAGCCTTCCACTCCGTTATCACCCCACGATTCCTGTGCTGTCAGCTCTTGGTTAATTTTTCAAGGATCAGTTCGGAGTCTTTAAACTTGTTTCCGTTTCATTCCAGTATCTGCATGCACTGGGAGGGGTGGGGGGAAATTTAAAAAGGGAATAATTCTTTTCCATGGAACGGTTCAATTTTTAGTCCAAACCAGCCAAAAATGTTTCCCCCTTCACTACGGTTTTTCCATAAAACATAAATATTAACCTCTGAGTAACTCTTAGCCATACCCCTTAATCTCAGGTTCCTGAACTGAACCTGCTACTATACAATGGGAACTGCTTACACACGCTCCCCCTCAGCCCCATTCCCTGATGTTCTCACAGCCAGATGTGGGCACACATGCATCTGTTCTGGTCTGGTTCTGCCCTAATTTCCACAAGAACAAACGGGAATAAAGCCTTCTCAGCCACCTGAATCTTGCACAGAAAAGATGATATATTTGTGTTAAGAGCAAGTACCTCATCAGAGACACCTCTGAAATGCCAACATCCCTTGCTCACTGATGCCCACACGCCTTGGTGTCATTTCAAACTATAGAAATAGAACTTCCTTCTCAAGTGGGCATCAGCAAAGGCCTTTGAGACTTCTGGTTTCATTCTATGGAAATCAAGGGCAATAGTTGCTCCGCCTTTAACCTTGAAATGAATCCATCAAGAACACAAGTTGCTAACTTGACAGTTGATGAGAGTATATTCCTCTGCATCTACACAGTGGGTAGCAAAAAATAGCAATAGTATGAACAACTTCTCACCAACTTGCTTCTCAGCACCCACCTTCAATATACCTGTGGGCTTTTCACTGCTTGCTGGTGTCTTCACACCCCCTGGCAGGGATGTGCATCAGTGGGAGGTGTATGCAGGATAACCAGAGCAACAAGGACAGACTGGAGTAAGCACATCCACACAGGCGGCACAAGGCTCTAGAAAGTTCCCTGAGGGTGTCTGAGGTCAGTGTTCCACTGTTTCCTTACTCATCCCTCCCTGATGCACACGAAGAAATTGTTCCCATATGAAAGCATGAAGTGCAGATGCGCAACAGAGAAATTTAAACAGATTTCCTCTTCAGAAGGACTGTCCAAGGCGGAATGGTCTGATTCATACAACTTAACTACTACCAAAGCCACTGCTCGTGCTTTGAAAATGTGCTTAGGTGCTGGAAGCCATCTCAGACCTTTGGAGCGTGTCAGATTATGGATTTAGAGACCAAATTAGTGTATTTCAAACTCAAAGCCATTCCTGATGAAGGCCTCAGCATTTCAACACAGCAACACACGCTAGAAATGCTTTAAATGCTGATTTGTCAAAAACAAATGCATACTGCAGACATGCATTTGTTTAGCAAAAGCAGAGAGATGTTACTGCCTGCCTTTAATTCAAACTGAGCAGCTAGAGCCAAGTGATACAATACTGAAATCTGAGCAGGCTGAATTCCTGCCTGCTTTACAGAAAGCACCTGAAGTGAGTTGAGGTACTCACCACACGATGTAAATGCTCCCAAACCCACCAGACAGTTCATTGGGTTGGGGTTCTTCAAAGAAATCTAGTTTGTGACTTTATTCTGTAGCAGAACACAGGTCTGAAGCTGTGTCCCCAAGCTACACCATGTGTGGTTCAGCACCCCCTCGGGCAGAAACACAGCTTTCCCATTAACAGGGCACTCAGTGAGAGCTCAGCAAGGCTGAGACCACCCCAAAGTGCTCACTGGTCAGCAGCAATAGGCACAAGAGAGATCCCACCTTTACTAGACCACATCCCCAGCAGTGCTCAAGGCCAGGCTGGACACAGGGGCTTGGAGCAAGCTGCTCCAGTGGAAGGAGTCCCTGTCCTTGTAGGGGAAAGGAACTGGATGAGCTTTGAGGTCCCTTCGAAATCAAACCATTGCATGATTCTATGTGCACACAGTGCTTTACCAGATGCAGAAAATAGGGGTTTTTTTCCTACTGTGATGCAGACTACTCAACAGTTACACACAGGTGGGAGTTTGAACTGCATCTTTTCCCCAGAAAAAACTTCATACTGTCCCAAACTTTCTTTCACAAACTCCTCTGGAACACAACCAACAGCCATCACTGTAATAAAGTTCTTTATTCCAGGGAAGCTGGACTTGCATCTGCTTATCTCCAGAGATCTGCTAAATCATATTACTTCTTCTCCCACTCTCCCTGCCAGATCAGAGCTGATTGAAGAGCAGAAGAGACTTTCAAGGTGAATAAAAGCCCTGTGTTAAGCACAGGTCATACACAGGGGTTGCGATATCACAGCAGCCTTGGAAATGCCCATGAATCCCCAAAGCTTTGATTCCAGCATTAGGTAATGCTGACCTGAACATTCACCTGGAAATGTGCACCAGGCAGGATTCTTTCTGTCTAACTTTTCTCTTTCAAAAGGTTCACTTCTCCCTTCAGGTCAGAGACTCAAAAAAAAAAGCCAAGAACATCAGATTCCCTATTCGGGTCAGCCCAGCAATACATCTCTTTCAGCACCCTGCCTGACAGAGGAGTTGAGCCAGCACCAGCTGCTCCAGTGGTACATACGAAACTCTGCAGTAGGCACTTATGAAATAACCTTGGTGAGAGGAGGTTTCTTGCTAGCCTCATCCTAACCCCTATCAGTCAGTAGCTTGGCTTACACCCAAAAGCACATAGCACCCAGAAAGATGCATATACACCTTTCTAAATGATCCTGACATAATTGGATGTTATCATCATCTTTACGTATTTCGCCCATGAACAAACATCCCATAAATTGTAATGCCAACTGCTTATTTACATGTCAGGAGCAGAACAGTCACAATATTTAAGAAATACTTGATGTTTATATTCCATCAGGCCTCCCGGTCCAAGTCTGACCATGCTTTGTACAGAGCAAGAGACGGTGTCTGCTCAAGCAGGAATATAAACTGTTCAGCCCGAGCTGCAAGGCAGCATCACCCCTGCTGAATAGAGAAAGACGAGTGTTGGGCAAAGTTAGCTGTGAAGTCTGTACCAAAATCATAGAATCCCAGCCTGTTTTGGGTTGAAGGGACCTTAAAGCTCAACCAGCTCCAACCCCTGCTCCCACAGGCAGGGACCCCTTCCACTGGAGCAGCTTGCTCCAAGCCCCTGTGTCCAACCTGGCTTTGAGCACTGCCAGGGATGGGGCAGCCACAGCTTCTCTGGGCCATCACCCTGGGCCAGCGCCTCAGCACCCTCAACAAGGACAAGGAATTGGAGCGAAATCAGTGTTTCCCACAGTACCTACAATGATAATCCTGCATGCTTCCAGGCCTGGCTCACCATGGTCTTTTGAACCATAGAGGAAACCAGTTTCATAGCTGGAGGACAGCTGGTCTGTGCATGAGTCTCCTCAGAGCAGCAACCTCAAGGCAGACGGACAGGGAAAACCAGGATAAGCTTATGGACAACTGGCAAAGCAAACATGGAATATTTTTCAGCAATGGTCCTGAGAAAAAAAAACCTGGTCACAAAAGGAATCAGACATGTCCAATATATCAAAAAACTCCTATCCATATGTGCATGTATATAAATACATCTCTAAGTGTGGGTCTGTAAGGATTTATATGCCCTGGCTTTCTCACCCAGGTGAAAATTGTCCAAGCAAAACTACACGATGTTTTTCTCTGCTGTCATATGCCTGTTAATGTTGATGAAGAGTTTTCACTGCTTTCCTCCTTCTCCAAAGAGAGTCAGAACCAGGGTATTTCTCTCGCCTGCTGAAACACACTGTCAGTTATCTTCCCTTTATCTGCAAAAATCCCTGCCAGACCCCTTCTGGGGGTTTTGAGCGCAAGCTCACTTCATTGCACCTGCTTTTCAGTCCTTCTCCCAAGCAGAGGTAAAAATAAAGCTATTTTCACTTTCTTTCCAAAACAGGTAAGATTTTCCTTTCCTGGCCTGGTGCTGCCCCACTCCATTTAGCACTTCTTTCCACTGGTGGGAAGATCCATCTTTCAGCAGAGCTGCTTTTCCTGGTTTACATGGAAAGTACATCCAGACAAAAGCAATAAGCACTGATAAGAACAGTCAGGACTAGAAGCAATACATCAGTTTTATTACAGCAACAGAGTGGGGACTAAGCAAAAATCAGGCCCCTTCACTGTGTTGCAGCTGGACTCATACACAAGAATGACACACTTCTTGGGACAAGGACTTGTAATAAGACAAGGAAACAGACGTGAAGTACATTCTGGTGCTGCTCAGTATTTCAGGAGTAAGAAACTTGGTATCATTTTTTGGGTGTCTGAAGGATTCACACAGATCTCCCCAATGCCTTGTTATTTCATCCAGACAACAGAGAAACAAACACCTTTGAGCATCCTGCTGTGAGTCTTCTTACCTTTAACATAAAAGGCTGAGCCCTGGATCACAGTAAAACCTGGCATGTACAGAGAAGGTCCAGCTACAGCATGTTCAATTCACCTTCCTCTTTATAAGTCAGCAAATAAGACTTTTATCTCAAGCTTCTGTTTGAGGGTTTAGCTTCCCTTAAAGCTCACCATCCTTTACAGAGCCCAGGTTTGAGCCTGCATAGAAACCAAGGGAAATGTGAGGGGAAGGTACACATAGGAGCAGGCAGAAAGAAATCAGTTTTCCTCAGGATCTGAACACACAAACTGAAACAGAAGAGCCTGTGAGGTGACACCATCACCCTTCTCACAGCTCTAAAACTACACCCCATCCCAAAGGCAGGAGGAGAGCAAAGCAGCAGCTCTGAACAGCTGAATCAGTTGAACCTCTTCATGATGAGAAAACAGCTAGCATCATGCTCATTTCTCGCTAAACTGGGGGCCTGTGAGCTGACAGGAAAAGCTTCCTCGCATCTCCAAGACTTAGAAGGAATTTCAGGGTGGCTGGACAATTGTTTTCCCATCTAACCTCCCTCATCTCAGTGAACACGAGCTGTTTTCCCTTTAATCTGCAATGCCACCTTGTGGCTATGAACATTCAAAAGACACCAACATTTAAAGCAGAATTCGAGGTGGCTGGCCAGAGGTGGAAGGACCACACCTGCATGAGGAAGCTGATGCCAGAGGACAAAAGCTGTGTGGGGATGCTTGTAGTTTGTTGAAGCTGGTGTTTGGGCTGTGTGGGTTTCAATGATCCAAATTCACAGCGGAACATGGACAAGAAGCTTATATAGATCTAGCGGTGGCTAATTTTACAGTATCCCTTCCCTATGTGCTGTCAGGAGGCAGGTGGATCAAGGGTCAACTTGAGAGAGGGATGGAGATTCTCTTCAGATCCCCTGTCTCTGATCTCCTGCCACCCTTTCACACAAGGCATGTCACATAGTGTCATGGTTTAGTGGTGGAATTAACAGTGCTGGGTTAAAGCCTGGACTTGATCATCTCAAAGGTCTTTTCCAACCTAGTTGATTCTATGATTCTAATGCCATCAGTGAAGCAGCAGCTGAAGCACACAGCCCAGACTGTACAGCCAAGGCATAAACAACATTCCCAGCCCATAGCACTGGCATTGCCTGATACCTTGGGCATGCGCAGCTATCGCTTTCCAACTTGCCCATTAGTCACTCCTTGCAACAGTGAGGCTCCTTCCTACCAAGGATTTACAACCCCTCAAGAACAGCAGTGACAATGACTTCCTCAGGCAAAATGGGCTTTGTCCCAGGTAGAACAAAGATCGATGCTTAGAGAGGATACCCCATTTGTAACAGAAGCAACTGCAGCTATAGCTTTTAGCTGTGAGCTGCAAAAAGCCCCAGCTCTGGTCCTTCCCAATATTCCCGGATGTAGGCTATGCCAACAGCCTATTGGACCCATCTTTCCTCCCTTCCCTATTCAAGACAAGCTCATTCTTTACAAACATGTGCCTGCAATAGCTCCATTAATCCAAGACTGAGCAAAACATCCACAGTCACAGAATCATAGAATGGTTTGGGCTGGAATAGACCTCAAGATCATCCAGTTCCGACCCTCTGCCGTAGGCAGGGACACCTCACACTAGGCCATATCACAGAATAGCTAGGGTTGCAAAGGACCTTAAGATCACCCAGTTCCAACCCCCCTGCCATAAGCAGGGACACCTCACACTAAACCGTGACACCCAAGGCTTCATCCAACCTGGCCTTGAACACTGCCAGGGATGGAGCACTCACAACCTCCCTGGGCAACCCATTCCAGTGCCTCAGCACCCTCACAGCAAAGAATTTCTTCCAAGGCTCTGTCCAACCTGGCCTTGAACACTGGCAGGAATGGGGCATTTACCACTCCTTTTGGCACCCTGTACCAGCACCTCAACACTCTCTCAGTAAAAAACTTCTTCCTTATCTCTAACCTGAAAGTCCCCTGTTTCAGTTTGAATCCTTGTTCTGTTATTATAGTCCCTGATGAAGAGCCCCTCTCCAGCATCCTTGTAGCCCCCTGCAGACACTGGAAGCTGCTCTGAGGTCTCCATGCAGCTTCTCTTCTCCAGGCTGAACAGCCCCAATGTTNGATCTGATGAAGAGCCCCTCTCCAGCATCCTTGTAGCCCCCTGCAGACACTGGAAGCTGCTCTGAGGTCTCCATGCAGCTTCTCTTCTCCAGGCTGAACAGCCCCAATGTTCTCAGCCCATCTCCATAGGAGAGGTGCTCCAGCCCCTGATCATCCTCATGGCCCTTTACCTTCTTGTGCTTTGGGAGATGCACTGAGATCCCTCTGGACTGGAAGCCCATGTTTAATTCAAGTTGAACACTTAACCTGGCGCAGGTCCAGTATCTAAAAGCTTCCTACAGTTCAGCAGTTTTCTTCTGAAGATCTCAAAAGATGTATTTTGAAATCATTTAGCACGTCTCAAAAGTTTCCCCTTTAGCAGACAAGTATTCTTCCCATCTCACAGCTGGCAGGCCAAGGCACACAAATACTAAACCCTTCTGGGTAGGGAGTAGCTGCCCTGCTATGCACAAAAATCATTGTATTTTTAAGCTTTAAAATAGGCTTCTCAGGCAAATTAGGAGCAGCTGTGCCTCCCTGGGTCATGCTGGCTGCTCCCAAGAATCTGGCATTTAGAATCCTCTTGTCCTTTGGCCACTGGGCCTGGTTTGCAATTAGGCCTGATTTTAAGACTGAATAACCAGGCTATTGCTCTGGGTTGCTGGGACATGAGAGGTAGTGCAAGGCTAAATTCAGTAACAGTGCAAGTCAGGGTGTTTGCTGAAGCTAGATGGAGGAGTTCCCACCTTGATGTCACCTCCAATCCCTAATAAACAGCAGGTTAATTCCCTACTCTTTGCACCCTGTAGAGCTGTTTGCACCCTGGCACAAGCTGGTACAGACTGCTTATAGTAATACACTGACATCTACTCTACATGGTGCCTTTCTTCATCCCTCTCAGCAAAGCAAACATCGATGTCCTGAAGAGGGGTATCCTTCCACCTTGGGGGACGTTCAGCACATTACCTATGGCATTGAGCATGGAAAAATCTCCATTCATGGTTCTGCTGGAAACTCCATAGAGCCAAAGTACATTTAGGTAACAACCCTGAACACTGGCCTAGATTTATCCCACCTTACTTTATACACATCTGAAGCTTTTAAGTAGGAAGTGCAGGAGATAAAGCTAGGGTTGGTCTTCTGCATGAAACAACTGCCCTCCTGAAAGTAATGAAGATGGACTAAGACAATGACTTGCAATGCCCCCGAGACATGGTCAGAGATCCAACTGAAATCTAAATACACAAATCAGCTCCTGCTTCTCAGTCCACAACACCTATAGCCACGCTGCACAAGGAAATTGGGTGACTTTTGCCATGTTATTCCTGTTATTTTGCAGGTGTTTAAACACAGCTGTTAGATCACTTGTTCATGTACTTTTCCAAAAGTCAGCATTAAGTCAGTGGATCTCTAGCTCCTCAACTCCTCTTCTTTCTTCTTCTTTAAGAATAGGCCCTGTGCTACTCTGTTTGCAGACTTCTGATTCTCTCTTTTGCAAGTTAACCCCAGTTGCAGAACTTAAACATATATATATTTAGTATTCTGAAATTCAAGTAATAATTCCAACCAATTTGAAAACACCTGACTTATTCAGGTTGGCCCCAACCCGTTTTCACATATCTAGGTTGGGACCTCACTGCTTTCTAACTAGTCCTAATTATTGTTGAACATCATATGAAGACAAGACATGAGACAATTACCTTCAGTGCTGGTATGTTGATAGTTTTCTTTCCCTATTGTATAGGGGGGCCTCTTGTAACAGCCGTACAGAATGGTATCTACTTACTGCCAATGGCTCTTCAACATTATATCTTTATTTAGTTCTCTGGCCTTTCTGATTTTGTCTCTGCTCCCGCTCCACTCCTGTTCTCATTCCGGGAGCCTGACCTACTTTCCTCTTATTGCATATTTCTCTCTCGCATTTGAGGTCAACGATGAGCTCATGATTAAACCAATTTAGTTCCCTGCTATACTTGCTGAATGGGATAGCTTGAACTTGTGGCCTTAAAACTCTCTAAAGGTCTGCCAGCTTTCCTTAAGTCACTTTTCCCTTAGCTCAGCCTCTCAGGAGAGCTTGTCTCCCAATTCCTGAAGTCTATTCCAGTTACCTTGCTTTCCTGAAAGCTATTCGTAGGTTTGCTGTGGTTTTTCATTGTACAAAATGCACCCATTTTGCCTTTACAGTCCAAGTAAGAGGTAGGCAATGAACCCATCCACAAACAAGCGACTGACACATAACACAGGCTTAATAAAATGCAGCAAGTAGGAGTAGAAAAATAGGAGTGAGCTGGAGAAAGAGCAGATCCTGTGAACACCCAAGGACTGTAGTTACCACTATATTGCACTGTACAAAGCCAGTGTTTGCCAAAGCCATTCGTTAGGCAGTACACACTGAACAGCTTCCCATTGACAGCAAGCTCTGTTTTGGCCAGAGGAGATAAAGAGCTGAAGAAGTAATCACTCACACCTTTAACTGAAGCTGAGCTATTTTGAACACTGCTACTTGAAGCAAACTACAAGCACAGAAGGGGGAAAGAAAACCTTAAGTAATTGATTTAATTAATCAATTTCCCAATGCTTCTCTCACTGAGCATCTTCACAACTGAAGCTGCAGGGAGTTTGAACAGCACATGCAGCGCATGTTTGCTCCCCTTCAGGGTACAATGGAAACACAGCTCCCCCTCCACAGCAATGAAAGAAGCCAAGAGCATCAATACAGTGAGATCTGTAGGATACTTTCACACCAAGAATGGAAAATAATATATGGGCTCTCTCAAACTACTCTGCGTTAATTAAGAACTGAAACCCAAGCAGCCACAGTACTGTTCTGCTGTGAAGGCTCATTACGCTTGCACTACCCCAATGCAAATAAGCTCATAGCCATCATGTAAGCAGCAATCACATTACCTGGGTCCTGCCTTAAAACTGCAAAGGAAAAAGGAAAAGCTTGGTAAATTCTAGCAAACAGGTCAGAGATTTCTGTGGTTCAAGTGTGCCTTCCCTGCCTATGGATTTCCTCTCTCTGCCATCATCCAGGCATTCACCCCTTCTGGTGCTGAAGCCAAGAAAGCTGGTGCTCCAAGAAGGAAGCACACCACCTCGAAGAATTGAAAAGCTTTTTCCTCATTTGCCATGATTTTGAGTTCAGTTCCTGTCTTCTGCAATGCTGAATTAAGAGATGGGAACAACCCTTTCTTCTTTCATCTCCTCTTCCTCACTCCTCCCCTTAACACTATAACAAGTGGGCTGATTGCCACCTAACTCAAACCTCAAACATCACTTTCAACTACGATTTTCATTATTTTCCTGCTTTCTACCTTAGTCCCCTCCTGGCACATCATTCATGCCCTCTTTTTCCTTAGGGACAGGGCTAACTAATCACCAATCCCAGGACCCAGCTTTACAGTTCTAGATAGCCCGTGTTACCACCAAGCCAGATTTCCCATCTTCTTACAATATACTTCAATGTCTTAATAATTGAGGGAGAAAATACCACCAAAGTGGTAAAAGCAGCAACTTTGTCTCATTTACTCCGTGATTACACGTGGGTGTCAAATCCTGGACAAACAGATGAGTTCCTTGGATAAAGGAAAATGGAGAGCCACTCAACTTGGCTCCGTTGCAGATGTTGTCAATGGAGCATCGAAAAAGTTCATCTGGGCACAGATACGAAAGTCTTTGTGCTTTACAGTCACTGAATGTCCTCTAGCATCCCTGAAGAGGTCGAGATCGACAAATCAATGCCACTCCAGCTACCGAGTGGATTTACTTCTTCCCAATGTATATTTTAAGTGCTGGGTCAAGATTGTAAACTCTGATGGGGAGTACTCCCATTTACGCCAAGTTTGATTGGTCTCAGCCTCCCAGAGACACCCGAAGGGGATGCTGAGACAGCCCTGGCATTCCCTGCATCCTTCACAGCTACACAAGGAGCAAAAAGCAGCATTCATACCGAAACCTTGGGGAGAAGGAAGCAGAAGAGATTCACTTGTCAGTAATGTCCGTGCTGATTAATATAAAGGCACATATTAGAGAACACTCTGTGAAGTTATTTACATAATGATTTGAGAACTCACCCTCCCTCCTTGACTTTGATGCTCGGTACATATTTGTTTACACAACACTGCACTGCCAAACAAGCCAAATGTTTTCCAGAAAGACATCAGAAGCATTACAATTATTGGAGCAGTGGTTATTGCAGGATGAGAGAAACCAAACTCAACTCAAATCCATTTAGCAACTGAAGCGCTTTCCTCGGATCACAAACAATGCTGCCGCTGGCCTTGCATGATCACTGACCTTGAGTGGCTCTGAAGTCACCAGTGCAGCTTAGGAAAGGGCTGTCACAGGTATAACTCAGAAGACAACTGCTGCGTTCAGCAAAGTGGGAGCAAGTTATGGACAGAGCCCTAGTGCCCACAGGTGTTATGGATAGGGAGGAAATTAGAGATCATAGGATCCCAGCCTGGTTTGTGTTGGAAGGGACCTTAAAGCTCCTCCAGCTCCAACCCCTGCCATGGGCAGGGACCCCTTCCACTGGAGCAGCTTGCTCCAAGCCCCTGTGTCCAACCTGGCCTTGAGCACTGCCAGCGATGGGGCAGCCACAGCTTCTCTGGGCCATCACCCTGTGCCAGCGCCTCAGCACCCTCACAGGGAACAGCTTCTGCCTCAGAGCTCAGCTCAGTCTCCCCTGTTCGGGCAGGTTCAAGCCATTGCCCTTGGCCTGGCCCTACAGGCCCTTGTCCAAAGCCCCTCTCCTGGTTTCTTGTCAGTCCCTTAAGGCATCAGAAGCTGCTCTAAGGTCTCCCCAGAGCCTTCTCTTCTCCTCGCTCATGTTCTCTTATGTTCCCTTTTATTACAGGGAATAAAGAGATGAAAATCAAGTGGTTTGTATGAACCCGCATTTTCAGCACAGCTGATCTGGACCCAGCCTTGTTCACTGAAGCCTCATTTCAATGAGTGCCCAGAGAGCTACAAGGCACTAACGGGCTTCTCTTACACCCACAGCCCTCACTGCTTATTTTTGGGTCTCAGAGTCAGAACACAAGTATCACCTGCTAACAACGGGACATGCTGTCAATTGTCTTTTTTCATCTTCTAACACTACTCCACCTCACGCACACCTTCACAGCGCACACAGTACAGACCTTGACAGGGTGGTAGAAAACCACTTATTCAGGTGGACCATGACAGCACCCTCATAGCCCGTCTTTGCTCAATGTAAATGCCACCAGGTCAGCTCACAAGGCTTCACTCTGAGCAGTGTGAACACAACCCCGGTGCATCCCTACCATGAGAGATGAGGTTCACCTCCCCAGAGATCCCTTGCTTTTCCATTACTTAACTAAGCTTCCCAGACCTTCTCAAGGTACTGGTTGGTGGTTTTGGCAGGGGACAGTCCGGTTTTACATCCATCTGGACACAACATGTCCTCCCTCCAGATCCTAACTGATCACTCAAGTTACTCATCACACAAACAATGCCTCTTGTTTTGGAGCTGATTTCTCAACCTATTCTCTGTATTCCTGTTTACAAACAGTGGCTGCAGCATGAAGATCCGCAGGGGGCTCGACTGCACCCACTTAACTCTTATGCCTGCATGGAGGCAACCCTGAAGTAACTCTCCATGTGCACACCAAGTGTCTGCAACAGAAACAGAAACTAAACCCCAAATACCCAAAATTGCTGTTCTCCAAGTAACACTGAGGTTGTGTAAGGAGTAAATAGTGGAAGCAGCTAAGAGATGGTGAAGTAACACTGCAGTGCTTGTAATAATTACAACAATTGCTGTAGTAACAGGAGATGGTGGCACATGCTTTCAACATGTTCCTCAGTTTATATTCGGGAACACATGTGTACCTCCTGATGTACTCCTCTGGGGAAAAAGCAACCGAGCAGGAGACATCAATTCAACCTACAGCTAAAACGGTCAAGAAGCAGGGAACACAGCTGTAGCTTTTTGCTTGAAGGGTTGGTTTGCACACAATCACAGGCCCAGGGTTCTATCTTCAGCTCAGATGTGAGCAGAAGTGCTCAAAACCCAAGTATGAAAATCAGCCAGAATCATGAAGTTTTGCCTGGCTCAGGAGAGGGATCAAATTCATGTAAAATTAGAGTTCAAATTGGTTTCCACCCAAGATCATAAATCCACACAGGTTTGCCAATAGGATTCTGACTGTCAGCAAATCCTGCCTTTTGGCAATGCTGGATCATTTCAAGAGCTTCGCATAAAACTCTGAGGGTTTGCCTCAGCCATTGGTCTTTGTGGGAAGAGAAGGGGGAGAGGGCCAAGGACACCCCTGAAAACAATGTACACCCCAGTCAGCTACCCACACTGGGAGTGCCATGGCAGGGAGAAGGTCTCCAGGGCTTTTCTTCCTCCTGATTGACATAAGCTGTGGAGCATGGACTCTTGCAAGACAGGACACGGTCTAGGGACCATCCAACATTTATACTATATCCTATCATAGCATCATACAATGGTTTGGGTTGGAAGGGACCTTAAAGCCCAACCAGCTCCAACCCCTGCCACGGGCAGGGACCCCTTCCACTGGAGCACCTTGCTCCAAGCCCCTGTGTCCAACCTGGCCTTGAGCACTGCCAGGGATGGGGCAGCCACAGCTTCTCTGGGCCATCACCCTGTGCCAGCGCCTCAGCACCCTCCCAGGGAACAGCTTCTGCCTCAGAGCTCAGCTCAGTCTCCCCTCGGGCAGGTTCAAGCCATTCCCCTTGGCCTGGCCCTACAGGTCCTTGTCCAAAGCCCCTCTCCAGGTTCCCTGGAGCCCCTTTAGGCACTGGAGCTGCTCTAAGGTGTCCCTGGAGCCTTCTCTTGTCCACGCTGAACAAGCCCAGCTCTAAGCCTGTAAGTCTTTCTTATCTGTGCTTCACCACTGGCATCTCACCATAGCAACCTCTATGGGTAACTCAACACCTGACTCCAACTGGAACTAGAAACCCATCTTTTTTAACCTGTCTGAGGTCCTGTAGGCATAAATACCATCCCCTAAGCCTTCACCTAGTACCTTGAGTCCTCTACCACCACTTCCACACAGGCCTGGTGCATTGAGCTATTGACATGAGCCCCTTGGCAAAGGAAATACAGACTGGGCTAATAGGGGGAAAAGAGTGTCCCAAAAAGATGATTAAACAGAAATCACTTCTCAGAGCTGCAGGAACTTAGTCTTTTGCCTGCAGTGTATGGCGGCTCAGGGAAGCAGCATTCACAGTAGTATTCCTTCCTGATAAGTGGAAAGGGCCCTCTCATATTTCCACTTGTTTCTGTAGTTTAATGCATGGGGGCTGAGGCTATGACCATGACCTCAGCTGTCTTACAATGTTCCCCCTCCCAGGGAAGCCCCATGCTTATTGTTTAAGCAAGCATTATGTCTGCACACTGCTCTGTGCATTGAGAGAGATCCCAGCACACATTCCCCCTCTTCCACCCAATGCAAAACAAGGATTGATTTTGCTCCAAGCAAGGAGGAATATAATGAAGTTGGAAAGGGTGGAGTGGGAGTACAGAGGGATGAGTCCAAGCTCAGCATGACAAATGGTATACAGGACTACTTGATTTTATTATACACTATCAAATATCCCTAACTCCAACAGCAGAGCTAACAAGCATGCCAATGTATATATTTACATTGCCTGAAATGTGCACAACCCCATACAAAAATTAGAGTGCAACTGTTAGGATCAAGCCATTAGAGACACCAGAATCAATCCCAAGCAGAGAGCAGCTTTGTTAACAAGCTTCCTGCTCTGCTGCCTCCCCTCCCCTCATACTTTGCAGCACAGCGAAGCTCTCCTGACCCCCGAATGAAGGAACTGCTATAGGAAGCATTAAGAACTTCATTGTAAAGGTACTCCATCTCCCTGAAATGCACATTAAACAGCAGGTGTGAGAAATACACACCAGGAGCCAGCATTAGGGGGTAAAAGAGGGAAGCTGTTCCCCTTGTGCTGATGCAAAGCAGACTGGACCTTGTAGAGTGCTTTCAGCAGTGGGCATGCTGGATTTGCTGCTTCTTGGTAACCTGAAGGGTTATTAAGCTGCTAAACTCCAAGCAAAGAAGGTTTCCAGGATTTTGAAGATTCTCCCTTCCCTTTATGGCCAAACCAGACAAAAAAGTCACAGAAACTGTGTCTGGAGCCAATGAGGACAGGGAGAAAAAATGGCTTGGGTGAAGTGGAATGCTCTCCTTTGAAACTTTAAAGATACCCTGTTTTGCTTTAGCTTGCCTTGACTTGATGTGCCTTTTTTTCCCCTCTAAATTTAGCTTAATTTCAGCTATTATACAATTTAGAATTCTTTCTTGGTGGATAAAAGAATATCTATTAAGAAAACAGAGCCTTTCTCATGAGAAATTTGGAAAACTCCAGATGAGTCCTCTCCATGAAGATATTAATATTTTTACTGAATATTTTCCAAGCCAGCTCTGCCTCTTTACGCAGAGGGAAAGCTGTCCCTCAGTTTCAGATCCTACTTTCAGTTTTGCAGCCCACATGACCTTCCGGCTCTCACAGATTTCTATTTGCATTAAGTTATTCAAACAGGGTAAACCAGTAGCCTATTGATAAAACATCCCCAAAGGATTGTTGGGGAGGGCCTGTCTGCAGGCTCACCTGCAGGGCTGGAGATGGGTATTGACACTGAGGAAGCGCCAACCAGCCAGTGCTGATTCCTCTATTGCTGTCTCACAAGGATGACAACCAGCTTTGCTGTGGGATGCTGCCAGGCTGTCTCCTAACACAAGGATGTCTCAGCTTCCCCACACAGCACACACTCTGTGCCTGGTGGAATAGCACACAGCAGTAGCAGGGGGGATAGGAACAGCACTCAAGGGCAGGTGAAGAAGAATGAGGAGCAATAAAGGTAACTAGCTCTCAGGACAGCAAATGAAACCCTTTCCAGACTCAGAAGGTGGTTTAAATGAAGAACCAAGCGCCTGACAAAGAGACCTTGGAAGATGGAGAGATGCCCCAACTGATTACAGCTTGAACAGTATGATTGAGGACATCCTGGACAGGTTCTTGGCAAAAAGAAAGGTGCATTCACTAATTTACATCTCCTGAGGATCCACTTCTCCTCTGCTATTATGTCAGCTGGGATATAAATAAATCTAATGTAAAGAATAAATTTGCATGGCATTCTTATCTGGAAGGACCCCAGTGGAACACACTCAGCACTTTACCTGCCATCAAAATGTAGTTGCCACAAAGGTCGAGCACAGCAGCTCCTCAGGTACAGCAAAATAGATCAAGTTTATTGCATCCACTGGAACTTGCACAAAGGAAGAATGGTACAAATAGAGTTTCTGCCTTCTGGAATTTAGCCAGGACACTGGGATGAGGTCTTTGATATTTGTAAAGACTTTTTTGCAACCCAGAGGTAGAATTTTTATCTACAGATTTCCAGTGTAACTCCTACCATGAGATCTCTCCTGAGCAATAGCATCGTGTGCTGTTCATAGAATGGTTTAGGTCGGAAGGGACCTTAAGGGTCATCCAGTTCCAATCCCTTGCCACAGGCAGGGACACCTTCCACTAGACCAGACTGCTGCAAGCCTCATCCAACGTGGCCTTGAACGCTGCCAGGAATGGAGAATCAAGCAGCAGCAAGCCATGAAGGCATGTCCTGCTGCTCATTAACTTCTGCTCCCATCATCCCACCCATAGTTTATTTTGCAAACATCTCCTATCCAAGTTCTCCACTGGCTGTGCTTCAGGCTCACGTGTAAGCAAGGCTAGGCAGAACAGAACACATTTTCTCCTGGCTATATATGAATGCCAGCAGATGTCTGAGCTGAGACTTTCAAGACATAAGGTCTTTTAGGTATGTAATCCCTCGTGTAAAAATCCCTTGCTTCCTGAAGCAGGCCCTTGAGCTCTGGAATCACATACTGTCCAAAAAAAAAGAGGCATCCAATGCATTTTAAGGACAAAGTGTTTAGATTTGAAACACTAAATCATCTTTTCACAGCAGTGAATTACTAATACTGTTCTTGAGCAGTTCCTGAAATGAAACAGAGGACTGGGCTGCTCCAGCATCTCCAGCTAACGTGAACGCAGGCCAACGGGGTCAATTCAGAATCACTTGCACCCTTTGCCTTCGCACAGCTCGTTAGGAAACATGACTGAAAGAGCCCTACAATGTGCCAGTGAGTGGTACAGGAATCCAGGGGAAAAAAAGGATATTAGGTAATTTCATCTCACCATTATCCTTGATAAGTGCAATTACTAGAAAAGGGCTTTTGCTGCCTGCAATTCAGCACTGTATTGAGAAGCACCGCGGGGCTCCCGGCCCCCCCTGCAGTGTTCTCCACCAGTCACTTAAAACACAGCTTTGTTTCCGTGGGTTAATTCTCTCTAACTTCACGTGTCACTTCCATCTCCTTGCCACATTTATCTATCCAGCTATTGTCCCTCTTTGTGATACAACATTAAACCAGAAGAGCAAGACCAAGCAAAATCGTTTGCAATAACAACGACTAGGAGAAGCAGAAACACTGATGTGCCAAGTAAAGAAGAGTTTAGGCTTCTATTTCTGCACAGAGAATGTTCAGTGTCTGCAAAGCCAGTTCAAATTGTGCTTTCAGCAGATTCATAAACATAAACAGCACTTGACATGTTTGACTCCCAGTTTTTGGCATTTCTTGTGGATTTTTCACAGATTTCAAGGCGAGAACCAGCTCAGTCATTAAACAGCTACCACTTATCTCACGCATCGCATCTTGTCCACAAAGTATTTCTTGAGAGCTGGTTTAGGGCAGAAAGAAAATGTCCTGATGTAACCTTAGTGCAGAAATCACTCCGAGAACTGCAGCAGTTTGGAAGTTTTAACTTTCTCACAAATACCTTCAAGCCTGGTACTGCAGGAGCCTTACTGCAAGACGAGCTCACAGTGCAAATAGGGATTCCTAAATCATATGTTCACACCAGACCCAGTCCCCACTGGTGATACAACTAACTCAAAAGGACACTAATAGCCCTACTTGTGTCCAGCCTGGCCCTAATTACAGCTTTCTAGCTCTAAAGTATTTATAGAGTTAAGTTTTAATAGATGTTTAATTAATGCTTCAAATTCAGTTAAAACATCCATTCAACAGCCCTCGGCTGCTATTAAGACTCATACCAGAGCTCTGTGATTAATGCATGCAGGGGTTTTACGATCTTTAATTCAAATTGTGAAGCACTGTTTGATTTGGCCATTGTTAACATACTTTTTCTGTTGGCTACTCACAGATTGTTTTACAGTTTCGAAAGCATTTGAGACACACTGGTTCTCTGTGCAGAACAGCTCCATTTAATTAGCCCTCTTTTAAGAATGCAGTCTGCTTCGATTTTGTAGAGTCTGAAAGCCAACAGGAGACAATGATTGCCACTGCATAACATTTCTTCCACCCAAGGGCTAGAAATCAGTCGGATCAGGATTTTCATGATGCTAAGCGCTGTATAAATATATCAGAAATAAAAGTCCACATCACAGCTAACACATCTTCTGAAAAGGTAAAGTCTGCTGAGAGCTCTGCCCTGGGCAGGTCTTGGCATTGGCAAAGGACCAGTGATAGATCTGACTCCCACCAGAAAGAATACCCTAGAACACACACTGGTTTATAAATGTGACAGTACCTTAAACGGTTTTGTGTCATACCAGCCATGGGACAGCTTACAAAGAGTAAATGAAACAAGCTGCCTTCCTTCAAGAAAAAATAACCACCCACCAACAGCACTCCATATTCTCATTGCATTACTTATGATTGAAGAATAACAGCGAAGAACAAATACAGCTGTAGTAGCCAGCACAGCATTTGCACGATCAATATATTGAGTGCTATGTATTTAATATACAAATGTGTATATAAATATAAAACTGTACATAAATAGACCTTCCTTGTAGATGCACAAATCCCTGTAGCCACAAGCGCTATATGGGCCCTCTTCAAATTGCCCCCAAGGAATGGTCTATTATTTAAATGCTCAATTCACGGAATCATGCCTGGTTTAGCTTGAAGGGCCCTTAAAGCTCAACCAGCTCCAACCCCTGCCATGGGCAGGGACCCCTTCCACTGGAGCACCTTGCTCCAAGCCCCTGTGTCCAACCTGGCCTTGAACACTGCCAGGGATGGGGCAGCCACAGCTTCTCTGGGCCATCACCCTGTGCCAGCGCCTCAGCACCCTCACAGGGAACAGCTTCTGCCTCAGAGCTCAGCTCAGGCTCCCCTTGGGCAGGTTCAAGCCATTCCCCTTGGTCTGTCTTCTAACCAGCACATGCTGCAGGGTAAGACCAAGAAAAGAGAAACTCTTGGGGACCCCAAAAGTGGCAGAAGTTATCAGCCATGACATGGAGCTGAAGAATGCACAGACGGATTGCTCCCCCCACCAGTGTACTCCCACTCATCCTTTACACAAGGGCACAAAGCAGTCATCACTCTCTGGAACCACACACCAGCCTATGCCATAGAAGATCCATGGAATTGACTTGACAATCATCACTTGGGTTTTTGATCCTTGCTTCTTTATACCACATTACAGCGTACTAGTTTTCCAAGGAAATCAGTCATCCTTTCCAAGCAGTATTCTTTTTGCAAGACATAATGCAAATGTCAATATCGATATGAAAAATAACTTAGTTCAACACAGAGCAGTGAATGCACTTGCAGGAACAGCATAGGAGGAACCATGAGAAACTATGTCACCACACTGCTTTTTGGTTTTGGGCAGATCCAAGTTCCCCTCCCAGTTTTTGTTTCAATTCTAAGCATTTTAGGAGTCTCACATTAGATGGAAACAATACTGAACCCACTCAAGCACAGACTCCCATCTGGGACTTAATGATATTGTAATAATCATCTTAATACTGAGCGACGTTGTAACAGAGAAATTGAGCACTATGGGTCTTTTCCCATCCCTTGAGGTGCTCAGGCTTACAGATAGGGGGAATGTGGGAATTCAACTCTTCAAACTTCATGTGCCTCATTAAAGCAGTAATTTACAGGCTCTCATTAGAGAAAGTGATTTTGTTCTAAATTGTTGTGCACGAGAAAAAGCCAACTATGAGCAAGGGAATTCTTGAAGGTTATTCTTGCTCCTTTATCCACCAGCTCCAAGTAGGATTAAATTGCCTTGATATAGATTCAAGTTTCATTTCGGAACAAAGCATCAGATTTCTCTGTGCAATATCAGTCTGAAGAAAATTAATTATAATAAGCAAAAAAGGATAGAAAAACCCATATGATATCAGATATGCCTTGTCTCCACTTCAGCTGAATGACTTTATTGTTAGTCAAAAAAAGAAGCGAGTGATTTCTCTATCCACTGCACTTCTGACTCTGCTACACTGTGGTTGCTGATGCAAATGGCTGGAGCTCTGGGTGAACCCACGTGCCTCCCTTCTTGGAAGATGCTGAGGTTTTGATCAGGCCCACAATGACAGCAAGTTTGCTGGTGCTATTTATTCAATCATCTAGTCAAACGCTGCCTCCATAGCCATAAATCTCATCAGATTTCATTCTGTGAATAAGACTTGATTTGTTTAACATACGAATGATACTTTCCACCACTAAAATAAACAAAACAATGTATTGCCATAGTAAGGATGCTATCAGTTTACTACCATGGAAGAAAATAATACTACTACTTCTTTTTGGTTTAGAAACATCTGTATTTTTCTTTCCTAGCATTTGTTCAAGCTCAGACTTAACTGAGCCAGGTCAGCAGCCTCCAAGATCTGCAACTAAACCAACTGACAGTTGAAATTACCCTGTCTGAAGTATCTGCAGCAGGACCTTAGTCCTGCTTCCTCAGCTTCAAAATGACACTGGGGATGGATTTTGGATGGTATTTTGTAACTCACTCCAGGACAGGATTTATTCCTGCAGAGGCATCCCCCTCCGTGAGCTACGTGAGTGAAGCTTGTCTGCCCCACAGACAATGCAACTCCATTATGAGTTAGCTCTCTGCTACTGGTTAGTTCTTTGCTAAAGGGTATTAGTTTAAACCAAGCAATTCCTGCATATAGTTTTCCATTCACAGTTATAGCGTCAAGCTTTTGGACATAGTTTCAATTTCTACCAAGAGCTAAAATCATGCCCAGCACCAATGTGGCTGTTTCAGGGAATTGCTGTGGGATTCAATAAATGAGGCTTAATTTCTTTTGCCTAAGAGCAGCACTAATTCCACCAGATGATGTCTGTAACATGCTCTTTCCCACCCCCACAAGCCATGTGCCATGGAAAAAGTCAGAACAGCAAAAGTCACTTCCTAAATTAGGCTGTGATGACACCAATTTTGGTACTGGATCCCACTATTCAAAAGCAGCCTTTGCACATCATCGATGGCTTTTTTATTTAAGCTAAAGATCAAGGCTCTAAAAAAAGATAAGAACTAATAGTTTGCATCCTGCAGGGTAGGTGTAAACACCTCTGCTATAGGACTGCATGAAGACATTGAGTGTCCTTGATGCCTGCACTTGTATAACAGACTTCTGTTCCTTTTCCAACAAACATCAAGTTTTCTGAGAGAGGAATAATAATTTCCAGTTCCCCAGCAGACTCAAGGTTGCTATAGATTATTGCAGAGCGAAGCTGTAGGTTATTGCAGAGTGAAGCTTGTATCATATCAGAGATGGATAAAATGCTTTTTCAGATGATTTTTCAAATGAAGTTTTTCTTATGGGGAAAATGCTTTTCCAAACACAGGTTTTATTTTGGGGAGAATCGTTGATGTTTTTTAGTGGTTCCATTGAGAAGAAGAATTGCAACTTCCACTCCTTGGAATGAAAGTGCAAAATTCAGGACAGGAGTCGGGATGCTAATCTTGGTTTATTTTGCTTCTACCTGCCCTGAATCCTTGTCTCCTGTTGCATGTGTGACACGCAGACTGCTAACAACCCGTGAGCACTGCTGCAAGATACTCAATTATCTGCAGAAATGGGCGCACAAGAGACAGGAATGAACCTCCAAGAACAGGCAGCAATATTTATACATGCATAGAAATAACAAGAACGGATTTGGTGGGACAGAACAATGACAGCTGTGTCTGTTTCACAAAAGAAATTATTGGGGGGTGACTACAAGCCCCAGACACGACAAATGCATGTACTGAACAGCAATGAGGCTTCAGCCTGCTTAGCAGAGTTAGCATGAGCCACGGCTTAGGATCCCCTAGAAGACAGTGTCACATCGTGTAACACCCGTGCAGCTCTCAGCACTCAACATGGTTTGTAAGCTTGGCGTGTTTTATCAAAGCACATGAAGAAAAAGCTACTGCCCCAATTGCTGGTTGCCTCCAAAGAGTCAGGAACACTGGAGAAACAAGGTGATAGGAGTCAACTGCTCTTGCACATCCAAGGATAACCAGCACATTCACCCTGCCAGCTCCATGCCCTTCCACAGGACAATTTCTTATCAAGATAGGCCACAAGGGGAATGCAACCACTTTAATGGACAACACCTTCCAGTGCCATGAAAAAAGAATCATTGAATCACAGAATGGTTATAGCTGGAAAGGACCTTAAGATCATCCAGTTCCAACCCCCGTGCCATGGGCAGGGATGTTTCACACTAGATCATGTTGCCCAAGGCTTTGTCCAACCTGCCCTTACGCACTGCCAGGGATGGAGCATTTGCCACCTTTTTGGCCAGCCTGGTCCCATGCCTCACCACCCTCACAGTAAAGAGCTTCCTCCTTGTACCTAACCTGAACTTCCCCTGTTTCACTTTGAACCCATCACCCCTTGTCCTGCTACTACAGCCCCTGATGAAGAGTCCCTCTCCAGCATCCTCGTAGGCCCCATTCACATACTAGAAGCTGCTCTGAGGTCTCCATGCAGCATGGGTTTAACCTCACAAAGCAAGGCTGACTTGCAGCCATCAGCCCCTCTGGCCCCACCACACTGGCTGCAGGCCGGCCCTCGGCTGCTGTTTATGTTTGAACAAGATGCAGCAGTTCAGGCAGCAGAAAAAAAAGAGGAAAGAGAAAAGGCAGGCTGACAGGAGACAAAATGCCTCTTTCCAACCAAGAGGAAACTGCCCCTGGAAGGTTTACCTCATATAGCCCCTCTGTTCAGAGGAACACTGGGTTCGGCGTCAACATGATGCATAGAGGAGCAAGCAGGCAGGACTGCACGCTTCCCTCGCTCCACGCTCTTGGCTCAGGGAGAAGTTGTCATGAACAAAACATCCAACTGGAATAAACCCTCCTGGTGCTCAGAACAGGACTCCTCTCCCTCTCACTGCTATAGAATCATGAATCAGACTGGTTTAGGCTGGAAGGGACCTTAAAGCTCCTCTAGTTCCAACCTTCTGCCACAGGTAGAGACACCTTCCAATAGTACAGAATAGGTACTTTTAATGCAAATTCAGACTTCTGAAGAACCAAACCCACATTTTTTTAACCCTAGGAAACACAACTGCTGACATAGCACTGACGTGAAGGACGCTTTGAAATCTATCTGCCAGGAGAGTGAAATCAGTCTCACACTGACCATAAACACCACACTTACATCCTCACTTTGAGCATTGCTGCTCACCTGAATACTCCATGCATGGCAGGGATAGTGTGAGTGCACTAGAAAATACCCAGTTTCTGCAGCTAACTGGACACATCCTTGGTCTGGTTGGACAGAGCCTTGACAACAGGGTCTGGTGTGAGGTGTCCCTTGCCCATGGCAGGAGGTTGGGACCAGATAATCTTAAGGTCCTTTCCAACCCTAATCATTCTATGATTCTAACTGCACTTGGGGGTCAGAACCACCCATGGTTCATCTCCCTCCAGCCCTGGAGCTGAGGAACCAAGGTAGGAGCTCCAGGGTGCACTGCCTCTGTATATGAGCATCATCGCGCTCCAACCTGCTGCTGCTCCACAGGGACCACAGGAAAACAGAGCAAGTCACAATACAAGGGGAAATGTGCTGCTGCTGCTGAGCTTCTAAGCTTATGATGTGGCTTCACAGCGTATAGAGGGATGCCAAAGAAATAAATTCTAGCTTACAAGTCTAAGGCTTGACCCAAAGCTTATTAAGGTCAGTGCAAAGCCTTCCACTGATCTGTGAATTTTCATCTAGGTACACAGTGCACTAATCCCAACTACTGCCATTATCATTTCTTTGCTATTGCAATATATACAACTTCATGTATATAATTAAAACTGGAATTGCTGGGTCCCTCTGACCTTCCTCTGCTAAAATGCCAGAAAAAATGGCTTCCAGGTTTCCAAAGCCTTTCTGCTGGTAAGGAAAACAAAGAGTTGAAGCTTTTACTCAGGATAAAACCAAGAAAACTGAGGGGAAAACAGACATGAATCCTAAAAATCTCCATTCTGTTACAAAGAAAACAACCCCAAAGAAAACAAAACAATACTTTCCTCTACTATTTAGCTAAAAAAGTGTTTTGAAAGGCTCTTCTGAAGCATTTTTGTACTTTGACTCTTCATACTATAGATAAGAGCTCAATGCTTTGACACCAGGAAAATGACCAAAACACCTTTTAGCACATCATTAATCCTGAATTAGTTGAGTTGGTGGGGAAGACTCCAGTAAACAAGTTAAAAGCTTCTTTCATCCAAGCTTTCAACCAAGCCACTTGGACCCCAACACAAACCATGCAACACTTGTTTGGCTTTGAAATAAATAAATATTTTTCTTTAGGGGAAAAAAAAAAAGAGAAAAATGAGATAAATAGATTCAGTCTGTGTGAAATTAAACCCAAAATCTGGAAAGATGCAAAGTAGGCAATGGGTAGTAGGAAGAGACCGATAATTCCATGCTAACAAAACTGTACGTCAAGTAGCCAGAGGAAAGTAGTCAGTTTTGAGGGGAACGAAGGGCCTGATTCTCCAGCCCAATTCCATCACCCCAATTCCATCAAATACAAGGAAGACACAGCTTTGGGCACCAGCTGCCAATCTCACCCACCAATCAACCTCTCCACCAACTTGTACTTTGGGTCCTCCAAACCAGCTCCTCTTAAGAGTATAAAAGCCTGTATTTATCCATTGGCCTTCAAAAGTATGCACAGCTGTGACATACGTAACCCCTGCTCTGGTTTTCAATGTATGCAAACATAAAACGAAGAAGAAAAATGACATTAAAATAACGTTAAGGATTTGGCTTGGGGCCAATACAAGGACATTCCGAGTTAAAGCTGAAACGACATCCTTAACCTTAACTCACCCCATTGTGCCTGGGTATTGCAGCTGCTGAAAGGGGAAAATCAGAGCGGTTACGGTCTGGCGTGTGAATGAGTGCTGAGGGACTCTTAAATCCAGGATTATTTGGCTGCCGCACACCACGCACTGGATCCATGTGCTCACAATCCTTATGCAATCTTTGCTGGGAGAGGAAAAGAAAGAGCCCTCAGGCTGCATCTGCACAGCCACTGGACTTCTGGACACGTGAGTTCATGCAAGATCTAGAATTGTGTTTGAGGAGGATGTAAAGAGCAGCAGTGATTGAATTGCTACCCTGTGTGCAGTGCCTGGGTTGGGGAAGCTCTGGGCACCAAGCGATGCTGAGAGAACAGCAGGTGAATCCCTCACGGCCAGTTTTCATTGGAGGGCTGCTCAGTAGAGGGGTTGCTGACCAAAAAAGCTACACTGAGCAGAATTCAAAGCTTCAATACAACAACCCCAAATTTCCTGAAAGTCAAAGCTGCTTTCTGTTGCCAAAAGGAAAGCCAAGACATTGGACACACTAAGGATCCAGTTGAACAGATTTTCTCTTTTTATACAGTTTCTAGGCCAGATATAGGTCCTTCTCCTTCTTTTCTCCCTTTGTTATTTTAACCCAGGCCATCTCTTTGGGTTTTTTCCCTACTCCTAAAATGGTAGAACTAAAACCAGAACAACAGAGAAGAGAAGGGATGGCTGGAAAAAAACAAAGACTATCCACACACAATTTTAAGTCCAAACTTAGTTAACATCTCAGGAGTGCTGGAAGCTGTAGAAGGTATAAGCAAATATAAGAACTTCTTGTATATGCAACATCTGCATGCAAATAAATATTTGCAGTTTAGCCTAATATTTGCTTGATTTAAACAATAAACACCGGGGACAAAGCTGGTCAAGATAATCTTGATATTTTCTTTAAAAAGTCCAGATAACCCTTGAGCTACAATAGCTGAGACATTGTCAGGCTCGAAGCCACCACAGCCCCCTCTAAGCCTTCATTTTCTGCAGCTCTTTGACTGGTCGCACATACCAGCAGGCTCAGTAGATCCAAAAAGCACTCAAGTTATCTGGGACAGCCACTAAAGGCGCAGCTAAAGTGCTAACTGCTGCTGTGATAATCCCCAGGAACTTCATAAAATGGTTTGGGTTGGAAGGGACCTTAAAGCTCCTCCAGCTCCAACCCCTGCCACAGGCAGGGACCCCTTCCCCTGGAGCAGCTTGCTCCAAGCCCCTGTGTCCAACCTGGCCTTGAGCACTGCCAGCGATGGGGCAGCCACAGCGTCTCTGGGCCATCACCCTGGGCCAGCGCCTCAGCACCCTCACAGGGAACAGCTTCTGCCTCAGAGCTCAGCTCAGTCTCCCCTCGGGCAGGTTCAAGCCATTGCCCTTGGCCTGGCCCTACAGGCCCTTGTCCCAAGCCCCTCTTCCAGGTTCCCTGCAGCCCCTTTAGGCACTGGAGCTGCTCTCAGGTCTCCCCTTCAGGAGCCCTCTCTTGTCCAGGCTGCCCCAGCCCAGCTCTCTCAGCCTTGTTCTATGATTAGTTTTTCCATTGTTTCAAGCAACCAAGAGAATCCACCACCAGATAGAACCCTTGGGTCCATTCTCTCCTTGCTTGACAGGTAAGACAGAATATTTCCCAAAGATTGTATTTTCCACCTCAGTGTTTTATCTTGCAAGATAATACACAATAAAAAGTATAAATGTTCTTTTTATAGAACATTTCTATAGAAACCAACTCAGTACAACAAACTCTTCATATTCCCCTGCTTGTACAGTACCAGGAGATTTATGCCTACATAAACTCAGCCCTGATCTCAAGGGTGAGAAGAGACAAGGAGGAATGGAAAGACTTGAGGGCTTAAATGTTTTACTTCTACACAGCTCCACCTGGATCATTCCCCTTTTAAACACTGCAGCAAACCAGGGTTGATTAAGAGTAACTGTGGGGAGAGCCCAGGTACCTCCATCAGTCTTTACTAACCATGTTTAAGAGCACTGTAAAGTGACCCCAGGACATAGCTCTAGTCAACTTCTCCAACGAGGTGGACAGTCAAATGGAAGCAAAATGCTCGGAGACAGGTTCAGGATCATTCTTTGGGCTACACATTTACCAAAAACTGCCTTATTTCTTCAGACTTGGGCATTCTCTCCCCCATCTCCGCACTATTCCCAGCCTCCCCCTGCTGCTGGGCATACTTCATTTCAATATGAAGGCAGTGGAACAGCACATGGAGAGATTGCAATAATAATTTAAACACAAAAAACCCAGCTCCATTGGCAAATAGTGACGAGTGCCCATATTTAACTGCCTGGCTCTTATGTTTGATTAAAGTACAGTGTGAAGATATTAATTAATGGGGTAGTTCCATAGACAGCTTTATGCCCTGCAGCAATTCATGTAATAACAAATTGATTTTTAGCAAAGCAAGACATTGCAGGCTGGAAGAAAGGAGACATTGGAAATAGTGCCCAAATGCATTATGTATCCTTAGTCTGAAGTTATAATGTATGTGTGGCATGAAATGCTGGGGAGAAACAGAGAACAGCTCCTTCAGAGGGAGAAGGAAACCTAATTCATTTAGTGCCCTTTGAATATTTAAACTCCTCAATTTCACATTCATGTAATCTCACTCTCACTAACACTACACATAGGGCAGACTTCAATATTTAAACCTCCCAAATAAATTTACAATACAGTGACAAGTTAAAGACGTTTTTAGATGGAAATGCCTCCGGCTGAAATAAGGGACAGTTGTATTTCAGCTCCTCGCAGACAACTCTGCGCAACCAAAGTCACTTCCAAAAATAACAGCACCTTCTACCACTCTGCACAAGCAAAACCAGGGAAAAAGAAAAGGTTATATAGAGAGAAATTTGATTCAGGTCCCTAAATCAAATCTAATGGGCTTGCACTGTGATTTCAGTGGGAGCCTGCTGGTTGCATGTCTTAAGCTGGAGCTGCTGTGCAGAGACCCCAGGAATGGATGATGGCCATACTTAGGTCTCCTGTGCCAGGTCATCAAGAGGAGCTTTGGACAAGAGCCTGTAGGGACAGGACAAGGGGAATGGCTTTAACTAAAACTTAACTAAAAGTTGAAACTCAACTTTAAGCTGAAACTTATTTTAGCAAAATGAAAGAACAGGAAAGAGCCTGTAGTTATATCAACCCAGAAGCAGGTTTCAGACATAACTATAGAGGGAAAACCAAGGTCAGTAAAATGAGGCTGAGCTGGACTGAGCTCAGAGGAGAATGACTAAGATGGTAACAGAACACATGAAGCAGAACAGTGGGGAAAACTGAGTTTGCTCTACCTGGGGCTAAAGGGACATTTCATCAGTCTTTAGGTACCTAACAGGAGGTAATGAGAAGATGAAGCCAGACTCTTAGAGGTGCACAGACAAAGAGCAAAAGGAAACACACAGGTTGCACTAAGAGAAATGCCAGCTAGAAAAAGGAGAAGAATAACAGCAAGAGCAGGTACCGGAACAGATTTGCCCAAAGACATTGCAATATCCATCCTGAAAGTTAACCAAACAGCAACTGTACAAAGCCCTAAGCAACCTCATCTATCTTCAAGCTTAGCCCTGCTGTGAGCAGAGGGTTGGACCAGAAAAACGCAGATGCCCCCTTCCCACCCAACCTAGTTATTCTATGATATATTCCACCTTCTATTGAGGCAGTATTTTTCCTAAGGAGTCTGCCTTTTACCAATAGAAATGGATTTTTAAAATGCTACGACTTGAATATGAGCACAATTCAACACAAAAAGCAAATCCCTTTTATGTCACTTAGCACAGAGCAGTGCTTCTGACAGCAAGTGCGCTCAACAGAACCCCCTGAGAAATAAGAATACTCTTTGTAGTGGAATTTGTCACCTTTGGTAATATAGACAGAACCAACAAAAGCAATTGAGAAGAGATCAGCAGCAAAACTCAACTTTCACATGTTCTTCACAATGGCACAGTGGTTAGCTCAGCTCCGCTCTTAAGAGCCACAGCACAAAGTCCAAAACTGCATGGGCAGATACAGGTTCAACTTCAGCAGCCATCAGACACAAAAGGAGAAAGTTTACTGAGTAAATGAATGTTTCTGGTGGCTCAGCACCTGAGGGGGTTGATCAGAAAGCAAACAGTGTCTATCCTCACACAGAGCTATATATATCTGTATGGTGCAGGAAAGGAATGCGGCACTCCGTGTGCATTGCACAACCTCCACTTCCTACACCCTTCTCAAGCCATGCATTCATTCCCCAGAGACATTTTCCAGCCTGAGGAGCAAAACAAGCCAAGAATGTGTTAAAACAGGTGTTTCAATCAGTTCTGGGTACAATCTTAGTACAACTGAGGTTAAAAATATTTGGGAATGGTGTAATACAAAGACAATAAGTTCTCACTGTGTTCCCCTCCACCCATCCGGCAAGATGATGTAGTCAGTTGCGCTCCTTTCATACAATACACACTCAGGTTCAAGGGCCAGAGACAGCTCTGATTTCTGCCAAATTTGGCTACAACAGCCCAGGATGATGAGGAATCAGCAACGGCAAGTCCAGACCATGAAGGAAGGAGCTTTGTGGTAACACGGCACTGATGGGTCCACTCCCGTAGTGGGTGTTAACACCAGGAGAAATAGCAATAACCAAATCAGCATTTGCAGCTGGAAAGCTGCGTCACTGGCCATGAATAAGGTGGCAACCACACAAACATGCCATGCCACTCACTTCCAGCCCCAGCATGCTGTAGTCTCACCAAGGATCCATGCCCCTTAAATCAAAAGAGATGCCCTTTCTCTAGCCCTGCTATTTAGGCTGCAGAGATGCTGCTGTCTGGCCTGGTTAACATGCAAGTGTGCTGCAACATACTACTACAGCCGCTAGAGAAACCCTACAGAACCTGACTGATGATCTCTGTAGATGTAACTTAGGAAGAATAAAAGCTCTTCATATTCTTCTTACCTATCACTGGAGATGAGCTCCTCCTGGGCTGGCAGACAAGGTCCTTTGGGTGTGAAGTTTGCTAGCAAGTCAAAGTGCACCCCTAAATCAGTACTGAGGTACTACATGTGTTATTACTGCTGCATTTGTTGCCACCATAATCTGAACTATTATTCGGTTTGTCATGCAAAGTGCTTAGGGAGACTCTCAGCACAGAAAGCACAATAGGAAAGCCTGTTCCAGTTGAAATGAAGGCTGTTAATAGACAGATAATTTCCATCCCTTATCCTGATCTTAAGAAAGAGCAGACTGCTTCACTTGGAAAATATCACATCACTTCACATTCCATTCTCCCCAGCTATAAATCATGGTTTAAGACCTACCCGATTTAAATTTGGAGTGCATGCATCTGTCAAGCTCCGCTTCTCCAGCACCTTTTGTGCCAAACACCCCTAGGTGTTCTTATCAAATACTCACATTAACAGCTCAATTAATTATGAGTTAGCCAGATCAAACAGGCCAGGCTCTAGCTTGGCAGGCATCTGATGTTCAGATATCCTACCCAGGCAAACTTCACAAAGTCAAGCAAATTCAAATTCCAGAGGGCTCAGATCAATACCACATTAAGATGCTGAGCTTATCTCTTCACTTGAAAAGCTAATGAGAAAGACTGTGTAGAATCTGCTGCTTGTCAATTCATCTATGGAATTAAAATAGAAAAACAATCCACTAGATCTTAACTGTTTGATAGAGTAGGGAAGGACACAGGCAGAGAAGTACAAAACTCCATGAAGCCAACAAAAGCAGGAAACAGCGTCTGCTTGATGTGTGGTTTAGCATGAGCACAGGGCTGCAGTGCCCTTTCCAGTTCAGTATCTCAGAGGACATGTCCTACCAGGCACAGGGTCTGCAAAGAAGCCTGGCCACCCAGCTTCATTCTCTCTGCAAATGTCATCATAGCTAGAGAGAGAAGCTCCATGGTGAGGTTTTTCATAGAGCACTTTCATCAGCCTTTCCCACCTAACAAACACTCCTGGAAGCATTTCTCAGGGTTTACCAAAGCTTCGTGAATCAATCTCATGACCTTCTGAGTCTATCCCATTCCTTCTCCAGGCTAATGATTCTGGTAAGGGGTGCAATGCAATGCTACCCCAAATCTCAGCTCTGTTCATGAAATGCCACACAAGCTTCTGCAGATACCTATTATTTCTTTGGGATTCTTCGAAACCCTTAACATTCCCATAGTCTGAGATATCCCTGTGTTTAGATAAGAGGCCAGATAAAAGCCAAGGTATTAATCCTGGCTCAAAGAAATGGGAGGAAAAACATATATTGAGCCACAAAGCTGAAAGTCCTAGGCATTGCAGAGTCGCAGGTCTCAGACCTATTCTGAACTTTGAGGATCATTTCCAGCTCATGCTTTTAATTACTTTGTCAATTCAAATTTGTCCATACAAGCCTGTAACTGAGTAAGCCCTTATGCATTTATTTTGTTGTTTTTAATGACATAGGCTTTTATTCATTTAAAACTAAGGAACTGAGTCACAGATGCTTCAGTAACAGTAGTACTTAGCATTTATGGCAAGTAACCCGTCCCGGCTTCCCAGCATCTTACAAGCAGACACTAATCAATCTTCTCAGCATACTTATGAGATAAGAAAGTATTATCTAAGCAATGTATTACTGGTCAGATCTCATACACCTTAAGAGTCCTATGAAACACTGCTTCATTCTAGTCACTCCAAATGGCACAGAGAAAAGCTCAGGGGAAATCACAACTTTTCTCCGTGTTTGCATAATGCATTACTCTGTTTGTGTTGTAACTCACAGTTTGCACAAACAAAGGTAACGTTTCTGTAGGACCTTAAGGAGGGAGGAAGGCCCTCTCTATGATTGTGGCTGGTGAGCAAATTGATGGCTTTGAATCCTTTGCTGTCCGGAAAACCGAAAGGCTTGAGGAAGTCTGCAGACACATTCAAAAGAGCTGCGTTCCAGACTGCAATTAGAATGTCTGACTTGATAAAACTCACTGAGCTCTGCCATAATACTTAATTCCAAGTTCCCCAGAAACAAAGGCAGAAAGAGCAGTGATTAACAGGTATGCACAGCAAAGTTAGGTGATTTTCCAAGGTCATACAGGGGTTCAATATCAGACCCACCATCTGAATCCAAGGCCCATGGGTTCACTGCTTTGACCAACATCATCTTTCTTCTTAATTTGTATGATTTGACACCACTGCCATTTGCTGTTTAAATGCAATCATATGCCAGAGTGCTCTGTTGGCTCCAGGCCTTCTGCCTGACCCTTGCCATTGCCAGCTGCGTGCTGAGATAACAGAGACTGAGACACAAAAAGGCTGGAAGCATTAAATGGGTCTAAGGTATTTTTATGGTCAATTCTTGCCAAAAATGTGGAATCCCCACTGGATCTCTTGAAAATTTCAGCTCAAAGATTGCACAGCAGGGGACAACAGAGGCATCAAACCAGCCTGGAGCAGAGAAAGTTGCTCTGCCTTAGAGTCAATAGAGAGATGCTCCATAGGGCAATTCAGAGCTCCAGCAGGTCTTTAAATCTCTTTGCAAAATACATTTATGATGGCAGAAGATAGAGTGCCACAAACACACTAATTCCACCAGAAGCATCAGTTCTGGCGGCCACAGGGAAGTAAGACAAGTGAAATTAAAATAAAAGGAAATTATTTGCCGTTAAGGTTCACTTTTCCTTATTCTTGTTGTTTGTTTTATGATGTATTGTCTGTTATGATCTCCCACTAAAACTCTCCTTCAGCCACAACAGCTTTTCCTCACAGCTGAAAGGACTATAGTAATTGTTTTCCAATTCCATTATCATTTATCTTTTATAAAGAGGTGTTAACTATGGGCGCTTGCATTGGAAAATCAGTTTTTCTTATTGAAAGCTTTGCTTCAGAATAATGGGAAATATTAACATACCTTTCCATTGTGTCATTTCTTTACAAAAACATGACAGATAAAATATTTCACAGAGCCGACTTGTTCTCAGTACTGCATTTCATTAAGTGAAGCAGAGCACCTATATTTCTTAGTGGATGCTCTCAAGTTTCCTAACTACAGGTTACTATTCTCAGAAGCTTCAATTCTTCATGTTTTTAGCCTCTAACACACAGCTCTGGAAGACAAAACCCTGGAGTAAAGAATGAACTTATCTACATCTATGAAACACAAAGAATAAGCTTTTTGCAATGAAACTAGGATATATTCTCTTTCACTACAGAAGAGTGCAACAACCACAAGTGAGTCTTTCCACACAAATTCCTTTCCTAAGGTTGTCTTTTAATCAAAAAATAAGAGAAGAAATCTTGCTGGAATTACCTTTTTCTTTTCTATTTAAGGTTGTTTGCTTCTGTCTAAGGAAAAGAAAATTGAGGTTGCACCACTTGAGCAATAGTTTGAAGCAAACTATAACTGGATACATCAGACTTGTACAAAAGAGATAGATGGGAATGTGATTTACCCACGTAGCTTCTCCAAGGCAACTCAGCAGCACGTTTCCTTTGACAAATCTGAAACCCCCATGTCTACTCCACACAAAATACAATGCAAACCCATTTGTCACAATGACTCATAAACATAAGGAAAACAAAGTGAATGATAACCAGGAGGGGGGAAAAGGGATAAATCTGAATAGAAATCTGCATACTGTTATGGAAACACAAAGGCCATCAAATCTGACACCCTTACAGACACGGTACACATGAGTAGAAATCACAGTTCTTAGGAGATGCTTTATTCATCAAATTCACTTTTTCTCCAGTGCACATGGTGAGGGTGAGAAGCAAAGAGCTCTAATGCAAAACTGCATGGGAAGTGATTCCAGACCCAGAACACGAGCCAAGGAAAAAGGCAATCTTTGTTCCCTACCCCTTCAAATTCTACATCCACGACAGCACCTTTGAAGGTCATTTGTACAAAGTAGGTCAAGTGTTTCCAACAGACGTATGAGTTTTCAAGTGGGCACTGCGTGCATCTTTTGTCTGCTTCTTGAACATTGTGGTACAGTTTTAAGGCATGATGCATTGTAATTTTTAACAATAGGATTAAGAATCACTTGGATTGTAAATGCTTTAGAGCAGGGGACATCTCTCTGGCATTTCTACAGTGCCAAGTCCAATGGGGGTCTCTTCTGGGGTGGAAGTCCCTCAGCTACAACATCAATGAGTTTTAATGCCCTATAGAAGTTTGGGTTTCAGAACCAAAACACCTGCAGCTTTGCCATTAGCACAACAGGGCAATATGGTATTAATTATTCTCATGCTCTGAATGCTTTGGTTGCCCAATAAAGGATCACGAAGGATCCCTCATCACTTGGGTGACCAACCCCACACGGGTGATGGGAATAGGAAACAGATTCAGGCCTGAAGCCTGAATACGACCCCTCTGAGCTGCCTTAGAGTCATTGCTGAACAACACGTTCTCCAAAAGCAAAGGGGGTTGATTTGTGACTACTTAACAACCAGAAAGGCATTAAGTTGTTCATACTGTTTGTAATGAGCCTTTGGGCCAATTCCAGTCTGAAGCATCCAGGACTCTTGCAAAGAGAGCAGCGGTTTCTGCCAAGCTGCAGCTTGGCTAATTCCTTCCTTCCATCCCTACCTCACAATTTCACTAGTTGTAATAAGTCAAATGCTGAGCTGGAATAAGTCAGAGCAGATCTATTCATCTATGGAAATACACTAATTTTTACCAGCTGAATATTAGCAGCAGACATCTTTTCTCTGTGATAAACATTAACTACATGAAAAATGACCTAAATTAAGAGAACTAGTGCTGCCTTTTCTAAAATCTAAAACATTTACCACTTCTATTCTGCACTTCCAAAAGATTTTTAAGTGTTTCCACTGCGCTAGAGCTCATGTCCCACTTTTCCCCCCTCCCCTTGACATCCTTATTCACAGCCCAGTGGAGCTGGCACATAGGCTGGGCTGACCACAGAGGTGACTTGGAATGGGGCAGGCTAAGAGAACCTCACTGGGTGATGGTGTTCTCTCTACTACAAGGAGTATCAGTTTCATTCTGCTTCAGCTCCGGCCTGGAAAATAGCAGCCCCAGCAGTTTTTGTGGCTCTGAGTGTTAAGCAAGCCACAGTTCCAGGTAAATAACATCACTAAAAGGAATGTGAAAGAGCATGCAAGAATGAAATGGATAGGATGAAAGGCCTCAATGGGCAGCGAGGGGAGGAGGATGCTGTGTTTGAGTCCAGAGACTTCATGGTAATTTCTCATTGAATTTTCTTCCTTTAAAGCATAAAGAAAAAAATCATTATTTACTAAAGTTTGGGGCTCTTTTAGTGACCTTTTTTTTTTTCCTTTTTTTATTCTTTCTCCTGAAATTTCCTTCCCATTTCTGTAAAATGTACAAAAAGAAAAAAAAACCAAGAGAAAAACCTATTCCTTGCCCAGTACTCAGGTACTGCTGATAGAGAACTGTGCAGCAGGCCAGAAACCACCCTTTATGGCTTTCAGATTTGTTACCCTGGTGCCTTCCATTCGGAACTTTCAGTATAACTGCAGTGACAGGACAAGGGGTAACGGGTTCAAACTGAAACAGGGGAGGTTTAGATTGGATCTAAGGAAGAAATTCTTTCCTGTGAGGGCGGTGAGGCACTGGAATGGGTTGCCCAGGGAGGTTGTGAGTGCTCCATCCCTGGCAGTGTTCAAGGCCAGCTTAGACAGAGCCTTGGGTGCCATGGTTTAGTGTGAGGTGTCCCTGCTTATGGCAGGGGGGTTGGAACTGGATGATCTTAAGATCCTTTCCAACTGGAACTATTCTATGACTCTATAAAGAAGAGTTCAATATCTACCCCTAAACCGCAGCACCATGCAGTTAAAGCAGGGAAACAGTAGAACTCTCTAGTTCCCCAAATACACACCTCACTATGACAGAATCAAACTTGCTGGAAGTGTTGAGGTCGAAGAAGTGATTCCCCTTCCACTGCCAGACTGCAACCCCAGGACAGCAGTGCATCTAAATCTGCTTGCCTGGAGCTGGAGCTCCTTTAAGCCCTATTCCAACACACAAGTGACTTGAACATCCGTTCTCTGTCACCAAGTGGTGTCAGGCATGCGATTCTACCTATCAGGATCCACATTTTGATGGTGTCAAGAAGCGAGTCCTAGATTCCACTAAGCTATGAGGAATGGGACTTGTCTGAAGGCCTCCTGGCATACTCAGGACAAAAGTTGAAGAAGCAATAAATAAGCAAGAAAAAAAATACACTCAGAGTTGCAAGTTGCAGACAGTAATAGCTAGAACAAACAATAAAACCAAGCTACCCCTTAGCATCAGTGTTTTTTCTACCAGTGATTCTCTGCTTTAAAAAGAGCATCTCCATAACTTAATATACCTTTTTATTATTATTAACACCATTATCATCTTAGAACATGCTAAGTATTTCAGAAAGCAAATGAAGTCTTTGCTCAGATGGATGTTCCATACTGTTTATGATTCAATGACACAGCACCGATCATTAGGCTTACAGAAGCAAAACACTTGAACAGTCATCCAAACCTTATGCCATTTCTGTCTGCCAACTTGGACTGTAAGCCTTGCACAAACAGCTTATGAGCTGCCTTTTAGTGCCTGTCTTTCCTCTGGTACCAGGAATGCCACAGGAACAAAGGCAACTGAGAAAAGGTAAAGAGAGAAAATAACTCATGACAGTTGTGTGAACATCACACAATCCAAACAGAAAACAAAGGAGGAAATGATACACATTTTGGATTAGGTTTGCTCTGTACTTGTTACATCCACACTGATTCCTTTACTCTGTATGTCAAACCTAACACTACCCCTAGCGTCAAGCAGAGCTGTACTGCAGCGGCTGAGCAAAACCTATCCAAGCCTGGGAGCCCCAGACACGGCAAGCTTGAGGGAGCTGCCTTGCATAGCTGGATCTCTGGATGAGGGAACACGATGAATTCCCAGCCCCAGAGGAAAAACGTGAACCTTCACCCATGAAGAGGAATTCCCCTTAATGTACAGTCTGCAGGGAGAGTCCTCCACCCCGACTTCTGGATACAGGCAAGAGGCTGAGGGCCAGCATCATGCCCTGCCATGGCCTTTCTATGGTCAGCATGGGAAATGACTAATGGAAACCACCATTTTTGGCTTGTCTCAAAAGCAGCTAAGAATAACAAATAGCTATGTCAATGTGCAAATGTGCCCAGAGTGAGAACCCCCCTCCCTGAGGATAAGAAAACACGAAAGCTGTAGGGACAGATCAAGTGGATTCCCCTCACGACATCCCCGCTCCTCCCTGGAAACTCTTCCTTTTACAGAAACAAGAGTCACAGGGTAAACATGACACTTGTTACAATGGCACCTCTCCCCATTGAAAATAGACACATTCCTCTATGTCCCTAAAGGAAAAGGAGAAAAAATAAACACCCATGAGGCAGCAGCACTCGGGGGCAAAGGGAATATTACCAGAATGGGATATTTGTAAAGAAAAATATATAGGGAAAAGGACTTTGCCTCTGACCTACAGCATCCCATTGAGAAAGATGGATGCTAGAGAAGTACCACTGGCTTCCTACAAAGGAAACTACTGAAAAGATACCAAGGAAACCCTAGGTATCAGGGAAAAGCTCCAGGCTTTGACCAGTTCATGGCAGAGGTGAGCATGAATGGGTAGATAGAAATACTTTTCCCTTTGCACCCAGGGGCCACCAACACAGAGACCCTGCAGGCTCAAAAGAGCCACTACAAGCCCTAAGCACACCAATGGGCAAGGTGGGGGCAACGTGATGCCTTTGCCCTCCCAAAAGCCAGGCAGGGCCTGGCACAATGCAGCTCCAAGGCAAGCAGAATTTCCTTTCACGAGCAGAAACTCCTCAATGCACCCATATTTATGCTACATTTCCCTCCTGTAGTTTGCTCACAAACTGAAGTTAATGCTAAACACCAATATGAGACTATATTAAGGATCCAAAGCATCAGGCTGCCAGCATCCATCCTGCAACATCACAGCTCGTGGTGCAGGTGGTGGCTACTCATATCCTTTCACACAATAGCACAGATTTCACCAGTGATTTGCACATGGCAACATTGGTACAACTCCTCAGTAGTCTAGGAAAAGCTCATTCTTGACAAGACAGAACACATGGGCATGTCACACAGGGATGTGCTCCTAGCATCCAGCTACGTAATAACAGTGTATTCCCTCCAGTGCCTAAAGGGGCTGACAAGAAAACTGGAGATGGGCTTTGCAACAAGGGCCCAGAGAAGCTGTGGCAGTGCTCAAGGCCAGGTTGGATACAGGGGCTTGGAGCAAGCTGCTCCAATGGAAGGGGTCCCTGCCCGTGGCAGGGGCTGGAGCTGGAGGAGCTTTAAGGTCCTTCCAACACAAACCAGGCTGGGATTCCTCTGCCCCACCACACAAGTAGCTCTGTGTATACCACCAAAAGCGTGTTTGTCACAGGGCCAGAGAATGAGTGTCTGTTATGTGAAGATAAGTATTTTAGAGAAGTAAATAAACCCAGCATGGATGAGAGATGGAAGATAATCCCTTACAGCACCTTCAACTACAGGAAATTAACAAGCTGGAAGTGGGAGCTATTACTGAGCCAACAACAGCACACACAGAGCATCACCAGCTCTGAAGAGGGGCTGGTGGGGCAGGGACTGCAGAGGCAACACAGATCAGTTTCCCCTCCTCGTTCTGGGAAGTTTTACCCTGTGAATAGCATCAGCTTGGTCAAAGCTGTTAAGGTAATGATTCCAAATACGTATTTTCTAACAGTATTATCCCCCCTTCAGCTAGGGTAGGCCATGGGGGAAGGATATTTCTGTGAGCATTGTTCAAACACAGGCTTTTATAATGGAAAGCATTTTGTTGTCATTTCCTACTACGCACACCACCGAGCTTATCTGCTTTGCAAAGATGAATAGCTGAGTCAACTCTGCTGGGATCCAACCCTCCAGGCTTAAACATCATGAGTGCTTCCGTCTCCCTCGTTAGCTAAAACAATTAGTAGGGAGAAGAGAAAGCTGTATTAGGGTTGGCAGTTGCCTATTCTCATCCCTTGGCACAACAGCTCTCAGAAATGCCTCTATTTCCGTTAGCTGATCTTAAACCACTGATATCGGATACAGACACTGATTCATATCGTTATCAACTCCTCTAGCTTGAAGCTGGTCAGAGAAAGTGATGCAGTTCAGATGCAGCAATAAAGGAAGCCTAAAACCCTGTGCTCTGCTTCAAATCCATCTGGCAAGGCCCTGAAGTTTGGGAGAGGGATTTTCTCTAATTCCAGTTGGGTTCATCTTTAACATACTCCCCTCTTCAGACAAGGACAATTAAAAAGACAGTCATTTCAAACCCAAAACGCACCCAAAATCCAGGGAGAAAAGACCCAGCTATGATTCAGAAGCAGCTCAGGGCAGTAACAGTTAATGAGCTCCTGAGGCATTTGCCCTCTTCTGTTCAGCACACACCAGGTTCACTTAAAAAGCTCTGCACTGAAGTGAGGAACAGAGCAACCGAGTTTACAGTCTGAGATTTTTGATTAAGCAGATGTTTAGGGATCTTGATGCTTTGATAAAAAGTGAATTTTCATCCCATTTAGAATAATAAAACCACTTACACCCTATCTTTCTTGGAAGTCTGAATCATAACTCAAGCTGAGCCTAAGTGCGTGGCTTAAAATTGAGTATTACAGCAGCATTTGGAGTTGATAATGCAAAATCATGCCTTCATTTCTCAGTGAAGCCTTTATGTCCAGTTATAATTTACTACCTTGGAAACTACTGTCAGGAGAGCATCAAAGAGACACTATGAAGGCTGTCAAGAAAGACTGTCAATCTTGAGACCAGGTCTCATTAACCTCCTTGCTAGGACTGGAATAATACTGTTCCTTTGCAATGTATTCTGAGACTTCAGGGAAGAGGATCTCAAGACTGATCTTTAGCTGAAAGGTAGCAGGCTCTAAGGTCTCTCTGCCGGGCTTGGAAAGACTAGACAGTGAGTTATCTTCTCCTCAGAACAGGGCTGATGAGGCAGTGAGCAGGATATGGAGTTGGCCTGTGGTTTGCTAATTCTCTGCACATGCCCCAATCTCTTTTATTACCAGGACTTTAAGCTGCACTACGCAGAGCCAAGAGAGATTTGAACTTCACTCAGCAAACCAGCTGACTTTGATGGGAATTACTTAAAGTTCATGTAAGGGCTGTAGGACTGGACAGAAAGAGGGGAAAGAGTGAAGGAGGATATTACATTCTTGCATGTAAGTTCTTGGCTAGAAAACATATGAGATGTGAATAGCCACTAAAGAGCATGTTCAGGCTGCCTAGATTTCTCCCGAGCCCGTTTGCCTCTTGGCTGGCTTCAGATTCAGGTCTTCAGATCTTCATTCAGGTCTCCAGAGGATTTCAGTAGTGCCTGGATTTTGATACAGCCTCGGCAGATAGATGTAGGTGAAATTTAAACTCTAAATATGAACCTAAATGGCTCATTATTTCACCCTCCCCAGGAAGGGCTGTTTACTCCTAAGAGAGCACTTAAGAGTTGAGCCTTTACACATTTAGCAGCTTCATCTGCTTAGCAATAAGGCGAACTTATTACTAGTCTATGCAGGATCTACTGTTTTGGAAGAAACCTTATTACGGCCAGCCTTACAGTATTTTTCCACACCTCTTTTGCTTCACTTCAGTGTATTTTCTAGGTAAATAGTAAAACAGAATTCATACTACCCATTAGCACTAAGAAAGGGGTTCAGACTTTGTACCTGTGCTGTTAAACGCCCATGGGAGATTTGTAAGGTGAATCTAACCAGAAGGGCAGATATAGCAGCTCTTACTCATGTTGAGCCGTAAAATGCAATGAGATTGGGGCCACAGTACTGGAGATGTTTTTCTTCTAAGCGTCAGGTAGAGGGAAAGCAAAATACAATCACATTAAAACAAAGCATAGGAAAATACACCAACCAGAACAGTTTATGCATAGCATCAGTGCAAGCCTTCACTTAGATGCAGACTCAGGCTTTACATACATGCACATGCATTGACCCTTAACTTATGGGGCCATAAGCAGCAGCACCAAAGCACAAGACATGATGCAAGAAAGATGCAACTCAGCATTCCTGAACAGCCTCAGCTCTCTCAGGGCTCTATGGATAACAGCAGACTTGAGAGCCACAGTTCAGGGCCGCTGATCAGAGTCTGGAAATAATATATGCTTTAGGAAGCTTTATGTTTTCCACTTCTGATTCTTATCCCGAGTAGAAAACACTAAAATGAAGCAGACTAAACCAGGGGAAGTTTATCACTGTACACACTCGCATCCATTATTTGCCAGATGCTTGCCAAAAATTTAAGGAAAATCAATCCTAAACCTCAGTATTAAGCAGCAGACAAGTGTATGCTAGAAGAGGAAGAAAGGTGATTATATTTGCTTCACAATAATCAGCATCGTGTGGGTCTCTACAAAAATGTATCTGGAAGGTGTTGGAGTAAAGATACAAAGAACCTTTAAACTGGCTTGCAGTGAGGCAGGAGCTATAAAGGCTAATCCTGCCCATATACAAAGTCTCTCAGATTCACTTCACACATATTGCACTGAAGCTTGGACTACTAACATGCAGATCTCCCAGCCCTTGAGCTACCTGCCCTAACATTACACTGCATGCATGCCTCTTCCAGAGTTCCTTTCAACACTCGGATGGAAGAGAACTTGCAGTAGCTGCACTGAGCCTATTTTGCAGGCTCAGCTTTGCTTACCTTCAGTATCAACACTTTTCCATCCAGACAGCAAGGAGTCTCAGACTCAAACCACCTTTGACTAATGATTCTGACACACAGGGAGACTCCAATATCACCCAGCAGCCAGGTTAGACACTGCAAAAGAAAGACTTTTACCTCTGGTGCTTAATGTGTCGGAGGCTTCTGGCACTGAGAAGGCGCAGAAGTATCTCTTGCCCCTGGGCCCTTAAAGTCTCCTCCTCACTAAGAGGAGAAGGCTGCTGAGAAGAGCTGTACTGGCCCATTTCCATGATTGATGCTACAATAAAGGTGTTGGCCTGGTTCCTGGGAAGACACCGCATTGCACCTGCATACCAGCGCTTAAGTGTTCAAGCTCACTGGGTCCTTCATGACAACTGGGTAGACAGGCATGCGTGCCCTCTGGAGATTTAAGACAGTACCATTACTAAAATAGACTTCAACCCTCTCAACATGACACAGAGCTTTAAAGAAGCCACACATGAAGGAAACTGCCTTCTACAACCCCTCCCATCCTGCTGGACCTTAAACACAACCAACGTCCAGCATGGAGTCTGTCAGCATTCCCAGGTCACACTGACCTGCTGCAGTTCTGTCTATAGTCAGGCAAGTCAGAAGGAGCAGTACCAAAATCAGGTTCTATAATATACATGCTGTTTACGTTTGGTTTACTGAAGAGATCAGTTTCCTGGTTACCCTTTTGTCTGACAAAGCATTTCCCTGCAGGCTGGAGTTACCTCAGGAAAGCTCTCTGGTTTCCAATGTACATCCATTCCATGTATGTATATGCATGGAATATACATATACAAGGAATTACTTGCATTCAAGGGCCATTCCATGCATGTCGAGCAGTTAAGCACAATCTACTGAAGTCACTACATACTCTGTCCCCACGACTCCCTCAAACACTGTGCCAACTGGACAGAAAATCAGTACATTTTCCTCACTGCAGCCCTGAGGAAGAAGGCACGAACAAACCTGAAAAAGGCAAAAGGTAAGTTGGAGAAAGGGAATATGGAACTTGCATTGAGATGATTGTTTCATAAGCCTATGAAAAGAGGGGAAGCATCCACACAGATTTACATTAAGAACAGGCTGGTCTGATCTTATCATGCAGAAGTACATTAAATCACAAAGAGGAGTAATTTCATCCAACACCTGAAAACTTTATGTGCAAGGTCTCTTAGGAGCAAGCAATATGAAAACATGCCCATTTGAGTAGTGGTACTCCTCTGTCCATTTCCTATCGTTATTGATAAAGAAACGCAGCTTTCCTTATCAATATGAGAAGTGTTTCACTCAGCCAGGTTTCCTGGAAGGTGCAGGAGTTTTATACTAGCATTTATTGTGGTGTGCAGCACAGCAGCAATGGGAAGGACAAGAGCAATTGGGAAGGATAGGACTCCGGGCACAACTTTCCCTAAATCCCTCTGAGCAGCCACATTTCTAAGCAGGCTCTCTGGAGCACAAGATGTTCCTCAATTCTGGATTAAAGCTAAAAACTTAGTTTTAAAGATCAGACATTATGCACAAGTTCTTCCCTGTGAGGGTGCTGAGGCGCTGGCCCAGGGTGATGGCCCAGAGAAGCTGGGGCTGCCCCATCCCTGGCAGTGCTCAAGGCCAGGTTGGACACAGGGGCTTGGAGCAAGCTGCTCCAGTGGAAGGGGTCCCTGCCCATGGCAGGGGTTGGAGCTGGATGAGCTTTAAGGTCCCTTCCAACACAAACCAGGCTGGGATTGTATAAAGAGCAAGTAACAAATCTACAACCCAGACAGGCCAGCAGCCCCTACAGACACCATCTAAGCTACCTTCAGTAGAGGAACAGCAGTAGAGTGATGGAACAGGTCAGTGTCAGATGCCTCCAAGAACTCATTTCATGTAATAGCTCAGTAGAAACCAGATCTGAAAGACTTTATGACCTGCTGCAAATGTGTAGAAGATATATCTGAGGAGAGAACTGACTAAAAGGGTCCAAGCAGCATCTCCTGTCTCAGGTTTGGAGGATAACAGAGATCTTTGCAGTTTCCTTATGGATTTTATAAACCAAGCTGGAACATAAATGATTTCATCTCTTGTTTTTGAACATAGAAATACTAAGAGCCAAAAGAAAGGGTCTGCATTTCAAATATTTCTGAAGAAAAAGGTATTTAAGTTTCCTTCCTCTCCATTTTTAAAATCCAATAAATAAACATACACTAAATGGGAATGAGAGTAGGGAGCTATTGATTGCAAACAAGATCTGCCTGTGAGAGAAAGAACTAAATGGGTTCAAAAATAAGAGAAAACTGATGTCTGAGGCCTCAGAGAGGCACATTTCCACAGAAAGGCAGCTCAGGCAGGTGATGCTGGGACAGGGGAGAGGAATGTATTTTGATGTCTACCCGATTTGTCTTTAATGTGAAGTGAATGACGTCTAGAACTGCTTCACAGTGCAGCATCAGCTTTTTCACCCTAGCCTTGCTCACAGCAATCACAGCTCTGCTCACACACACAGGATGCAGCCTGGTGAAGCCTCAGGATACTCATAGGCAGATTACTTACTATGCCGAGCTTTGCTCCGAGCCAGCTTGTCAGTCAGCAGAGATCAGCAGCTTCCCCCAAAAATCAGTGCTGGAATATTATCCCAGCAGCACTTTGAAGCCCTTGGGCAAACAACCTACAGCTTTTCCCAGCCATAGGCCATGCGGGCAAAGGCACTACTGGAGAACCTGGTTTAGATGACACTGGCATCACAAGAAGGCAGAAGCACCCCCATTAAAGCTGATGGCACAAATTCTCAGCTTATATGAAAGTCACCTCCTTTGTAGGACATGAGTTGCGTGTGTAGAACAGCAGAAGCAGGCTGGGATAAGCTGTTGAGTTCCTTCCTCAAGGAGTCAGCTGTACCCCTTTGTCGTTCAATGTTTGCAAAGTAGAAACCTAGGGAACAAAACCTGCACTTCCCACTCCTCCAACGCCTCTCCCACAAAACTATCAGGTAGCCACGAACAATTTCAAGCTACCTAAATTACTTTCAGACCTGGGTTTGGTACTTGTTGAGGTCTCAGTGCAGAACTGTTCCACTTTGTTTCTCAGTGTGGAGTTGTTCCAGTTGGTTTTAATCAAACTGCTTAATTACAAGATGCTGGGGGACTCCCTGCTTGCTTTTCAAGTTACTTCATTAATCTCTGTTAGATTCTGCTCAAATGATTCTGGCACCGAGCCAGTTTGCTTCACAAAACTCACATTTCAAGTAGTAAATAACTCAAACTGGTTAAAAGGCGTAATTATTTTTGTAATGCAACATCTAATTACTCTGTGAAGCTCACTGAAACAAGTGCTGATTGAAGAGAATACCTTCACAAGGGTTCCAAACAGGGTGAGGAGACATGGATAGGGATAGGAATTCTGCCATGACAATAACTGAAATAAAGCTGCAAACTCACTTTCCCACTTCTATATTTATATCTAACCAGAGATAGGGCTGAGAAAGTCTTCTGTCTCCTTGGCATGAGCAGCCTGATGTAACATGGTGACTGTGTCTGAGGCATGACATGCATTAGCACAGATAAAGTCCATCTAATCCTGTATCATTCATCTGTTTTCTTATGGCAGCACCAATATGGCTGTGTAACGTCAGAGGAATGCGATAATGAATAACTGACTCATGATGAAGCCATCAGCTCAAAAGCCTTCTATGCAACTAAATGAATCAGTGCTTGGTATGAGCAAGATCTTGATGTGACTAAGCTCCCAAGATAACTCAACCGTTTACCCATTAGTGAAACAAACTGGAACCAGCCCAGAATTAGGCTTCTGGCAGAACACCTTCAAGGTAATTTCCCCTGTAGCAAGCATGACAAGCATGCCCTCGAGAGATGGGATTGCTCTAAGGAAAACTGCAGAGATGACAGTAGTTATTGAAAGCATGAATGATATTGTTGTTCCACTGAAGCCCCAGGAGTTCTGCCATTCCACATGGCTCTTTAAGCCCTAGTCCTCATTCTAAAGATCCAATACAGGAGTTTAGGAAGCTTCTGTGCAGAGAAACATCAATGCTCTCCTTCACAGCACCAGCACCAAGCCTGGACACTATTTATTCATCTTGCCTAGGAGATACAAGGCAGAAGCTGTTCCCTGTGAGGGTGCTGAGGCGCTGGCACAGGGTGATGGCCCAGAGAAGCTGGGGCTGCCCCATCCCTGGCAGTGCTCAAGGCCAGGTTGGACACAGGGGCTTGGCGCAAGCTGCTCCAGTGGAAGGGTCCCTGCTCGTGGCAGGGGTTGGAGCTGGAGGAGCTTTAAGCTCCATTCCGACCCAAAGCAGTTTATGATCTGCTTGTTCAAGATACACACATCACTGAGCACTGCCCCTGCACAGAAATGAGCACCAACAGTCCTTCACCACCTATTTCTCCCATGACTCTCCGTGCCAGCTCATGCTTTTTAGGAAGACAAGGGAATCTTTAGGAAACCCTGAACACTTGACAGCTGAATAACTACTGCTGGCTCCAAGGATTCAGTCTCATTTTTTTGCTGGGCAGATTTTTCACTTATCTTCAAATTCAACCCATTAAGTCACATTTTTGTAGCAACCAAAATTGCCATGAGATCAAACCAGCCTCTGGTAGATGGTTCTGATTTCAGCCACAATCAGCCCATTACTACACTTTGCTGTTACAAGCCAACTCTTATGACACATGAAAAAATATTGAAGTGAGTTCAAAACACTCTTAGAATACGCACCCAAAAGCATGAGCTCTTTTCCAAATGAGTAAACATCATAAACCAGATTTGATTTATCCAGGCAGTGTGCTGGAAACCCACAGAATCTACGCTGAACTGTCTCAAAGTGAAGAAAAGCTATGACAGATCCACTGGTGGCTGGTTTTATGTGCACAGAACTGAGTAGCTAGAGTTGGAGATGCTGCAGAACTTGCTCTTTTCAAGAGGCCTGAAGTAAAATAGTGTCTGGACTTCTTATTTTGTTATTACATTTTTAAGCTGTTCTTTTCTCCATATTCAATCTTTTCCTCATTAATTCTGTCCCTCGACTATTATCAACCAGTGGGGAGCACTAAAATAAGTGGTTTTGCAGATACAGCTTTTCCCTTCCAACATCTCTTATCATAGGAACATTGGCTGGGAGGGACCTCAGCCTCCCGCTCAATGGGACCCTTGCCAGCGCTGGCTCAGGGCAGCCACAGCAAGCTCCAAGGATGGTGCTTCCACAGCCTGTCCAGACAACCCAGCCCAGGCCTGCGCTTCCCTTCTACTGAAAACTATTTCCCTCATACTCAGCTTGCAGCTTCCGAACAGCTGTTTCACAGCCACTGCCTCCTTGCTTTACTATCTGGTGCTACTAACATCTCCCTCCTTTTGGTAACAGCCCTCCAAGTAGCAGTAGGTTGCTAGCATAGAGCTGTTTCATTCCCTCAACACCCAACTAAACAAGCCCAGCTCTGTGAACCTCTTGGCTTGGTCACACACTGCTGACTCCTAATCATCTCAATGGCTTCACACTGAGCCAGGCAGAAGCTCTTCCCTGGGAGGGTGCTGAGGCGCTGGCACAGGGTGATGGCCCAGAGAAGCTGTGGCTGCCCCATCCCTGGCAGTGCTCAAGGCCAGGTTGAGCACAGGGGCTTGGAGCAAGCTGCTCCAGTGGAAGGGGTCCCTGCCCGTGGCAGGGGTTGGAGCTGGAGGAGCTTTAAGGTCCCTTCCAACCCACACCAGGCTGGGATTCTACGATCTTCTCCCTTACAACTGGGGAACTGGAGTTCATTTGCAGTGACCAAGAACTGCAAGAGACGGGACAAAAGTAAAAAGGGAGGAAACAACAAATTGCTCTGCACTTCAACAGGCACCCACGTCCTGAAGCTGTGTCATACTGAGAAGTTTCCTGCTTCTTATTAGGGCAACTGTAGGCTCTGAGCAGGCAGCCCTGCAGCTGCCATACCTGACAGCTTTGGTAATTGTGCATCATCACTTTACAATGGGAAATTATGTCACCATTGGCTCGTCAAGTACCCAATTCATTCACAAACAACAATGCAATACAACTGAAGGAGAATAAATTACCCTTTATCACAGTTCTCATATGAGCCTTTTACAGCTGTTACATTAACATCCATCTGTCTATCCTGTTTCTGATGCCATTCACTGTTATCATTTGAACAGCTCCAGACTCCCTTCATCCAAATGAAGGATTTGTGTGGGAACAGCTGGAGCAGTTCCACACAGCTCCCAAGCCATGGCTCCCTTATCACTGCGGGCTATGTTGAGAGCTCTGTGTGCTGCTGCACAAGATCTCAGAGGGGAACGTGGCCTCTGTCCAAAGAGTTTATCATGGTTTTGCCAAACCAAAAGGCTCAGAAAAAGCATCACAAATAAAGGCAGCCCAAAACCATGAGCCTGATTCATTTCCATGTTTCATTCAGCAACTCTGAAACAAGAAAAAGATGGTGAAATGCCTCAAGGATCTGTGCTTTAATACCTCACAGATGATATTGAAATCACCCCCTCAGCTCTGCCAACATTTAGGGAGAAGTTTTAGTCTCACTTTATGGATTAAGGACTGAGTGAGAAATGTCAACAAGGTCTGACAATGCTGGTGGAGCAAAACTTTTACCCCCCTTGACCTCTGTGCATCAAGTCAGAGCCACATTTGCTATATGACCCTTCCTCCTCACTGCTTCATTGGCCAGCAACCCATAGCAGGAGACAGCACAGGAGCACAAAACAGCAGGAGAAATGCCCAAGCCAGATGCCAGCTTCACATACTTAGAGACTAAGACAGCAGATGTGATTAATGGAGGATATTGTGTACCACACAGAGGTCTGGAGGGCAGCTGCACACCAGCTTGTCTCATGAGGGCATTCACCTTGACTTTCCTACAACAAACACCATAGAGCTCTGCTAGTTTTGTCTCAGCAAACCTACCCCTGTGGTCCAAAACTGTCCCTGACAACTTCCTGCAATGACAAAAGGCTACAAACTTGCATGTGCCATTGCCTAATCCAGCGTGGTGACCTCGGGTATACATCCTCCTGGGATTACTTGCCAACCTCCTCACCCTAGTAATAAAGCAAAAAACCAACTGTAAGAGTTACTATTGAGCTGACCTTAAAAAAGCTGGAGCAGAACAAGCTCAACTTCATGCTTATGGAAGAGCCATTCCATTGAAGGCCAGATCACAACTGGTTTCCAAGTTGTCCCACACACAGCAATGAAGGCTGCTTCCATCAGGCCGAACGCAGGACCTTCTCATGTAAAGGTTTCAGCACTTCAAAACTGGACTGGAGTTACCTGCTAAATGTTGTGCAATGGCAGAGTAACAGAAAGGAACTGAGCCCTTTTAGCAATTGAAAAGGAATCATTAATTTTAGGGCTCTCTCAGCAATTCCTTATTTTCATTTGAGTGGAGCTAAATTACATACAGCTTCCGAATCAGAATTCATGAGTTCAGGGAAGCAAATTGCTGCACCATGCCAGACCGATGGTCTCATAGGGGCTTCTGCAAAACTGAGGCAAGTCAGCTCAACAGCTATTCCAAGAAAAATTCCCAAGGATTCACCCACAAAGCACACAAGAGAAGCAGGCAGAGCAGAAACAAGCATCCTTTCACCTGATCCCTGGCCACCCTCTACTTACAATCTAGTTCAAGGATCCACACACACGTTCTCCCATTCCAGCCCAGCAGATCCCACATCAGCAGGAGTAATGCTAACACACAACAAGCTGCCTCACAATTTCCAGGAGTCCTGTGGACAAGTAATGCTGTTAGCCCCAGCTCAATCAATAAAGATTAGAGCATCAGCCTGAAAGCTGCAGTAACCAAAAACCTATTCAGCATGCACTACGCAATGTGCTTCCCCCTGCATGGCTCAGTATCTCTCACCCTCTCCTGACCTCTAACACACTCAACTCCATCCATACTTTGTTACTGGCAAATTAAAGCTCAGTTGACATTCCTGGAGACTTCAATGAGAGGGCCCAAACCCCTGTCCATTTCAGCAAATGCACTCATCCTCCAGTGCAGAGAGGATCACAGTTGTTAGCTTTATGATTTTCAATGTTCTTGCCAGTTCCCATAGCAAACCATGGGATGGCTGGTGAGCAAATAAAAGGGTAGAATGTTCTCACGCTTGGGAAGAGACCTTCAGTGTGGGAGAAAGGTTCTGAAAAGTAGCTGCACTCTTTCTAAAAAGGAAAGGACAGTGCACGCTTGGAATGGAAGGAATGGGACAGAGACGATGACACTAAGAAACAGGACTGAGGAACACTTTGATGGTAGCCTTAAGAGCTGAAGATGTTTCTCTGCCCCACTGGTAACAGAGAAACATCTGGATGGAGATGGAATCAGAGAAAGGAGCCTTTATTACAAGCCCTGGTGTGAAAAGAGTTCTTACTTGCCTAAGAGAATACAGGGAGGGGTTTATATCCAGTTCATACAGAAAGCCATTATTAACATCCTTTCATTATGGCTGCAGCAGATGGATATTATCAAGCTCCAACCTAAACTGAGCTGATGGAAATAAACTTCATTTTTCACATGTGGCTTTTGCACAATACCTCAAGCGCTGCCCCAGCATGCTACTTGTGTTTAGGGATCCTACTACCAAGACCATGAACTCTATAAACTTATCATCCAACAGCAGAATGGTATTGGAGGCTATAAGTTAAAGCCTTCCCTTCTGACTACCTGGTGTGCATAGCAGTCATCCTTTCTGGATTACAAGGAGCTGCACTTGGATAACCCTTACCTGTACTGAGCCAGGGATTGTCATAGTCTGTATCAGTACCCGCTATAACAGAAGCAACTCTCCCTTCTCCAAAGCAAGACTGGAACCTGCATCAGTCATTTACATTAAAGTCAGTGTAATCAACCACAGTCTGGTTTATTAACACCTTAGACTTCTGCTTTGATGGATGCAACCACAACATATAGGACAGCAGAGAATCAATTGTGTGTTCAGGCATTCAGAGAACAGAAAGATATAGGTTTAATGATAATTGTACAGGGATCTATATCACGTGCTTTTTAGCCTCTTCTTAAGTTTCAGTTTGGCATCTCCCAGCAGCATGACATTGAATAAAGTAAATGATATTTTAACCCATGAGCAGGGGGTGGGAATGTGGGTTTTTTCCTATTCAAAGGACTTCTGAATAGGACCAGCTTTGGGAGCCAAGCACAGCCTAAGAGCAATGTCACATAAACACAGAAAGAACCAATGACAACACTTGGGAATAGTCAATGCTGCAGGATCACTTGGAAAAACCACCTCATTTTCCACAAACAGTGAGTGATGATAAATGAGGACACAATTATTAAGAGGAAACATTGCATCCAGTTTTCTCCTCTCAAATCACAGCAGAGGATAGGGGCTCTATGCTGAACACTTTCCTACTGCAGTAATCCCAACGTGTTCATGGGACAGAGATGTAACTAATAACCTTGTTGACAGGTTTAACACCTTGAAGGACTTCACAGCTCCAGAAGAGAGCAAACTGATGGATACTAAACTCACCTTCTCATTTAACCTCACTTTCCAGAGGTTTGAACAGAAAAATATACACACCCCAAGGAAAAGTCCTAAGCTCAAAGAATGTGTAATTAAAACTAGAATATGAGTGCTGAAGGCTGCCCATTGCCTCTGCCAGGATGGGCATGAGCTCCAGGCAATCAAAAGGCTTTTTTTTCCCTGTAATCCAGTTACTGACACATGGGTCAACCCAAAATCCAGTAGCACAAATGAACGAGGGAGCTGGCAGCTCTGCAGCTTTTCCTCCATGGATTGCCACCATCCTCACTCACCACATCCATCTCTCCTCACCTTGTTTTCCCTCACTTCCAGGACATAACCGCACTTGGTTCCTATACAGGACTAGTGTGGACTGAAATTCATTCAGACTGGTTGAGAGATGATAGGGGAATGTAAAGCATGAGCCTGCAGGTGAGCTTCAGCTTTGTGTGCTGAGTGGGAGCAGAGCATGCACAGGAGGAGAACTCCATTTGGGTGGTGGCACAGGCGGGATTATGAAAGCACAATCCACAAACATGGTACGAAGCACAATGCACTGTAGTGCTGCTCAGATTCAAACCAGGAATAAATCCTTTCAGATCTTAAGTGCTCCCTGAAGGCCAGGGCTGCCTGAAGTGCGAGGCCCTGCACAGGGGCACTGTGGTACATGCTTAAAGCTGGGTCTGGGTGCCTGACACCAAGCTGCAGCTGAAATTCAGACTGACATGCCCACAGCTCCTTAGCTGTCTAAAATACAAAAGCCAAGTTAAACATTGCTTCAGCTGGAACTTACCCTTTGTACCTTTAAAACCATTATATTCAAGAGCAATGTCATTTATGAGCTGGCCGTGGGGAAGGGCAGGTATCTAACACTGAGAAATCATTTCAGCTCTAGGTGATAAATCCAGTCCATAAACTGAAAGCATCCAAAGTGAGCTCCACATCCAAGCCCAGCCCTTTTCTTTCTTTCTTTATTGGGATAGATTCTGAGCTCCAAACCTGAACAACCTCCTTTAGTGGCAGTGGCACAGCTGTAACCCGAGGTCACATCAGCATGTTGCTGGCAGCTTGCTCCAGTACCTGCTGAATTCAATGGAAACCTTTCGGTGAGCTTTGGTTTACTCCCTAGGTGACACTGCATGTCTTTTTCTTCTTTTAAGCATCGCAGTATCAGGCAGTTAAGTGTTATTTCATCTCCAGCCAGCTTCAGTTGACTTCTCAGCAGGAGGCTCAATCTCACCAACAGACCTTGGAGCCTTCTACTGGGAAGCAGCAGGGAGGAACATGTATCACTGGGGGTTGTTTTAATCCTTATTTCCTTGTGGATAGTCCAAGTGGAGTCAATATCTGAGTGACACAAGCTCACCAGGGCAGAGAAGATTTCTTCTTGCCTCCTAACTCAACTCTGGGAAGGAAGTCCTAGAGTCTAGGTTGAACATAATATGCCTGAGTATTATGTGAGTGTTCAGGAGCTGCCCCATCACTCTTCACTGGGCATTTAGGGGTGGGAGGGCACATACCCACTGAGCACTGTATCTTCAGAGGAGAGATTTAGCAGTTAATAATGGGTCCCTTTCTCTCCCTAGCAGCTCAGCCTGTCAGTGTGTTCTGTTCACATTCAGAACATCCTCATGTACTTCAGAATGAAGTCTTAGTTTCAAAGGCCTGACATCTATGTAAGTCACTGCCTGTTACTCATGAATACACAAGTGTATTTACACTGCAAGAAGGTTACTGTACATCTGGAGCTTGCAGAAACTGAATATCAATTGTCTCCCTCTCATAACATCCTAACCTGAAGATGATATGAAAACTAATGCAGGAGAAAACCAAACCAATGTCCTTCTGTCTAGAAACTGGGGTGCACTCTGCTGCAGGGCTGGTGGCAGGAGAGCAGCAATACCAGCACTGCTTCAGGCGAGTCATTTCCTCAAAGGATACCTTCACCTTCCCGTGGTGCTAGTGGAAGGCAGATGAACAGGGCTGCCTGGCACACACTGCTTGTCCTCCCCTGCACAGGGGGGATTTGGTCCAGGCTGTCACAACTCTGCTGTTCCAGCATCCGCAGGGCTTGATGGGTTCCTCCATCAACAGCAATTCCTTTAACTTCCTTCAACACAGGGCAGGGCTCCATTACTTAGAAGCTTTAAGGTTTTTCGTTCCCAAGGAGGAAGCTCTCCCCTGCAGCCATCAGTACCAGTGAAAGATGCATGTGTGACCTCACTGGTCACTCATAGTAAACTCTATTTGCATCCCTGCCTCCAGAAGCAGATGGAAATTTGCCTGTTGCTCTTAGAATTCCCAGATTTGCCATTTAGCTCTTCACAGAACCACCAAATGACAGAACCATGCAACAGGGGATACTCACAGCTTGTGCTGGTGCCTGGGATGCCACTTCTCAGGCTGTTAGGAAGCAAATGCAGAACCCTCTCTTCCACCAATCTCACATCTCCCGCATGGCAGCTCTTTCAGAAAGGTATCTGGGTTTGGCTTACAACCCGTATGCTCTGCTGTTAGAAAGCTTTTCTTCAGCAGTGCTTGCAAAACAGAATCACACTGGCTGCACATAGTCTGTAAACTGCAAACTATGCCCAACAACAATGTTAAAGAGGATTTGTGCACGCTGCTTGGAGAGTCTGAGGGCCTATAAGTCTCGAGTGGCATTTTTAGGTGTCACACTAGACATACATTATGCCCATCTGCATGAGTGGTCTCATTTCCTTACATTTACAACCTGCAAAAACCATGAGTAAACTTTGACTTTATGACTTTCTTTCCAGTCAACTTCAGCTTCGTAACATGGCAGAGGGAGCCATTGTATTTAACCACCTGTGCAGACATTAACTAAACACTTGAGCTTTAAAAGCAAGAAAACACAAAGTGCTAACGCTGCTTGGATAGATGCTTGGGAACCTTCCAACTTCTCTTAGCAAGATGAGGCTGTGAATGTGCAGCACCTTCCCATAGCCTCAGCTCTCCCTTAATGTACAAAGACATAGGAGTGCTGCCTTGTGCAGGAGGATTTACAGTGTTAGAGCCATTCCCAGGCACGAAGCATTGCAAGGGAAGGTGCACACAGGGCTTTGGGGAGGTCACAGCCTCTTGCTGTGCTGGGCTTAGTCGACAGAGGTTGTTTGCAAACTGGAAGCCATAGAGATTTCAAAGCAAAGCCCAGCAGGAGCTTCCACTTGTGTTGTTCTTCATGTTCCACTGAAAGACACCACCAGGTCTGAACAAAGCAACAGCCTTGCTCTGCAAGAGCCTGTCCTCCCTGTCCCAGAGAGCTGGAGATGTACTGACAACCAAAGGAGGAAAAGCTTGGTTAGCCACATTAAGACTTGTTACTCATATTCCATAGGTGGGACATTGAAGCCCAGATGGATTAAAGTGACTTCCTGATGACTACACTGGCAGAGCCAAGATTTGAACCCTGGTACACCAGTTTCAAGCTCCATGCCTTAACTCCAGCACTATCTTTAGCTAATACTGGAGGAATAGACATAGCAGGAAAGCACTCAAATTCTTCCAAGATAGAGACATAACAGAGAGAAATGCATCGCAACTGCAGGAAAAGCAAACCTGTACCATACCCTGGCCCTTGCTGGAGCCTTTCCTGCTATTTGGACACCCCAGGGACTTGGATCTCAGAGATGCCAAGTTTCAGTTCATCGCCTCTATTTCGTTAGGCTCTGAACTGCCTCGTTTCTTGTGTATAACCCACAGCAGTGCATGCTGTGGGCATCTATGGGCTTTATATATGCAGCAGCACCTTGAAGTCTGAGCTGATTTGATAGGGACAGACCTAAGAGGCTGGAGCCAGTGTCCTTCACATGGACTGCACCAGGCGCTGCCTGGATCTCTCCAAACCTAATCCCTGCTGCCTGCTGCACTGCACACAAAACCTGTGTCATTCCAATGCTCTTCCCTTGTAAGCCAGAGCTGAGAAGCCCATCAGGCCTCAGTGAGAAGCCCCTCTAAATGGTCAGTTCAGAGTCAGTACAAATAAACTGACATTGCTCGAAAGTGAGATCATTGGCAATTTATTCCTGCCCGAGCCCTACCAGAAAGAAAACAGTGTTTCATGTTGGGGCTTTTTTCCCCTCCTCTCTCTCGTTCTCATTTCTCATCTCTTTGCTATTTCCATGTGCTTCCCACCACACTGTGATTAATCTTTTCTAAGGCCTGAGGGACTGGAGTAAAGAGGTAAGTCAGCCTCTATCAAAGACCCTACACAGAGGCAGCCAGGATCTGCCCCAGCCTTTGTGGGGCTGCAGCATTCCAAGAAACATTTTCCATCCTCAGAAGTTATAAAGAGTCACAACTTTTACAGCTCATTAGTAAATCATTAATGAGATATTCCCTTTACCTCTCAACAAGCTCCCTGCTTCCCTCCCTCAAACCAAGCCTAAAATCCTCCTGTGAAAAGGAGCATTTTGTTTTCAAGGCCTATAAACGCCAAACTCCTTTTCTTCTACTCCCCAGCACAACATTTTCCAAGAGCTATATTCAAGCTGAAGCTAAAGCCAGGGAGGTGCAAAGCTGGAGCCAACCTGTTTGGCACAAGCAAGGGGATTACCACACGATGCCACACATGCACTGTGTCTAAACTTGGGCTTGCCAACAAAACCCAAGAGCTGGAGCCCTGGTGACAGTCCGGAGGATGTCTGAATCCAGCACAAGAAACCTGCCAGGATGACCATGGATGTCAGTTAAAGTGAGGAACAGGGTCAGCTTATGTGATCTGCACCAGTAAAAGCTTTTCCAGTGCAGCCATATAAAAGCACATTTATCAGCACTTTTCACTCACCAAAGTGTTATCAACTAATAGCAGCAGAAGTAGTTTGTCAGTATAAATTATGCCCATTTGATGAGGCCCTGTCCAGCCTGGCCTTGAGCACTGCCAGGGATGGGGCAGCCACAGCTTCTCTGGGCCATCACCCTGTGCCAGCGCCTCAGCACCCTCACAGGGAAGAGCTTCTGCCTTAGATCTAACCTGAACTTCCTGTTTCAGTTTGAATCCATCACCCCTTGTGTCCTGTCACTGCAGTCCCTGATGAAGAGCCCTCTCCAGCATCCCTGTAGCCCCATTCAGACACTGGAAGCTGCCCCATGCAGCTTCTCTTCTCCAGGCTGAACAGCCCCAATGCTCTCAGCCTGTCAAATGCACCATTTTCCAAACACCAGTTGCAAAAAGCTCTCTGCACAGCATGGCGAGTGCTGCAGAAGCTGAACACGACCAAACTGCTTGGAAAGCAGTGGGCTCCTGCCAGGCCCCAGCTCCAAGCCAGTCCTCCACAGTATTTGCAAAGATCTGGCTTCTCCTTCAGATCCAAACCTCATGCCATAGACTAGACTCAAACAAAAGTTTAGAGAAATGGCTTGTCATGCAACTTCAAGTTTACTTTTAAGCAAAACACATATATCTGCCATATGTAGCCCATGGCATGTTAGCACTTACTCCTACCCTTGCCACAGACTCAGCGTATCTGCAAGCATTTAGTGTTTTGGTGTGGTCATTCCTGCAGAATTATCAATAATCAGCAGTACTTGACAGCATCCCCAAAGTCTGAGCTGCTGACACCTTCTGATTGAAAACAGAATCCCCCGAGGAAGAACAGAGTCTGTCCTTGGTTTGTGAGAGAAGTCAAAGTATAAGGCTGCTGAAAGATTAGAAGTCAAAGCAAAGCGCTCCAAATATGTTCTATATGTCGATATCACAGGGAGTACGGTACTTGGCCATAATGTTTTAACATATCACTGATAACAACGGGACACGTAAGTGCTAAGCATGAGTCCAACAATATCACTGCTTAGGAAAGAAATGGAAACGCAGAGTTTTGTGTTTTAAGTGTAAATTCAAAGCAGTTATATTCCATATAGATTTAGCTGAAGAATTTTAACAAAGATATTGTCAACACCCCACTATTTCACTCAGGACACTGCATGCCATGGTATTACCGCTCCTCAAACCTTCTCAGAGAACCTCTCATGCCTTTAAGTCAGGAAACATAGTTAGACCCCACCTGGGACAGAGTTCATGTTCACAGGGGATAGGACTTTGGTTTTGCTTAATCATAACAGGCAGGAAACATCCTTCAGTAGGGCAGCAGTCAGAAAGATCCGTGTGGAAACAGACATTGTCCTATGGTGTTACGGGGAGGAAGGAGGTATTCCTGCCTGTAGCAAGGGGCTGGAACTGGATGAGCTTAAAAACCCCTTCCAACCCAAGCCAGTCTGTGATTTTATGATTCTGGTAAAGAACAGTGGTGAAGTGGGATCACAGTCTAATGGCATGACAGCACATTGCTCCAGCTGTCCCGTGCTGCTCTGCTCTCAGCCATTCTGCTCAGCTTTCAGCTGAACCTGGGCCGCAGGGCAGAGTCTGCCCTGTCCTGTAATACCAATATTGTCATGTGTACAAAGAGCTGGAGTTAAAACCTGGGAGGACAACGGCTGCTGCATCCTAGTTAAAGCACCCAGCACCCATGCAGCAGACTTGATGTATTTGAAGGCTGGATCCCAGAGGGTCCTACCTTACTAAATGAACACAGCACTGCAAGTCAGCAGAGAACCTCTTCAGGATGCTTTCCTTTTCTGAGAACATTAACATGGTGAAAAAGCTGCCAGCTTTTTTTTTGAGACTGAGACGTCCCAGTTATTCAATGGAAAACTACACAGAAGAGCAAAATATTTCTCTACTTGCCAAAGCGCAAAGAAGGAAACCAGACAAGATTGAAATCAGCAATTCCATCCTGACAGTGACATCAAACCTCTCCTAATGGAACCACATGCAACATTAAAGTGATCGACTGCCAGGATGTGAGTGTTCTGGTTGATTTCAAATCAAACTCATTCTAGTATCAAAGTACAATTGGTGGAGCCCCTGTTTATGTACGGCAAGAATTAAATCCAGAATAACTAACTGTTCAAAACTGAGCACTTATGTTTGCTGTCAAAGTGCTTTGGACTCGCCCTGCTTGAGTCTTTCTGGTTTTTAATAGAGGCTGGATTCTCTGGTAAAGGTAGACTCAAACACACCTGTGCTAGAAGAGTTAACATGGGGTGTATTCAACACCCATGGTGCTGGCAAATACAAAAGCAAGGGCTTTTTCAGGCAGGTTACACACTAGACAGGTAAGGTCCAAGCCCCCATCCCTGGTCACAGTGCCTACAACATCCATCTCCTGCCCAAAGGATCACACACAACCCCACTGCCTGCCCCTCTTCCCCATGCCCCTTGTTCCCATCCATCATCCCCTTGGGGCACAGAGCAGCATCTCAGCCACCATTCCCTATGCCCCTTGTCCTTAGAGACAAACCCCTTTAGGGTTAGAGACAACTGCAGGGACAGACACAGGCTCAGGCACAAATGCCACTGCCATCCACAGCTCATAGAAGAGCTGTGAAGCTATCAAGGAAATGGATAGACGTCAAAATATTAGTAGAGGAGTAGTAACAAAAGGGTACATTAGGAAAAGACAGTATTGAATTAGACCATGGTTATGCAAAGCAAATGAAGCAAGAACAGCTACAACTAGTTAACAGCCAGGCAAAACCTGCCCATTAAGAAGTATCTGCATTTTGCAAGGGCCCAAAGAGACCTATTTTTCTCTTTTATTTCTTCAAACATCTTTGAAGGAAAGTGTAATTTAGCTCAATTTTTCCTTAGGTTTTTCTTTAGTGAGCACAGTCTGGGTTTTATGTAGAAAAGAATCACTTTTTCAGGAAAGTCATTAAAAAAAGCCATGTATGTTCAATTAAAATTTTAACTAAGAGATGAATTCATTTGCAAGATGTGAAGTGCTAATAACCTTGGCAGAGTTTAGGCAGATGCACTTTAAGAACAATCCTTCTCTCCATGAAAAGCATTTTATATGAACAACTTAAATCAGCTCTATTAGCAACCTTCAAAACAGGGATGTGGTTATGAAGATAATTCCAGCCAAAAAAAAAGGGCAGACATTTGTAGGGGAAAATTAAGGGAATGTAAATCATTTTCCAATAAATATTCCATGCAGAATATTCAGTTCTGTGATATACAATACCATCTCTTTCCAGAGATATTGCCTTCCCTCCCCTGTGGATGCTGAAAGTGATTGCAGTATTAAGTTGCAATTCATTCTTAACAAAACCCCGAGCCTGTTCCTACTTTTGATCCAATCCACTTAGAATAGCAGGCTGAGCTGCTCTAATCTCATTTTAATTTTCCATGGGGGACTAAGTGTCCAAAACCCTTGCGAGGGGGCTGGAAGTTGCAGCTGTAGGATGAACAACCTGATTCAAAGTCAGCAGAGATAGACTGTCATTTAGATTGGGTCCCCAGTGACCTCTGTACGCTCTGTAGTGCCCTGAATTACCATCTCTCTCATAAAGTGGAATATCATTCTGCCCATATCAAGCCTCCAAATACAATTAACCCTCAGCTTTTGGAAGAAAAGGATCATAAGGAATAGCCTTAAGAGAATAGTCTTGCACTAGAGCTGCCTGTTAACAGACAGCAGGGCTCATTTTCCTTGGGTCACTGTTAGTGATGCTGGAGTCCCCTGTGCCATACCACCTTGTGAGACTTAGACTTCATATATAGTAACTGCCTGAATCCAAACCTGTGTATCCTGGGCATGCAGGGACTGCAGGGGATGTGCAAGTCATTCCTCAGGCTGCTTTCTTCACCTGCCCTGCTCTTTCTGCTCACACCTCCTTCACCTCTCTGGCCCACTCATATCTGGCACAGCAGAATGGAGCTACCCAGCTGAGCAGATTCACTGTCCTTTCACCTCCCAAAACACAACCAAACAGCAAAACCTCAACAGATAAGCAAAAAGGGCATCCCAAGCACTTGGGTTTCTCAAGTCCCATCACTGAGGCCTGTAAATCCCATACTGGCTGCTTAACACACTCCCAGAGGTGCCCCAGTGATATTCAAAGAGCAATTTCCCCATTGGCAGATGTCTGGGGACAGCCTTGAAAGCTTTGCTCAAATAGCCCACATCCTCCTCTCAAAAATCAACCCCTTAACCTGCAATTTCACTCTGCTGCCCTACCTCACTCCTTTCCTCTCTGCATACCTTTCCTCTGCAGCTTTGACATGTTCGGCAGTAATGGCATAAATACAGGAAATTCCTGCTGCATGTTAAAACTGAAGAGGTTTTAGTCATGCTCCAGACCAGCACATCAAGCCCAGAATAAACATTCTGTACAGCTCAGTGCTTGACCCCGTAGACAACTTCTGGAGTATACAAGACCCACAGTACCCACAGAAGTCACATTACACAACACAGAAAGCAGTTCCAGTCCTCAGTACCCTGCTACCAGCTCTGCACAGTCCCTCTCCTCCTCAGCTTTCTTCCTCAGACTTAATGAGACAGATGCAACCAGCAGCACTTACTCCGTAATTAACCAACTTTGTGATCATTAACCCAGCGTTGCTGGGGCAGGATTGCACACAAAGTATTGCTTCCTTCCCCACACTGTCTCCCTTTCACTCCTAAAGGATGCCAGGCTTTGGAATCAGCCCCTTGCCTCCATTCCCTAACCTGCGCTGAGTACAAACCAGCTTTGCTCACTCGCTGCAACACCTTACAAGATGTATTCCTGAGATCTAAAAATAAGCTTGTTAGATTATTTGACAGTCAGAAATTAAAGGAAATTGGAAGTAGTAATTATTTTCTTGATTATTTAATATGGGCCAGACTTTTATCAAAATATTTTGACATGAGAAGATTTGTGAAAATAAATAGGCAATCAGCAAGTCATTGCTAACGGAAAAGATCTCTTCTTTGCAGGGAAAGGAGTATACACTACCTGTCACTGCCATGTGAAAGTCTCAGGCTTTAAAAGATGATGTGTTAACTGCACTTTATCTACAAGACAGCATAACAGACAGCTCAACATCATCAGAAGACAGCCTCATGCTGTGCCACACTGAACATGACAGAGGCTCTGTATTGTACCCAAATATTGTGAACTGTTCTATAGTTCAGAGTTCCTGGGGGAGAGAAACCAGAGTACAAGTTCTCTGCTCAGCTTGGTGAGTCCTTAGCACTAGCAAGTTAAAATTCACATTCATCCATCCTCCTTCTTTCTCAACCTAGAAATTCTGGACAACCTTACCATGGAGCTAGAGGGCATTTGCTTCTCCAGACATTTATGTCCAACATGAAGAGGGAGCTTGACAACATTGTGCCATCTACACCATCAATACCTTAATTTACACAATCTTAGACAATCTCATGGCCTTCCTCCTTCTAGAGGAGGTACAGAACATCTGCCCAAGTCAGATACGTGTCTTAAGTGGCTATGCCTGTTTTGACTTGCCATTTGTACCCCAAGCTAGCGAGTGCCAATGTTAGTGGAGCATTTCTTGTTTCATATCCAGGTAAATCTCATCTTTCAAGATCCTTATATGAAGGGACCCACAACAGGTCAGCTGTTTAGTATTAGCTATGAACACACAGTGCCAGTTTGTTATAGAACCACCAGCTGCTATCATTATTTGCTTCTCCTTTCCTAAAACCAGGAATAACATATGAAATGGATTTTGTCAGCTTTAGGGATAGCATTAATATAATTTTCCTATGCTCGCCTCTCTCTTGGAACTGGTTTGCATAACATTTCCTAGAAACACACTCCATATGCACACCAGCTAGCTGTACCAGCGAGACATTTCAACTGGGGGTGATTGAGATGGGAGGAAGGACCCATCCACATGCATTTGTTAACACCAACACACACAAGGATGAGCTGTGGTTGAGCCAGGTGAACTGTTCCAAAACAGCAGGCCAACTCCCATCAGACTCACACAAACCCGGTCGGGAAAGATTACATTCAGCACAGAAAACACACACCTCAATTTGGAAAGGCCTCATTTAGCATCTGGTGTGGTGTGTCAGATTCCATTTGAGATACTGGGCTCCAGAGACCACTGGGAGAAAACAACACACTCCAGAGTCCATGTGTAACATGAGGAGTTAATCCCACACAGGCATTCGTCTTTTCAAAGCATGGATTCCTGACAGCTTTGGAAAGCATGCTTACAATTTCCATAATGTTTGAAAACATACAGACACTTTCTCTCAGTGTCACAGTGTCCTGAACTTCTGAGGCCCTCTCCGTGACACCATAAACTTCTCCTTGGAAGCTCAGTATGATGTCAGAGGATGCAACAGTACAAGAGGTGAAGAGGAAAGCTGTGGGAGCACTCAAATAACTTTTTCTGGCCTAAAGAAAGACATAAAATCAGAAAACCGGAGTTTGGTCCAAGAACATTTTGTTCATTTGTTATACAGGGGTGCCTCTGTATGAGCGCAGACTGTTTTGTGGACTCTGGTCCTCTGTAGTCACCATGAAACAGAAAATATACAATGAAGCTAGTGATGTGTTATCATCTAAGACTTCTGTGAATGCTATTTCTGTCTTATGTTCACAGTCAAACATTCAGCCACTACAACTTGATAAAAACAGCAGTTTTCAAGCATTATCACAGATATTTATAGGTTATTTTCTTTGCTCTTTTATCTTGGCTGCACAGTTGGCATGATGATGCTCATTAGTGCTCAGGTTTAAGTGAATCTTCCAAAATAGCAGTTTTTAAATGCCGCTAGTTTCTCACACGTTCATCAGGGTTAAAAATACTCATACACTTTATAAATACATCCGCTTTGACATCATCCAGGTAAGCCAAACAAGTTTCAGGCAAGCACAACGGAACTGCTGTATGTGTCACCTTCAGACTTGACTTGTGCCATTAGTTCCAACAGAGATTTAATGAACAAGGCAAATCTGACGCAAACTTTCTGAAGTTTCACAGCTCTCATCAGCAGAAGTGTGCTGGGTAATTACTGGAGTGTTAAACTGATATTTCTCTCTAATCCCCAGATGAAAGGGATAGATTTCACAAGAACAGTCTTTATATTTAATACCACATGCAAAAAAAAAAGACCTTATAGCAACTGATTGAAGGCAAACATTGACATGTTAACGAATGCCATGTTTACACCTCCAGCCCTGCTCTGCCCTGTGAAATGCTTCTCTAACAGGAGCACATTGCCTGTCACCAGGCTCAGGGCTGGCAATGCTCATGTATTCCTCTCCTCTTTCCCCCATAAGTTATTTATTCCACTCTCTTCAACCTCTGCTCACTCATTTCACTATAGCCTTTTCTTCTGGACATCTTAATTTTAGCAAGCAAAAGGTCACAACTAACAGCATGAAGCCCAAGCATCTACCCACTCAGGGCACCAAGAGAAAAATCACAGCCACCACTTGTAGTAGCCTCCATCAATACCACTGTATAGGGTTGCACTGGATTTCAGACCTGTGTTGATAAGGCTGAAGCTGTGCAGCCTGCTCTAGTGGAAGATGTCCCTGCCTGTGGCAGGGGGTTGGAACTGGATGAGCTTTAAGGTCCCTTCCAATCCAAACCATCCTATGACATGGGTTGCCTGTGCTATGGGGCAGGCCAGGCTCTGCTCAAAGCTACCACACCAGACTGTCTATCAGGGACAAGCCTGGCAAGCTGAGCTCCTCAGGTAGCAGAGCACCCTCACAATTGGGGCTGTTCCCACATTTATACCTGGATTAAAGACCTTGAGCAGCTGTTGAACTTGGCATCAGCAAGACTGCTCTAGACTCTAGCCTTCAAGAACAGCTTAAGCAATAACCTACCACATCCAAAAGGTAGAAGGTGGATGAGGGTCAATGACAAAAACTTCAGGACTCTGCAGCATTGATATTACAGGAAGACAGGCTATGAATCATAGAATCACAGACTGCTTTGGGTTGGAAAGGACCTTAAGATCGTTCAGTTCCAACCCCCTGCTGTAGGCAGGGAGTATTCACTTTAGACCATGTCACCTAAGGCTCTGTCCAACCTGGCCTTGAACACTGTCAGGGATGGAGCATTTACCACCTTTCTGGGCAACCTGTGCCATCACCTCAGCACCCTCACCGTAAAGAACTTCTTCCTTACATCCAACCTGAACTTCCCCCAAGTTTGAACCCATTACCTCTTGTCCTATCACTACAATGAAAGAACAGATCTATACACCCAGGGCAGAAGCCAGCTGCCTTCATGCCTCATTGATCCACTCACCCCAGTACCACCTGGGCTTCTTATGAAGATATAGTTTTTGAAGGGGAAACCATGAATGCTGAGTGGCCAAAGACAAGAGTGAGGGGGTTCATGTGAAAACTGCCACAGCTACTGAGGAAACTGAAAGCATTCTCCATCCTTGCCTGAATGATGACTTTATTTCCCAGCTGTCTCTCAGAATGATACATGGCTGCCAACCTGATCGGAGCCTGAGGAAATGGGACTATCAACTGTACAGAATTGACCTGATTGGATTAAGAGATATTTTGGATATTGAGCATAAGAATTTGACGAGGAAGTTAAGAATAGGGTTTATATTTGAATAGGTGCAAAACACCAGAGTATTTCTGAAGGCTCATGCCTGCTTCACTGTGGTGCCTGCACCAAGCTTTGAGAACAAATACTTCGGGCATGTTCACCTCCATACTGCACTCTTGTCACTGTTTCCACTCCCAGCATCTTCCTAAAACAGCCCCCTGTCAAATTATCTGATCAGAGCTGAAACTCATTTTAGCAAAATGGAAGAACAGAAAAGAGCCTTTAGTTCTGAATGAGCTTTAAGGTCCCATATGACACAAACCACTCTGGGACTCTATGAAGGATATCAGTCTACAGTTAGGGTATAGCACTCACCCAAATGACTACTACTACATTAAATTTATGAGCTTCTGCACACAAGGTACTATTAGTTACAATATTTAACAACCTCAAGATGAGTTGATGCTAATAGTTTTACTCAGTTTAACCTTGTAGTTACAAAACCTCACTAAAACACAAGCCCCAGAGGTAGTGAAAACCTTTTGGACATCTCAAACTTGCTTAAAAACCCAGGTAGAGCACAGTTGCTCAGCACATCAGCTTTACCAACCACCTCCCATTGTACCATTACATTGATATTCACACCTCAGCAGACACACAAATACTTGTGATTAGATAACTCACCAGAAATCAAACAAAACAAACATCTCTGGGAGGATATGTGAACTTCAGCAGTAGAACATGCCTCTATGTGCCAAAGGAAGCAAGGGAAAGAACAGATGGCTGTCTTGTTTTGTCTTCATACTGCCTCATGCTTACACTTCATCCTTTGGGTTAATATTTTAATCCAAACTCAGTGATTAACAATAAGGAGACAGAGATTGTATTTCACTCTGTCATTAGGCAGACACAGGGAGGTGAGCTCTCAGCACAGAAGAGAATAAAGCATCCATAGCTCCATTAGTGATATTTCCTATGCACAGGGGAATAATTTAATACATGTAATTGACTGTAATTTTTAAACCCCTCAGACCCACTAAACCCAGGGTTCATAGTGTTATTAAGGAAACAAAACACCAGAAGGCTTTCTTTCAGAGCAAGACTTTAACTTTAAGCACATGCTTATGTGCCTGACCACTTGGAGAATGAAGACATGAACAATGGCCTATTGCAATGCTAGAAAAAAAAACAAATTTGCTCTCTTGAAGTTTGGATTAAAAAGCTACCATAAGCCTAGTTTTAATCAAACCACAGTATCCTTCATGAATGCTCTGTGCAACCAGAAGTGCCACTGGATGAGTGCTAACCCCATCGGTGCAAGTGAGCCTGGGCACACGGCACAGGAAACCACTCATGTCATGAAATCCAGGGACAGACTTGAAGGTAATCACACATGGAATCACACCTGCTGCTCCTATGGGTTTGCTCCTGACTGAGATACTGGCACACGTACGGATAAGGACCAGTTTCTGGCAAAACACTTGAGATGATGTTATGTAAACTCAGCACTGGTGAGGCTGCACCTCGAATCCTGGATTCAGTTCTGGGCCCCTCACTACAAGAGAGACCTTGAGGGGCTGGAGCAGGGCCAGAGAAGAGCAATGGAGCTGGTGCAGGGCCTGGAGCCCAAGGGTGATGGGGAACGGCTGAGTGGGGGGTTC
>NDXB01007398.1:245294-384011 GCA_002631895.1 Agapornis roseicollis | reverse complement strand
CTGGGGGGTTCAGATGGAGAAGAGAAGGCTCAGGGGGGACCTGATGGCTCCCTCCAAGTGCCTGAGAGGAGGATGGAGCCAGGAGGGGCTGGGCTCTGCTCCCAAGGAACAAGGGATGGGACAAGAGGAACCGGCCTCAAGCTGCCCCAGGGCAGGTTTAGATGGAGCTGAGGAACAATTCCTTGCCCACAGGGTGCTCAGGCATTGGAAGAGGCTGCCCAGGGCAGGGCTGCAGGCACCGGCCCTGCAAGGGTTCACAGCCCGTGGAGACGAGGCCTCAGTGCCATGGGGCAGGGGTGCCCTTGGCAGTGCTGGGAATGATTGGACTGGGTGAGCTTGAAGGGCTTTTCCAACCTGGTTGATTCTATGGTTCTGTATACAGCAAGAAAAGCTCATTTACCACAGTAACAAAGATATTTGCATAGGCTTGCGTAGCCCAATTGAAGGCCTTGGTACACACAAAGGCCACCCTGCTCACTTGTACTCAATTTCCAAACCGATGTGCAAGTAGGACCAAGAAACACCCCCCTATGAAAGAGTCTAGTTCCAGAGTCCCCACACTGACACTGAGGCAGTGCCCTGGTAAGCTAGGCATGCATCTCACCTGCCTTCCACGGTTCTTTGCTCTTAAACAGCTTGTGCTTTATGAATGATGGCAAAATGATGGCTAACTTATTGCCAGGACAGAAAACAAAAGAGGTGCCAAACATAACACAAGGTTTGCTGTGCAAGTAGCAGCAGCCCAGAGCCAGAGCAGTGTGGCAGCGGGTGACAGCCAGAGCCCGGATAGGGTGTATTGGAGTAGCTCAGGACAAGATCTGATGATTCAGCTCTTCCAACATACTTACCCTACTCTATTTACAGGAAAGCCCAGCAAAGCACAATGACCTCTCATGTTCCTTCCTCTCCCCTCTCCGAAGCATAGGAATTGCCATGGTGACTGAATAGTGGCACAACAAATTTAATGCCCTGCTATCAACAGTAGCTGTTATTCAGTGCTACAAAGGAAAAACACAACAGCTCTGCAGCAGGCAGCTACAGAATCCTTAGTCAAGAGGGAAAGTTCCCTCCTAATCCCTCTGCCATTTGATACTAGCTTATGGCTTCAGTACCAGCAGACTCCCACCCTGCATGAGAACGTATTAGAGCACAAACATAGCATTAAACGTGGGCTTGTAGGCACGTGCTCAAATCCCAGACTTTAATGGACAGTGTCCATTCCCCTGCACAGAGCCACACTGCTGAGCTGTAGCAGAGGGCTTCAAGTCATGAGGGCTTGCACAAGAAATACAGCTCTTCTGTGCATGGCACCAGCTCCTCACATCAGAAATACCTGGTCCGTAATGACAACACAAATACAAGTGCAACTCAGTCTGCCTTAGCCAAAGAGATGCAAATCTGCTCTGAAGAGGTCCACAGGCTTCCCAGGAGCTGCCCTGATGCAGATGTAAATGGCTGTTACCCCTGCACACATCCTCACTGCACAAGCAGGTCACCCGCATCAAGGAAATAGTTAAAACTGGGGTGGCGTGGGGTAAAATGTGACTTCTAGGGCTCAGTGCCCCAACTGGGGCAAGTTTTCCAGAGGCTCCAACTCCCACCACAGCCAGAGCTCTGGTCTCTCTCTTGGAAACCTGGAATTGCCTCTACACACCAGAGTGACAGACAGAAGCGGCCCAGATAAATACAAGATGTACCTGACAGTCTTTTATTAAACTATTCTGGCCCAAGACTCCTTTTCCAGTTATGGAGAAGTCTCTCGGTCCAAGCAGCATATGGAAACCCCCCAGCACTGCATGTTCTCATCATTTGTGAAGCACTGTAAATATTTGAGTCAGTAGATCTTAATCCATAAACACAGCTGGACTCAAGAAACAATGATGGTAACTTCTTCTACTTTAAACAATTGTGTAACAAAACAAACCCATGATAATCACTTTGGGTTTCTAAGGACAATAGGCTCACCCTTTGGACAAAGTTAACATGATGGGACATGTAATCACACCAAAAATAAACTTACATATGCTAAGGCAAATTATTGTCAGCTTTTAAAGAGCACTGTAAAGGAATGGCAGTGAAGGAGAAAAGCTGTTCGGTGCAAAGCCAGTATTTTGTATCATGTACAGAGCTGGAATGGAAACTGCTAGCCAAAGGACATCCCTTTTCTCTTCTATCCTCTTCCAGAATGTATTAGTGTAATTGCTTTCTGACCAGGAACATCATTCCCCCATGTTCACCCTTAATGTAAGCCCTTACGCACACAGTTTACATACAATGAACTAGTGGCTGATCTCTGCTGTGATTAAGAAGAGGAACATTTATCCAAACCGCATAAGAAGGGACCTGGGCAATCAAGTCCCATGTTAAAGAAGTTACATGGGGGTTAAGTTCTTTCCTGAAAGTTCAAATAAGTTCATTTCCCTCTTAATTCCATTGCCTCTTTGCATTTACACAAGCCTCTGCCTTCAGCAGCATAACCCACAAACAGAAGGGAACACAACACGGTTCAAATCCATTTCAGAACTGCCCTAAGCAAGATGCTATACCGAAGTTGTTAGAGATATAAAGTGGATTCAACTAACAGAAAAACACATAACCAAGGCAGAAACTATACAAACCCAAAACAGGTTTTCAAACCTCACACACTTTTCAAAGCAAAATCCTGATTATGCCTACAAACCCCTTGTTACTTTCCTAAGACCAACACAAAAAAGCTCCAGCTCATATTTTGCATCCAGTTTGCAAGCTATAAGATGCCTTCTCAAACTTCTGGAATCCAGAGTTGAAGTGAAAGCTGCAAGTAAGGAAGGCTCAAGCTCCTTAGGCAAGCATTAGGTGCTATTCCAGAACTCCAACAATCATACTAGCAGAAGTTGCCCCCCTTGTGTGTACCCCATAGACATTATGGTGGGTAAGGTGCAAACCAGCTGCATCTACACTGCAAGGCCCAACTTCCAGCTCTTAGTGAAGTTACCAGAGCGATAAATGGAGAATGCTGGCATATCAATGAAATCCTTAAACCAGGAAAATCCCTCCTTCTAAAATTGCTAGTTGAAAAAGGAGCACATGAGCACAACAGTGGATTTTCCAGCTCCATTCCTTGCAATGAGACACATGAGCCATATTAACTGCAACTTCCAAAAAAACCAAGGCATGGAAAACATCAGCTCCACAGTACAAGTCTGGCAAAGTTTGAATCAGTTAAAGTCAAGATCTTCTAATAGGAACTGACAGGGAAATTCTAGCTACTTGTGCTGCTTATAAATGCTAGCATTATCTGGCAAAGGGATGAAGCCACAAAGCTGAGATCCAGGTTGGGACTGGACTTTCCCAGGTTTCCAAGGAGCTTTGGTAAAGGAGGTCAGTTTGGTCCAGGGGGCACCTAAGACTTCAAGAAAGACCTAAGAGAAAGTCTAACAATGGTTAAAGGTTCAAAGAACTCCCTCTATTCAGCCTAAATCTCTCTTTTCAATTAAGAAAACCACAATACAGGATGGGAATTTCAGTGCATGCCATGCAACCCCTCAGTCAGATCCCTGCACTTCCCACCACACATAGTGCCTCTGCTCCATTGGAATATGTAAGATTATTAAAAAGGGAATAATAAATCTAGAACAATGACCACATTAATCCAGCCCCTGCTTGGCAGGATCTGCCAAAGGACCATTAGCAGCCATTGATGCATGATGGGAGATCATTCATTGACTTCCAAATGATGTCATCCTCCAAATGATGGAACATTCCTTCCCTTTTGTGGCTTTACCACCCTATTCCTGCCAGGCTGCCAGACAGGTAAACAGAATCCCACTTCATCTCTCTGCAGCTTAAAAATACCGACCTACAGCCTGTACATTGAGGCCCATGTTTTTCAAGAGGAGTGCTTACTGATGGACACCTAAATCCAAATTTAGGAACATAAATAAGTAACTTGGGGTTTTTTAAGCCTTTAAAAGCAAGATTTGATGTTCCAGTGTTTTCTCACTCCATGCCATTCTGCAGTAAGGACCTTGAGGAGAGGGAGGGGAAGGCAGAGAAGGGGGACACTGTGCTCTCTGGCTTTATTGTCCCACAGACTTCAGTCCACTTGCATACGACTGCATAAAGAGCAATTCTCCTTCAACTAAACCCTCCAGCACTTTGACATTTAGCTTCATTCCACATCCCTGGTGGAATCCCAAGGAGAACTCAGCCACGGATTCAGCAGGGGGGTCAAAGTGTGCCTGACATGGTTGAGAACAGATACTTCAATATGCTTTATGACAAGCAATTGTACCTTGTCCATCTTCCCAAGCCAACGACTGCCACAGAGACGATCCAAACCCAAGGAAACTTCCTGATGAGTATGTTCTGCAAACCTTATCACTCCAACTGGCTTAATGCTTTCAAACAGGAGACTTCAAATACCAAACTTCTGATGAAGCCATTCTTGGCCATCTCTATTTATAGGACACAAGTAGATTTCCTAGTAGCTAAGTTAGCAAATGCAAGCTGGGACCTGACACCATGACAGCACAGCTCCAGCACCACTACCATGAACAACAAGTTGCATGCAGGGACATTTTCTCATCAGTTTCTTCACAGCAGATCCATGGTGAGGGCTCAAGGGAAAAGAAAGGAAGCTGCTTGACCTTTGAGTGGGAATGTCAGAAGTACTCATCCTCCTCCCACTGGGGTCAGGGGAGAGTAGGCCAACACTTTCACAAAAGTCTTGCCTTGTGTATATCGCTTTCAAGAGGAAAAAGACTGAGGAGTGAGCCAAAGAAGCCTCCTCATGTTGGGGCTGTTCAGCCTGGGGAAGAGAAGGCTGCGTGGTGACCTCAGAGCAGCCTTCCAGTATCTGAAGGGGGCCTATAGGGATGCTGGGGAGGGACTCTTCATTAGGGACTGCAGTGACAGGACAAGGGGTAACGGGTTCAAACTGAAACAGGGGAGGTTTAGATTGGATCTAAGGAAGAAATTCTTTGCTTGTGAGGGTGCTGAGGCACTGGAATGGGTTGGCCAGGGAGGTTGTGAGTGCTCCATCCCTAGCAGTGTTCAAGGCCAGGTTGAACAGAGCCTTGAGTGACATGGTTTAGTGTGAGTTGTCCCTGCTTATGGCAGGGGGGTTGGAACTGGATGATCTTAAGGTCCTTTCCAACCCTAACTATTCTATGATTCTATGTGGCAACAGTACCTCATTTCTGATAGAAATCCCCTTCTCTACTGCCCATCCAGGATGGTGAGGAACTGCAGACCACTTCAGATAGAATCACACAGCTCCTTAGACCCCCTTCATTCAGTGTAGGGGCAAAGCGTCTTCCAAAGGGTTCTTTCATAGTGTCAGAATGTGAATCCCCACCTGTATGGCTATAGTAGGACACCAATGCAACCATCACCCAGCATGACTGAACTAAGTGCCAAAAGTTAAATGGAATTAATGCAGATATTAGAGTCACTTCTCTGTCATACAATAAGAAAACATTTTTCTGTATCTATAACAGCAGCAGCATCTTGCAAGCACTGGCCCAGTTTTATGTGGACAGGCATATAGCAATGGAGACATTGCTACTGTCTTCACTAGGATCAGATTTAGGCCAAGACTCAAATTCAAACAAGACTTGACTACATTAGGTTCAAGGTTTGAGCCAAAGCACTCTCCAGCCAGACGTTGCTCACTTTGTGGTTTAAATGTTTAAGTTGCCTAAACCCATAGACATCGCAAATTGCAAACAGTTCCAGTTGAACCTCACTTTTGGATTCTTCCTTTACCATTCTTGTACTTCTCCTTATTTAGCCTTCCCTCATCACTATTTTCGTAAGTTATTCACATCAGAAAGAGTGAGTCACATAAAAGTACATAAATAGCTACTTATGGTACAGGACAGAACCCCTCAATACTTTCTATCTGCTAAATGCCTGATTGCTATGTATCTCAATAGATTATTTCCAAGGCAAAGCCAGTTTTGGGTGCAGCAACATTGCCTTTTACTGAAAATAACCCATGGCAAAACGTCATAAGAAGAAACAAACAACTTGAGACAATACAAAGTTACATATTTTAAAGTAATTTAGATAATAAGATGTTATTAAAGTGAGCACCAAACACCCCAGGTGAATTTGAAGCTCTCAGGCGGCTCTCTGAGAAGCCAGGTTCAGCTAATTCAGTTCAGACCCAGCACATCTGCAGTATTTTGTTGTCTTTCCCTAAAACACACGCACAGCAATAAGTGTGTAGTAATTTCTTCCTGTTTCTATGATTGAACAGGTCACTGAAAGGCAATAAGCATGGTGATCTACACCTTAGTACCCCCAAATCCTGCTTCGGCATTTCACCTCTGCTTAGCTGAGCCTTGAGCTCATGCACAGCTTGTTTGCTGCAAGTCTCAACAAGCCCTAAGTTGACCATGCATTTAGGAGCGCATTTGTATTTTATGTTGGAATTCATACACAGAGTGGTTTGACCCTGATTTCCACGGAAGCAGACTCAGGAAGGCTGCTGTTCACAACAGGATTGTCCAACACAAGCATGCAACTCAAATCCCAAGCAGGGGCTACTTTATCTCCTGCTTCTTTGGGGACTACTTTTACCTGACTGGGCTGTGGGCATCACATCCTTTCCCATCTCACTCTGAGGATGAGTTGTTGGATAGGACCCCTAAGCTAAAACCATAGACCTCCAGGTCCCCTGGAGGCAGGCATGGGATGAAATGGGATCTCAATACAGTGGTGACACCCAGCAAGATTAGAGTCTGTCTTTGAAGGGCTCCCTCCCCTGAATGCTTATTCCAAAATGATTTGCAGATTTTTCTGGAAGTGCACTGGGAATGAAAACTAAACATTACCAAAAGAAAAAAGCAGTGAAAACGCATTTTCAGTTCAATTTCAAAAAGTCAATGAGACAACAAAATATGGAAAAGTTGTTCCAGATGGCAAGAACATATTTGAGGAATTTCATTTAATCACATTCATGCAAGATGTTTTGATTTGGAAGACATCTATCAAACGCATACTTAAATTAACTGTCCTTCTACTGAAGGCAATGTGAAGCTCCCAGGAGCAGGAGAGGCTCTGGGTGCTTTTCCTTTAGGTACAATATTCATGGAGCTGCCAGGCCTTTCATTATTCTCTTTAGGAAAAGCCATGGCTCACCAGGACACCATAAGAACATGTTCATTTTGAAAGCAGCCTCAAGGCCAAGACAATTCCCACCTCCCGTGCCCTCCCTCATAGGTAGGATGGGATGAGTACAGGCACCCTGAATGTGACAGTCCCAACTCCTATAATGTCATTCCTATTCAGCAAGCCTCCAGTGTTTCACCCCAAGGTAATTCACAGAATCCCAAAATGGTTTGGGTTGGAAAGGACCTTAAGATCATCCAGTTCCAAGCCCCTGCCATGGATAAGGACACCTCACTAGAGCAGGTTACCAAGGCTCTGTCCAGCCTGGCCTTGAACACTTGTCAAGGATGGGGTATTTACTACCTCTTTGGGCAACCAAATAGATGCTCCAGAGGTGTCACTAGGCAGCCCTAAAGCCTCTCCAAAGCCTCTTGCAAAAGTCAAACGAAAACACTGACGTTCCAATTGGAAGGGAAATTTCAGGTTCCATGCGGGTTTTCCCCACACTGCAGTCATTTAAACCACCTTCCAGAAAAGCTGCTGGATCTAAGATGACTGTTTCATTGCGTATGTGTATATGTAAGCTGCTCCCCAGAATGAGATAGGTGAAGTTTCACAGACCCCACTTGCCTTAATAATTTCATTTATCAAAGCCTGCTAAGAGAACACAGGTAAGATAACTTAGCACATGCACAGGTCAGTATCACAGCTATAGCACAGATCTACATTTCAAATACATTTCTCATCTTTGAGGACATAACACCTCTCAAATAGAACATTACAAGTAGATTATTTACAGAGGAGTCTTCATTACAAGGTGAAACTTAGTTTACACCTACAGTGCACATCAAAGTTCTTGAAAGATGTGGAGAATTTCAGTCACCTCCAAAGCACTGCAAACGCAAACTGTCTCCTTGCATGGCTTCTTCCTGCAGCTGTGCTCTGAAGGGAGATCTACATATGCATACAGGTATGCCTATTAGTTATTACTACAATAAAGCCCTTCGTTTGGTGACTGTCTGCTCTAAGAAGTGAAACAGGATGAGATTTAACTTGCCAGCTGCACGTTGCACTTCTTCATCTCCCCAAACACTGATTTCAAATAGCCTATTTATCAGATGTGTATCTAACTCATATTCCACTATGAGGACTAAAGAAGAATTTCCAGGCTTACAAATAGCCCCCTCGTGGGGCATTACCATCTGTTCTGATCATTGCAAAGGGTCCCTCTTTCCTTCTAGTCCAACACCCACTGAAGCATTTCTTTCCTAACTCTAAAACAAAAGGCTGGAGGCTTTCTTGCCTTAATTTATATACAAATACATCACCAATTAAAAGGTAACTGTGAAGAATAGAGCTGGCAATGGAATGCCTTCTGCAACTTGAACTGCAGCATTGCTACCGTGGCATTAGAATAATTAGTTCATCTACCCTCTAATTTGTCTAATTTGCATTGGCAGACTGGAGGCTGCTGGCTACAACATTTCTCATTGAAAACTCTGCTAGGAGAAGGGAAAATAAAGAGGCTTTTTTCCACACCACCCACCCATTCTACACATAACTTTTCCCTCTTCTCCACCACCACTGTAAATCTGGACTACATCTCCGCTAAGGCAAATGGAGTTATACTCCAGATCCACCCTGAAAGTAAAATCTTGTTCACTGAAATAAACCAAACCCATGCCTTCAAATATGCCTCATCATTGCAGCCCCTGCTCTTGTTCCACTGCCAGGCTCAGCTCAGTGAGAGCTGCAGCAAGCTTCTGTTGAAGGGAAGCCTTCCTCTTTCCCTTCTATGCAACACCACCTCTGCTTGCAAAAGGTCTGTGCTAAGTTAAAAGCACCCTGATTATTCCTCTTGCTATTCACACTAACAAAGGCAGATTCTCCCATCTCACCTAAGCTGCTCAGGGGGATGGAACATCTGTGCATCAGAAACAGGCGGTACAGAGGAGCTCAAGGCTAAAGGCTGCACCTCAGTAATGCCTTCGCATGACTCAGATGCACATTTCTTGCCATCAGGAATCAGCTATTCCTCTACCACACCTGTGCAGCCAGATGTCATACAACAGGAATTCAAGCCATTGGAAAGATCTCCTGCAGTCTGTAGGCTTAAAAAGCCAGGGAAACAAAAACTGACAAAGACTGGATTTAACAGTTAGTTCAAGAATCCGACAAAGCCCATACTGCCTTTTCAGGAGTTGTATTTATCTATAGGCCCAAGATTTGTGATAACCCTCATTTCTCAAATCAAAACTCCATTTTAATTGCTTCCAGAAGATGAAACCCACCATTACCTATAAAACCAAGCAAGCACAAAGCGTACAACCCATAGCAAGCACTTGCTAAAACGCTAGCCTTCAGCACTTCTCTTTAGACAAACATAAGGAAATGAGATAACCTTTAAATCAGTTCTTGACACGTACTAAATCTAAAAAAGAAAAAATTAGGAAGATTCTGTGGAAAGAGCTGTATAATTTGAGCACTCAGTTGTATTTTTAGCATATGCCAAGAGTACTTTGCGTACTCAAGGCTTTCAGGGAATTTGCCAAGCTTTGGAAGACTGGGGTTTAGGTTAAAGGGCAGGAGAAGTAGTAGGTGGACAGCTTGAAGCAGGCAAGAAACACCCACCATAAACTAGTCAAAGCTGGCATCACCTGGGCAGCACTCTTTTATTACCCTCATCCTCTTACTCTTCCAAAGCAGAGCTTGGGGATTCACAGGTAAGCAGGATGCAGTCTGTACAGGTATTGTGGAGCAGCACAATTGGAGCTCTGCACTAGGATGGGCTCACCCATCCAATGCTCCCTTCTTCAGAGAGATGCTCTGCCACACACCTTCCATTTGGATATGGAATTCAAGTGCCACAGGAACTGGTGGTGCCAAGAACAGTATAAGGAGGTAAAACAGCGAATGCAGCTGATGCCTAGCAAGAGCCCCTGGAGACCTTCTGCACCTATGGGGTGCTCAAGTTGAAGCACTCTGACAACAGAGTAGAGGATTCACTGAAAACCTCAGCTTCGCGTGAGCAATTGACCCCAAAGAGGAGATGGGTTTCAATGGGAGGGAAGGGATCGCAGGGGGCTGTTCCAGTGTGAATGCAAAGAGCACTCCTTGTCCTTCTGCTTTACTCAAGTGTGGTGAGCAGCAAGCACCACAGGGCAAAGGCACCCTGGCTTCACAGACCTGCACCAACACTGACATTGGTCACAGCACCACATAAGCTGCTTTGCAGGAGGTGTAAAGGGGCATCTTGTGCTACAGTCTGAGACAATGTGCAGAAGCATCATGGACTTCCACACAAAGACAGATGGAAACTGGATCCAGTAAGTATGGGTGACTACAAGAATTTGCTTCCTATCACCAAAATGGCAGCTCAGCCTAAACTAGACAGGTTTAACATCACCTGTAAATCAGAGAGCAGTGCAAGCCTGAAGGAAAAGCAGACAAAGTAGTACACAAGGAGAAGTTGAAAGAGGTTACATTCCTGGACTATGACAGCAACTCTGGGCAACTAAGAGGCACAATTAGTAGCTTTCCAGCTAAAATTGCTATAAGCTGAACCACGAAGACTGAAGCAAAGTCAGAAGAAGAGTTAGATGGCACTCATGAACTATACAATTCCTCACGATAAGAAATGAAGAACTGCCAACACATTTCTCCCCATTTCTTCCAAAAGCTTTCCAGGTCTGTGGAAGCAGATTGTGCTGTCATTTGCTCTTCACTAAATCAAGGAATTGCTCTGCTCAGTTTTCCAAGAGCAAAAGTGCTAACCAGAGATTCATGCTGCTTGAGTATCACCCAGTCCAGGCCATGGCACCTATGAGTTCAGTATCTGCATTCTCTCCCTCTCCTCATGGTAATTCTTATTTGGAAATACCAGCAGCTCCCCACTCTTTGTACTAGTTTCTGTGGATCACCTCATCCCTATACACCACAATCGGGAACTTCACTTCAGAGCAAGATGCATTAGAGCAGGTCATTGTGAAGAACAGCAACAAGGATTTAAGTTACTCATTACCTCATCTTCCAGCCCTGCACTTTGCAGAGTCACTTTCATTCAAAATAAAGACTTCGAGCACAATGACACAAGTTTCACATCTTTGTCCTGTGTAACAGACTCCACAAGAGGCAGGAGGGCAGGAAAGCCCATTCCAAGGAGCCCGCTCAATACCACCACATAAGAACAGATCTAGATCCCACAGCAAGTACCTCCTGTGCAGGAGACATCACTGATGCACACAGTCATGAAGTTAAGGCAGAGAATGTTTGGATTACCTCAAGATGCTCTCAGAGCTTTGTGGTGACCCAGCTGGTCATTCCTGCTCCTGTTTGTCCCAGCAGCAGAGCAGTCCACCCAGGGCAGTGGTTATGAGTAAGGAGACATGTATGTGCTTCTGTTGGCAGCATCTTCCCAGAAATGCTCACAGAAGCCAACTGGAACACAGAAAGTCTGGAGACTTCTTTCAGATGTTATACATATAGATTTATAAATCCCATTTCGGATGAAAGCTTGGAGGGAGATTTATTTTCCTCAGCCTTTTGATAACCTCCTGTAGACAAGGAGGTACAGAAGCTGCTGTTTAGCATAGGGTGCACTCCTTGCATGTATTTAAGGATTGTAAATAAGTGTTCCTTAGCCAAATATTTCCACCCATGGGGTGATGTGTTTACATATCCTGTGGTACAGGAGCACACTACAGACTGGGGAGATACTGTGCTTCTAATGTTTAAAGCCTAACATGGCACATCCTGGGAATCAGGTAGCCTCAATATGAGTGATTTCACTGAGAAACAGCACTCCAGATGTGAGAGAGCCTGATTTTCCCTTTTTAGAGATTACCCCCCCCCCCATGATTCCCTTTTCCCCTATCTAGAAACCTGAAAATTAAGGTTAGAAGAGGCATAGTCAGAAAATAGAAGAAATTATGTAGCTTGTACAATATGGAGCACATTCAAATCACCCAGAAAGCAGCTACCCAAATAACAACATCTGCAGTTCTCTGGAAAGCACAGGGTTTATTTTTCAGAGCATGGGGACGAACCAGCACATTCCTAATACAGAGAGTGCCTAAAGATGGAAACATGTAAGCTTACATTGTTATTGCCATCCCAACCCTAGTATTTCGAAGACTTTGGTGTGAGAGCAAGAGACCTTCAGCTTGTACATTAGGGCTTATGGGAGACCAAATGCACCAGGCAGAAAGTACGTCAGGAAGAAAACTCCTGTGATATGCAGTCAGTTGCTTCCACAGCTATATTGGCCTCTTCCTTTCATTCCACATCACTTCAGCAGTCCCGTCATTGTGCTCAAAGTACTTCCTCATGCAAGAGGTGGCCATCTTCATACGTGGGAAGCTACAAGAAAACTCGGATGTTGGGTGAAGCACATACCCAGAGCAGCATTTAACTACGCTTCAGTTCCGAGGTAGAACTGACACTGACCACAACTGACTTGCCCAAACCCTACAGAGCTCCTCTATGTCCTTCTTCCTTGTCCTCTCTTCCTACCAAAGCGTGCTTTGAGGTCACTTTCAGCGTGTCAACTATGCTGGTCTGTGAACAGCAGCAGCAAAGGACAGGCAGTGCTCAGAACAAGGCAATACTGGGACAGGCAACCGCGGCTTATGTGGCTTCTTGTCTCCATCCCCTCTGGAGAGTCTTTTACAGCTCGTTCAGAAAGACATCTGCCTCCTTATGCAATCCCAGCAGTTTAAGGATCAATTTGCCCTTAATGCTTTACCTAGACATCAGAAAGGCAAGACTGTAATTTCTGACTCTATTCTGATACAGACCTTGGCACACAGCACTTCAATAATGCCTTACTGAAGACTTGCACATCTATCCTATACTTTAAAACCTTGCTTACCTAAAAACTGGAGTATGTTGTCCACCGCTCCCCTTAATTGTTTCGAAAGGCTGCTCTTTCCCACCAAGGGAACTGGCAATAGGCACAAGAAAGCATTTTGATTCCTCAGGAAAGGCAAGAACCTGGTCCACCCCTTCCAATTGTTGCCAAGCACTCGGGGATGCTTAGAAGGCAGCTCAGGCACTGCCTTGCTAAGGGAGAGTAGCTACACACTGGTTAGGGCTAATTAGGCAGAGAGAAGTTACCACTGTTGCTATATAAGAGTGAAAGCAATAGATCAAGCTCAGATTTTGAACTCCTCTAGTAAACACAAAGCATATCAGGAGGAGCTGCTGGCAAGCCCAGCATCTGAGAAACATGGGAATGTGCTTGTGACCCCATCTGCAGGCATCCTAACAGCTTCTCTGGAATGTCACAAGCAGGGGGATGTCCTAGAGAATGGATGGGAGCCCGTCTGCCCCCAGATGAGGGAGTTTCCTTTGAGTCTCTGCCTTACTGCAGCAGCATCTGGTAGTGATGCTCTTGTTAAGGCTGCTATTTATAAAGCCTGATTGCTCCTTCAGGGACAGCTCCTGGTATCCGAGGCCTCAGGAGAGCTGGAGTGATCTGGTTAACAAAACACCCAGCAAGCTGGGAAATCAAGGCTGCTTTTCCTTTATAATGCAGCAAACTGAAGTTATGACTTGCCAGGCTCATTTTGGCACCCCCGTCATTCAACTGCAGTCCTAATGCTTTCAAAAAATAATCATTAAAGCCCCACCAAGCTTAATTACCATAATTATGGCAATCCTCAGAGTGAGAGGGACTTGAAAATAACGAGGCAAAGGCACACAGCTCCAACTAACCCCATTCACAGCATACTGGGTTCGCAAGACAAGCCTCAGCACACAAACTTCACCGGCACCATGGCAGCAGAAGGGACCAGCCCACCTCGCGTTTAGGTTTTATTCCAGACCTATTGCACCCTCTTGTGCCGAGGTGTCAGAATTACTTTGGCTCGGCTGGCTTGAAGCTAGTGGCTCTGCAGCACTTGACCTTCAAACCAGCTCTCCCGCTTTGCCATCGGCGGCTGAAGACAGCATTGGAGCAGCACGATGTTGGGAGATGCTGTAAGTGTCCAAGCGACGAGGTTATTTCTGTGCAAGACTGAGTATCGCTGACTTCAGGCTTTTGTGGACCCCTTATATCTTCATTTTGTGTGTGTGACCTCATACTTTTATTGAGCTCAAACAACAGTGGAAGCTTTATAGAATCATTTGGTAAACAGAACATCCCACAGATCTGCCCAGGCACAGTTGAACAGCCCCTTTCCTGGGAATCCTTGGAAGGGAAAAAAGCCAACCATCTATAAACACCACAAGGATCCCTGCAAACCATGAGCATTGCACTGCACTGGTTCAGGGTTCAGGCAGAGGTACCCCATCCAGTGTTTGGTGCTGCATTGTAAGCCAAGCACAGAATTGGAGCAAGTTGAGAGGAAATGAGGAGGAATAAGATGTCTGGAAAACACACAAAGGGCTCAGGGGGCATCCTGCCTAGGAAAGAACGAGTTCCTCTCAAGTCCTCAATGAGCCAAGAGGGAACAAAACCAATTTTTCCTCTCTGCTCCTGGCTGATAGGACAAGGAACAACACCACTAATGTGAACCATGGGAGATTAAGGTGAAATATTAGAGAGACAAAAGGCTCCTCAATCAGTCTGTTCAAGCACTCCCTCTCTGCAAATTAAAAGCAGATTAAGCAGGTATGTCAGGAATAACAAGGTAAAACAGATCCTGTCTGGAAGCAGCAGGCTGAATTCCATGATTTCAAGGTCCCTTCCAAGCTTGTTGCTATTGTGTTCAGCTCTGGAATTGCTCCTCTCCGATTAACAGCAGCTTAATCCTGTGTGGTGTCCCTGCTGATGTCAGGGGGGTTGGAACTAGATGACCTTAAGGTCCTTTCCAACCCTAACTATTCTATGATTCTAATTCAGAGTACCCCACACAACCTTGTTCAGCAGCTAGGTACACAGGTTCTCTGGCAACCCCATACACAACCCCCAGCGCTGTATCTCCTGCTGGTAGCATCAGTGATAATGTTCATTTGCAGCTCCTGATTGCTGTGAAAACGAAGTATTTCTAAGCATTTCACTGCCTTAATTGCACACCTTAGGCCAAATTAAAGATCATTCTTTATATCATGAAACAGTTCAGGAATAGAAGATCCACAAGTGTCTAAAGCTGACTGAACACAAAGCAGGATCCTCAGCTGCTGTTCTCAGCAGTGTCACAGCTCCCCTTAAGCCAGTTTCAGCCCTTTCTTTCCTAAGGATGAAATCTAAAGAAAATAGACTAAAATATATGGGACAAGACCACCTTAATGCCTTGGTTTAACAGGAGTAACCTTCCTACCTCTTTCCCTTCTGAAAGCACACTGCTGCAGCAGCAGTGGGGGATCTGATGGACTTTGCTAAGTGCTGATGGGGAAGTTTGCAAAGCCTGGCTCAGGGGGCTGCAACAATTGAAACTGAATTGCACAGCAATCCATGAATCAAAGCACTTGCAATTACCATTTCAAGGCAGGTGAAACAATAAGAAATAATGAACAAAGCTGATGCACTGTGCTTGCTGCAGGAACTGCTAACTGGACACATTTTACCAGGAGCCAAGGTGATTGCCTCTGATAGCCCCACTTAATCAAGCCTGAGAAAAAGGAGACTGTCATCTCCTGTATTGCAAAGTACTATTTCAAACCTCCCCCAGCACCCGCCCAATGGAGTTTTAATAGTCTCTATTTAGATTTAAACTGGGAGAACAGAAGCCATAGAGGAACTGGGTCAAGCTGCGTGTTAGCTTAAAGACAGTGCAGTTCTTGAAGCCCTCAGCATGGGTTAAAGAACCACAGAGACAAGCAGCAAAGCCACATCACACTTACATGGGTTTGTAGCACAGGAGATGAAGCTCTCTGCATTGAGGACTTGACAGCTTTGACAAGATGTACATAAAAATTCATACTGCAGGCCTGGATTCTTGTTGTAGTATTATTATTAGTCAAGTACCTGAACCATGGGTTCCTTCCCCTTAGGCAGTTTGCTGCATCCTGGTGACAGCTTCCTCCAAGTATTTCTTAGCAACTCCTTACAAGCAGTCACAAACCACAGGTTGGAAACCAGTGGTTCAGGAATTCCCTGGCATGCTTTTCTTTGTCTCTCAATCCATCTAAACTGTGGGCTATTGCCCATCTCCTGCAAATCAGCCACCTTGAGCACTCAAACATGGTCTGAAGTGTGCCACGGCTCAGAGGGACAGTGTTCCAAAGCGTCAAAGCCAGCACCATGGAGGCCTTTCAATAGGAGCAGCAAAGCTCCAACTAGGCTCTGAAGTCAAGAGAATCAACATGGAGAAGGTGATGAAGCATTTCTACACTCAGACTTACAGAGAGAAACTGACTCATTGAAGGATGAGGGAACAGCCAATCTACAAACAAAAACAGGCTGAGAACATTGGGGCTGTTCAGCCTGGAGAAGAGAAGCTGTGTGGAGACCTCAGAGCAGCTTCCAGTATCTGATGGGGGCTACAAGGATGCTGGAGAGGGACTCTTCATTAGGGACTGCAGTGATAAGACAAGGGGTGATGGGTTCAGACTGAAACAGGGGAAGTTCAGGTTAGATCTAAGGCAGAAGCTGTTCCCTGTGAGGGTGCTGAGGCGCTGGCACAGGGTGATGGCCCAGAGAAGCTGTGGCTGCCCCATCCCTGGCAGTGCTCAAGGCCAGGTTGGACACAGGGGCTTGGAGCAACCTGGTCTAGTGGAAGGGGTCCCTGCCCATGGCAGGGGTTGGAGCTGGAGGAGCTTTGAGGTCCCTTTCAACCCAAACCAGTCTGCCATTCTATGAAGGCTCCAAGATATAAGCTGGTCCTTTGCAGGCCTTCAGCCCCCCAAAATTGGCCCTATTTTTACTTCCAGTTGCAATGCTTGCACCATTGAGCTACTGATGTTGCCTAACCCCACACAGCAACTCATTCTGAACAGTGCAGGCTGTTGTGAAGGAAGGACCATTTGTTTAAACTGCTTTTGTCATTGGACTGAATAGAAACAGCTTTAAATAACAGTGGGCTTTTGGCAGGACAGGTACAGAAACTCAGCGAGTGTTATTCAACCCCTGCTCCTCCCAGCTCAGCCTGCTATTAACACATACACTAAATCCCCTACCAGCAGTACTGGAAGCCATGTAGGTAAACTGAAAACAAAGCTGGCCCTTTCAGATGAGCTGATGGAATAGGAGTGCTTGCCTGAAGGAGAAGAGAAAGGGAAGGGAAACTAGCTAAGTCTTAGGCTCTGGGGAATCAACAGCTGGATGATTTCTGGGCACCCATCCTGCTCTTGTTCTCCTGGAGTCATAGGGCATTAAGTTCATGTCCATGTGGAGCTCACACTGCCTTGGATGTGGTGACAGGACTGGGCCACATCCCTGCTGCAACCCCACAGCAGCTGCATGCAATGGCCAGGACTGCAGGCTGAGCTCAGCAAGTTGCATTTTAAGCACAGCACCACTGCAGCCCAAGTTCTCAGCTGGCGATGGGAATCATGCACCAAAGGTCACCTTCTCCTCCAACCCCTGAGCTGGGAAGGAGGAAGCAAAGGGGGGAAAAAGCAGGAGCAGAGAGAAAGAGAAGCTGAGTCTCACCACAGCTGCAGGCTCCGACTCTAAACTGCTAACCCCTTTGCTCCTTGGAAAACTAACCCCCAAATCCCTAGGTGTTTCATTATCTCTTCCACTGCCTCCCAGAGTTTCTCTCAGGTAATTGTTCCCACATAGCATCTGCTTCAGTTTGAGCCAGCTTCCTCCTTCACTGTAAGAAGTGAAATGATGGCTTTGCTTGGGCTCCCTCTTTCCCTGCACAAGCAGTAAGAATTCTGAGGGGTAAATAAATGAGTTTGCGCAGGGATCTCATACCCAGTCAGAACGGAACCACCATCCCCAGGGAACCTCTGTTGTTTGCAATACCAAGACACAGACAAAGCACAGAATGAGAAATAACCTTCTACCAGCCAGACAACGTGACCAGACACTCAGACTCCCCTGTAGATCCCATCCTGCTCACACACACAACATACCTCCAGCTCCAGTGAGAACTGAACTGTCATTCCCACATGGCTGTTGGCAAAAGCAGTGGCTTTCAGAGAAGTCGCTATGCCTGCTAGGAACAGCAAGCAAAAGGAGCTGAGAGAACTTGCATCTTGGGTCCTGGTTAGGTCATTGTAACCCCCCCCCCAAGACAAGTGAGGGATCATGAGCTCATCCCTTGGCAGGAAGACACTGACTGTAGTTTGCAAGACTCAGAGTAATTTGTGTAATTTAATGCAGAGAATGAAGTCCCGGGCCAGGGTAAATCAGAGCAACATCCATTTTGCACTATTGAAGCAGGTGGGTCAGTCAGCTAATAAAGAACTGGAATGCTAAGAATTTCTTCTGTTCACCTTGAAGACAACCCCTGTAAAGTTGTATACTGGGTTTAGGTTGCTGGAACTGGCAACTAACTGCTACCCAGTCAAAAGTAAAGTGCTCTCCATCTTATCTTTGTTCAACGGAATCTGGGTAAATGGAAAAGAGCAGAGAAATCCCGGCTCGAAGGTACCTTAACCAAGTTCTTAGGATGCACTTGGATAATCATGAATCTCAACAGGCAACTCATTATAAAAAAATCATACTGTGACTAACTTAAAGTGTAACAGCATTCACTGGGGCAAATTCACTGTTCCTGTAGATTCCTGGAAGCACCTCCATAGCAGAGAGGAGATGGTCTATTGAACTTCTCCAGCTTTTCCCATGAGTTGACTCAGTAGCAAACAGGAACACCTCACACCAGTTTCTGCAAGGAGTATGACCAGAGAGCTCCACTGCAATGGAGCATTCGCAGCAGACCAGGTTGTGAACACTATTCAAAAGAACAAAGGGATGAGGGAGACTGAGTAATGCAACACCTGTGCTGGGTCATGAAGAAATGCTCCCTTCCACCCATCCAGACAGCATTACTTCTATTAAAAGGCAAGAGGCCCATCATGGCCTTATCATGGCCATATCCATGAAGTTCCCCAGGTCTGGGCGCACATCACTGAATCTGGACATTCGTCCCTACTGTTTTCTTCCCTATCTCCTCACTCAAATAGGCTGCTCTGGAAGCCAGAAGGGTTGCTTCCAACATGCAGACCCAAGAAAGCTCCCTGTCTCTTCCTAGGCTAGGTTCTGGGAAGAGCTCTGCCTAGCTCTCTTGTAGCAGCTTTAATAGCACCTCCCAATAGCAAAGGACGCGATTCCTCCAACCCTTGCCATCAATCCTACACCAACACCACTCCATGTCAAAACCACCCCAGCTTACATACAAAAATACCAGGTCTAAAGGTTTTACACTGAGCATAAGGCTTATGGCCATGACCTACAGCCACCACTGTGTCTGCCAGTAATTTGCTTTCATAGCAGCAGGCTTTAGGATCTGCTTTTAAACTGAAGTCCAGCAGCTGAGTAGGTGGCCACTTAATATCTCTGGGTACTTTCAGAGAAGATTAGGTGAAAGTCCAAATCCAGGCTGACATTCCCTCTCTCTGAGAAACAGGTCTGCAATAAATAAGACTGTGTGCAAGTTGTTGTTCTTGCTATATAGTGCTCTGCTCAGGCACTTACAGCCAATATGTTCCTCATTAGCACTCTGGGAAGCTGCGAGTGCATCAGGCTCTGTGTAGCCCCAGTTTTAGGCTGTTCCCAAACACATGGAAACACTTTAAAAGTAAGAGCTTTGGGACCTGTGCAAGGGTGACAAGTGACGAGATGAGGAGAGGAGACCAGAGCCAGCCCCTGACAAATTTGAACCATCCACTCTTTAATCCACAACAACCCCAAGAATTGATGCTAAACAAACGTAGCCCTTTGCAGAGAGGAGATTACATGTGTAATGGAAAAATTACAGGTATGGGGAGCCTGGCCCACAGAAATTGGTTCAAATTAAGGGCCTTCAGTTTGCTTTCCATGATTAATGGAACTTCCCCTACACAACTCAGGCAAGGTTTCCATCCCCCTCCAAGCCTATTGAGAGCCCCCTGTTTTTTTAATGTAAGGAAAATGGAATTTTAAGACTTTAACATTTCCATAACTTACTGCAAGCAGGGGATCAAATACCACCTCCCTCTGGAGGCAGGGCTGGCAACCAGGGGAATTGCAGGGGTACTGCCTTCAGATCTCACACTTGGGACTGCATTTAGAACCTCGATGTTTCTATGATTTTCTTCATAGCACCATTGCACCAAGAGGCAGGAGTGATTCCACAAAGCACTAAGCTGACCCTTAGAGAAGATAACATCTCTCTACTGTTGGCCTGATGGATCATGGGGATACCCAACCCTCTCCATAAGCAAACGGAAGCTCACATAAGTGAATTTCTAATGGAACAGTTGAGCCCAGCACCAGGCAAAACAGCAGTAGGCCATTAATGCAACCCCACAGGACTGTAAGAGTTAAAGCTGTTGGAAGAAACATGTTTTCATGCCAGTGGAAACATAAGACAAAGCCTAAACTCTTCACTGGCACAGCAGGTTCAGCTTTGATCTCAGGAGGTTCATTTCCTTCATTAGGCTTTTCTTAAAATTCACTTTTATGAACCCTTTTAAATTCCCCCCACCATAAAAGCCTTTTCAGATTCATTCAACACAAGGGGAGGGTAAGGGAGGAGAATCTTATTTAGTTGCCATTAAACATTACCTGAAGCTGCTGGTCATGGACAGGGGTGCTGGGGCTGTGCGCTTTGCCAGTCACAGGAGCTGAAGGAGGGGAGAACCCCACTAAGGCAAAAATAAGGCATTAAAAGGAGCGCAGGAAGGAGGGAGAGAGGAACAGAACCACAAAGCATCAAGACAGAGAAAGGTGATGCAGCACAGGGAGGTCTCCTGCAGAACTTGGAGGGTCACTGCTGGGAAATAAGCAGTCTCCCCACTTCATCTCTGCAAGCTGATCAAACCACCCATGTAGAGGTCCTCAGTGACACAGTGTAGTGGTGATCTTGCCAGTGCTGGGGTAAAGGTTGGACTTGATGATCTTAAAGGTCCTTTTGAGCCTAGTTGATTCTCTGATTTCAGGTGTCTGCTCTGTAAATGCAGAATGACAACTCCCTCCATAGAGCAGGACTACAAGGCTTAAAATTCCAGACTAAAGGCATTGAAAGGGGGTTCAGCTTCCCATTACCCAAATTCCAGCACCACCAAGGTGCTTACAGCATTTGTGCAGGTGATTTCAGGCCACATCTTCACAGAAGTTCTTCCCTGTGAGGGTGCTGAGGCGCTGGCACAGGGTGATGGCCCAGAGAAGCTGTGGCTGCCCCATCCCTGGCAGTGCTCAAGGCCAGGTTGGACACAGGGGCTTGGAGCAAGCTGCTCCAGTGGAAGGGGTCCCTGCCTGTGGCAGGGGTTGGAGCTGGAGGAGCTTTAAGGTCCCTTCCAACACAAACCAGGCTGGATTCTATGATTTATGGCTGCTGTTCCTATGAGGAGAAGCAGGGGAACAGAGGGGCACCTTCTCTAACTGCATTAGGGGTAGTTTTAACTCTATTCATTCATGATGGGTTCCTTGAACAAAAATCCTACATACATCATGTGCCCTGTATGTGAGCTAAGATTAAGTGTTGAGTTCACTTCTCCAAATGGACGTCTGGGTCCTTCTCAACAGCATACCACCTTACACCACTAAAGCCTTTTCAACAGCAAGGGATGCAAAATCTTGGCTGGGTTGCTGAATATAGCCCCTCACTATTTAGTCTACTGGTCTGTACCATTCTATTCACAAGCAGCAGCTTCATTTTAGCAGCAGTGTGAGGCTTTACCCCCACTACTGTTATTAAAAGCTGCTTATTATTAGCCAGTTACTGGGAGTAATTTAAACAATAAAACACCCAGAGCAAACTGTAAGACTATTCACCAGCTCACTGGTGCGGATGAACTCACTTAAGTCCTTGGCAGCAGAGATACTGTTCTTCATTAATAATCTGTGCTCAGATCCCTGCTTGGGCACCAGTGAACCCTGAGGGGCTGTGTCCTCTGACACAAGGTAACAATCCCCATTCACACGCTCTGCCTGCTTCTAGAGAAAGAAGTTGCCATGTCTAACCAGTCTCCAAGGGACAGATTCTGACCTCAGACTACGGAGCACAAACCATGAATCCACACAAGGAAGGCTATTCCGTTATTCTAGTTTCAAACCTGGTGCAGCAGAGATGAGGTTCCGCCCTGCCTTCCTTTCTTGAGGTTCACTTAATTCACTGTAACACGAACACAACTGGGTTTAACAGGACCCAGCAATTGCAATAGCTCACCTTGTTTCTTCAATCCTGGAAACGCAGGCCTCTGTTTTCCAGCTACATCAACCCCAGGGCTGCCCCCAGCCCAAACTCAATTTCAATTACATTTAACAAAGCTAGGTGGATGGGCAGCATGGAGTCAGATGAAGTTCAGTGCAGACAAATGCAAGGTAATGCACTTAGGAAAGGCTAATTTGAACTACACGGGGAAAAAAAAAAAACCCAGAATGCTTTTGTGAGATAATCATCTGCTGCACACAGAGAGGGAACTGAAAAGACTAATGGGAAGAGATGGCAAGTCCTTCCTTGGGAAGCTGCTCACCACGGCTCGCAGTAATCTGAGCTCACCCCAAGACTTGCAGCACTATAGCAGCAGAAAAGCTCTGGGAGATCAGAGACTTCCACACAAGTACAGCTTGAACAGAGTTTGAGTCAAGAAAGGATGTGGGAAAGAGCAACCCTGTGCGAGTCAGAGCAAGCAGGGGTGCTCTGGGTACCAGCTGCAAGCCCCAGGGCAGAGAATTCGCCCCAGAAACACAGCAAGTTTCAGTCCAAATCTCTAGGAGTTGTGAAGCCCTGTGCAGACACATTAGCCACTGGTGAACAAAACCCCATAATATGCCCACAGTCACCTTACAGACTAGGATCCTGTGTCTACAAGACTCCTCCATGAGATCCTGCATTGCTGTAGCACATCAGCTCTCCTTACAGCAACACAGCTCTAAGCCCCAAACCCTGTGGGCTGGAGAGACAAGCCCAAGCCAGGGTGGACATGGACACATAAACAGCTACTCCAGCCTATACTTGTCACAACAAGAGCTAGCCAGAAGCTCAAGCTCTGTGTAATGCCATCTAGATTTGCTGAGGAGCAGAAGAAACTGCACGTGGGGCTTGTCCCAGGGAGCATCCTGCTTTCCATTGCCACAGCCCATGTCCACACCCAGGGGAGAAGCTACATCGCTGGCTCGCAGCTACACAGTAGGGCAAAGGAGAACATCCTCACTCTCCACGTAGTGCCTTAAGCACTAAGGTCTGCCCTTCCATACACCTTAGAAGGTCAGAAAGAGATGACAACTGTGGGAAATACAGCAACGCCAGGGCTTTATCAGCCTTCCCTGTCTACCCCACCAGGGAAAAGCCGCATCGCAGGCCTCATGGAGCATCTCCCAGGCCGGCTCCAGATCAGGAAGCACATTTCCTGAAGTGTGGAGCCATCTGATGGCAGAAGCAGGCAGGGCCAGTCGGAGCATCCCTACTGCTGCACCGCTTTGCTCCATTCATCTTCAGTAATTGCATGCATGCCCCGAGGGGGGTGCTCTGTGCAGGGGGGAAGGGAAGGGAGGGGGGAACAGCATTTATATTTGTCTGCACGGATTTAGTTTTGTCTTTATCTGCAGCTATTTTGAATGTCATGGGGAGTTAATGAAGACATGGTGTGCATCTGCAACACATGGAACGACTTCTCTCCTGTCTCAGCATATTAAATTCTTACTTACATTTGGAGTTAGAGGGAAAGAAAAGACAAAAAGGGGGAGAGATAAAAGGAAAACAAAGAGATAAGGCAGTAGAAGAGGAAACTCCTTTTTACTTCAGGTCTTGAAGCTGCATCACAGAATTTTCCAGCCCCTCCATCTCTGTCTTCATTGGAGTTGTCACCCCAGAAGAACTGTCCCTGTCCATTTGGCAGGACACAGGAGCAACCTCTTAAACACCCCATTTAAGATCACACAGTCCACTCCCCACCACAAACACCAGTCAGGTGAGGGCACAAAGCAGATGTATCTGAGCAACCAGTGTTGAGTGGGCTATCCCCAAACCCTGATGTAATGTACCTGCAATGGGAAAGAGGGAAGGACATGGCATCCAGCAGCACCCCAGGGCTACACCACAAGCACAGATGCTGCATTGCAGCTGGGTATTTTTAGTCGCTCTTCCTGTACTACAGACAGGAAACTGAGGCAAATACAGGCTCAGATCTATACAGCCTCTCTGGCCTCCAGCCTTTGTCTTAAGACAATTCCTGGCTTAGATCTCACCAGTCACTTCCAAGAGATGAGGCACAGCAGTGGCAGAGAAAACCCCTTTCTCTAGGACATCCCTTCCCCAGCTCTCCTCTTGCCCTCTTGGGAGAAGCAGGAGTACAGACCTTCCTTAATCATGGATCTGTTCTCTTAGAAATTAAGATCTTCCTTTCCTGGCACTTCCCATTCTCTCTCTCCCCGAGGCAGGATCTGGCACACCATAGATGTTCTGGTTTGGCCTGCAGTTTTATTTAGACTGCTCCTTGCTTAGGGGATTCTCTGTTTATATCATCAGAGGGTGTTAATAAGGGCAGAATGGTTTCCAGACCCACACCAGCTGACTGGATTTCCTGAACCCACGCCATCTGTGAAAACAGAAATGTTCCCTTCTCCTTGTACACACAGATAAATGCATTAAGGCCAAACCTCCCGGGGCAGGAGTACAGAAGAGGTTTGGACTTCTGGCCAAGTGAAACCCAGCAAGCTCTGGAACAAGGTGCACAACTACCATTTGTAATATGGAGGCTCAGCTGAAGACAGGACAGATCTCATCACTCTGTGGAGCAGACAGAAGAGTTTGACATTTTAAAAGGAGTTCCTGGCACCTTGCAGGCACATCTGGCACTGGCCACCTTCAGAGACACAGGAACATGCAAACTCAAGCCCTGGCTGGTATTACAGCATTCACATGCCCCTAGCATCCAGCTCTTCCATATTTTAATGCAGGCTTTTCTGGAGTCGCTCACTCACCAGCTACACACATGAGCACAATGCACTAACCCACATGCAGAGAGGCAGCACAGCAAGAGAGGTGCTTGGGAGATGAGACACTTGGGTTTACCAACACCCTGGGGTCTGCCAGCAAGAAGGGCTTATTTCTTGTAAGCCTGACAGCAGCTCAGTAACAAACCCCCAGGCTGGAGGGAGCTGTGCACACCAAACTGGAACTGGAAATGTGAATTCTCAGCCAGGACTGCTGGCCCCTCACCCTGATGCTCATCAGACTCTCGCACACTGCAGCATTATCTAGGCACTGGCGTGCAGACACGAACACAGGGCTCAATCAGCTTCATGCTTCCACATTAGTTCTCCCCACCTAACACAGCTTAATGCTGCCCAGACTCTTAGGAAGGAAATGACAGCAGCAGTACAGCCCAAACCCCTCATTATTCTAATGCACCAGCACAAAAATCACTCTCAACTGAAAACATGCTAAAGCATCAGAGTTAGTCTGGCCAAAGTCACATCAGGAGGCAGCTTTGAAATACCAAGAAGCAAGCCAAGAGGGGATGGGGACGAGTGTAAGAGTTAAGTCCCTTATCCAGGTACCTGCACCCAGAACCAATATGTATACTGGGTTATCCCAACATGGATAACACTTGTTAATGCGGCAGACTGCATCGATTCAACACATCTGATGAGCTCTGCAAGGAAGACGAAGGATAGACTTCACAGCCAGGAGCCAGAGCAGACCTACACAGCCTACCCTCTTCCAGCAAGAATGAAGTGCCTGCTGGGCTCAGCCACAGCATGTCCCTTCCTTCTGTAGAGGTTTTTCTGTTGTTAAAACTAGTCCTGTTGCAGGAAAGGATGAAGAGGCAGCAGCGAAACTGGAACAGCAGTAAGCCACCAATCCACAAGACCTGAAGAGTGCTCCAAAGCCCAGGAACTTTTAGGCGACAGAATCACATATCCCACATATCCATCGTATCCCAGCTACAGAACCAGGACACATTTCTATCCTCTTCTTCTGCTGAGAGTGTTCATGTATTAGGTCTTATCTGGGAATAGACTGGTCTTTATTGACCAGTTGAAAGTCACCTTACAGGTGAGGGAGCACCTAAAGGAGTGACCCTGCACACCCTGATAGGGTTGTTTCATCCCCTAGTGCCATTCACTCCATGAACAAGGAGAAGTTGACCACAACATACCCGTCTAAACCTTTTAGTTTCCAGACAGGCCTAACATCCCAGACCATTCAATGCCAAGTCACAGAGGAAAAGAGGATATTCCCCCTTTGGAAGCTTCCCTTTTTCCCCAGCTCACTGAAACCCAACTACGTGGTTATTTTCTCTCATGCAAATAAAAACGCTCCCTACAGCTCCCATACAGCAAAGGACACAAAGCATCAGAAGTCCAATTCATTCAGGTGTTCTTTGTTACAAAATCAAGCTATGCACACCTCAAAACTGCCTGCACCCTCACAGAGGAACACCCTGCACATGACATCTACAGCACTCAGACAGGTAGCAGTGCACTGACCATGCGGGAGCAACAGGACACTAAAGCTGGTTCCAGCTTGGCCTCCAAGTGCAAAGAACCCCTGTGTGTTTACAGCAAATCCAGGCACCAACTTGGTGTTTGTGAGGGATTTTGCTTTGTGCTAGCAAGTGCCGCAATACTGAGATTGTCAAGGTCTTTGATCCTTGATGTGTTCAGAACTGCAGCTTGAACCCTAAAATAATGCTCACACTATGCCAAGGCCTTGTTTAGCTTATGACAACCACCTACCTCAATTAAAAAGAGCAATTTGCTACACATTATTCCTAAAGTCACCAAGCTTCAGAAGAACAGCCCTGCAAACACTGGCTAGCATCCAAAAGCACTCCATTATAAACAATCTTAAGAGCTACACTAATGCATATACATGAATTTCATAACTTAAATCCACATTATGTAGCTTCCATCCCGCCAAATCAGAGTTAACAGCTATTTCAGATCCCAATGCAATATATGAACACTGTATCTCTATATTTTACCTTCATTAATAGAGGTTTGACCATCCAGTTTGATTTCAAGAACTCAGATTCATGACACACCAAAAGTCCCTCATTTTTTGATAATCCAACTCTGTTTTCCACTCTTGATTTTGTGTTCATCATAAAGGGCCTTAGAAGATCGCAAGTATTAAACTACATTCAATAGCAATAGCCCATCTAATCCAAAAATCCTGTCTCAAACAATAGCCAAGAACAAGCATTCCCATTTTCAACTTCTTTATGCTTTAACCAGCCTCCCAAAAGTCACTTTATATGGCTTATAGCTTAATTTTAATTTAAAAACCATTTCTTTCTGCAGTTTTCATTTGTTCTTCGGTTTAAGAAAACCCAACAAATTACTAAGTGTATTCCACACAGCAGAAGCTTCCTTACCCTGGCTTTATTTTCATACTAAGTTTATCGTCTATAGCAATATTATGACCTCATCTCTGCCTCAGTTTCCCTAACACAACAATTGCTTAGGTGATCACACAGTAATTGCTGTGATGGCAGAACCAGCAATCACCCTTCTAACAAGTAAAGCATTTCATTGTTTCACACCATTGATTTCTCCTCTAAAGTAATTAAGAGCATGAAAGACAGGAATGAGCCTCATTAGCTCCCACAAGCACAGGCATTCTCCAGCTCTTCCATGAGCCTTTCCAAGGAGCACACACAGACATTAAAGCAGCAGCAGGGTGTTAGCTGCAGAGAGGTTGCATTCCCTGCTCTGCAAGCTTGTTGGTCTCTGATAACTCATGTGCAGCACAAAGCACGAGCACTACTTTGGCACTAAGCTCACTAGATAACATCCCAACAAATATCCTGTGCTCCCGCCTGTACAAACTGGACAGATAGAGAGAACTGCCATGCAAGAGCTACCCAGAGCCATCACCTCCAGCTTCTCTCTTGCCCTTAAAGCCCACTGACAGCCTCTCAAACTAAAGCAAGCCTTTTGCTGGATTTCCCTTATCTTATTGTACAGCAATTTGTTGAAACATTCATAGGATCACTGTGCATTTCATTTACCCTTAAGGCCAACCCCTCTGCTTATTAAATTAAGAAGATGAATGAGGGATTTGCTCTCTTGCTAGCAGCCCAGGGGATTCATTAGTCAAGTAAATGATTGCACTTGCCTCAAGTTATGCTACTGCAATGTTTGTAATGTGTCTTCTGATCTCGGCTCCCCATGCACTTTTTGGAAACAAGGCTTGCTTTCATACAGGTCACATTTAATTCCAGTCAGTTGACTTCAGCAAATGGAAATAAAGGCCTCAAATGCACCATCCTTTGCTCAGCCCTCCAAGCATTTCACAGAGCAAACACACAAGGGGAAAACCAGGAGCTACATGAAAGTTAACACTATTCAAGCCATTTATGACTGTATCAAGCCCAGTTACCATGTTAGCACTGACAAAGCGCTAATCTGGGTACACAGTAACACAAAGCAGTAACACAACTGCACTGAGCAGAAGGGAACACTTCATCCCACCAAGTTAGACCATTATTTAAGCATGGAGGTTCCCTTTTGCCTTCCACAAAGGGCACTGGCTCTAACTGCATCCAGAGGACGTCAGCATTTCTGAGACAGTCTTAGGAAAGCAAAAAGGAAGCAGCACTTCAGAAAAAGGATAAAATTCACATCAGAGTTAAGCAGCAGGAATGGGAAGGGAGTTGAACACAAATGAAGTCCAAGGAATATTGTCCAGTTTTGCAGGATTGCTCCATGGAAATCAGAATCTGGATGAACACACCCCACCAGCACAGTTGGGGGAGCACTTGAGCAGCACAAGAAGCATTATACTGCTACAAGAAGATAAGCAAATGGAAGATTGCACATCTTAAACCACTTACAGGTTGCACTGGCTTGTATGTGGGCTATTGGAAATGCAGGCTGTCACCTTCAACACTAGCTAAGTGTTACAGCAAAAGGCACAGCTTCTGAGTAAAGCACTTGCAATGAAACATATTCAATTTTTCAGGCATAACAACAGCAAGACCCATGGTACCTGTCACCCAATACAACTCCTAGAGATGACTGTGCTCTGCTATAAAGCTACACAAGCAGACTGAAACATCAGTTTCAGATTGAAACCAGTTCTTGAAAGCTTCCCAGCAAATCTGTAACCAACTTTGAAGCTGCTCTTCCCAGCATTGCACCTCAGTGAAGCAAGACAGCAGGCAAACACTCAAAAGCACTTACTGCACTGAAACGCATCACACCTGCAGTGGGAAAGGGATGCTTTCTGCAGCCTGGCAAAGCAGAGGTACAAATGAGCATGCAAAAAAAATAGAGGGACTCTTCTAACAGCAACAGCAGTGAAAAGGGAATTAAGATGTCTGCACTAATGTAACTGTCCTCTTCTCCTTGTCATTGCCCATGAATCAAGTGCTCATTCACCTCACAGCTTTACCACAACTTTCTCCCCCGACCTTCATCAGGTTATTTCTATCCTGTCTATAAATAGCACAACATGGCAATTCTGCTGCATCTGCAGGGTGAAGGTTTTAGCCAGGACTGCTTTCATACTGTGAACACATCCAAGGTTCACACAACACAAGGCAGATCTTGAGCTACATTTGCTAAAGCAGTATCAGGACACAGATCACAATGAGGGGCCACTCCTGGGAAGGACAAGAGGGAAAACTGCTAAGTTTCACATATACAAGTTCTCTCATCCACCAAGCAGCATTACTGGGACAAAGAGTAACCTTGGACTACTTTGTTTTACAGCAGACTTTACCATGACCATAAACAACTACAAAACTCCCGTTCTCTTTACCACTGTGCTTCAAAAGAAACCACAAAGCCTCTGCCCTATTGCTCATGCTCACACTAGCTGCTAGGAGCTCCAGCAACCCTGCAGAGAAAGGGCTCGGAGCCCTAAAGAGGTCGATCTGCACAACAAAGGCTGGACTCACCCAGTTGGGGAGGGTTGGGGTGTAATGTCCCTCGTCCTGAACACGTGGCTGTTAGCTGCACTGTCACAAATAAGGACTCTGCCCTCCAATCTACTGCCCGTTCTACCTGTGGCTATTGCTGGCACCTAAAAGTCTGATTCTGAGCACAGCAAAAGCCGCTACATCCGGGGGGTGTGTGTTGTGTGTGCCGCAGCTCTGCACAGAGCCCCGGCCTCCGCAGGCAGATGTGATCCTCACACACGCGTTCGACGCTGGGCGAAGCCGTTCAGCCCTGCTCAGCGCACCGCAGCCGCCTCGGGGGTTCACAGGCTCCAGCGGCCCCACGGGTACGAGCACACCGGAGCACGGCCTGGCAGCGCGCTCAGCACCGGGTTACAGCCGGTTTGCAGCCTTTATTGAGGGAATTGCACAACTGGAGCGCTTCAGCCTCCCCCTGCACTTAACGCAGGTCCCAAAGCCAGTGTTTAACAGCACCGATACCCCCAGCCAAAGGCTCCGGCGGCTGCCCCAGAGCACAGTCATGATGGCGCAGGACCGCAGGGCCTGGGGCGCTCGGCTCCGCTCCCTGCTCCAACCCTCCCAGCCACGTTCTTCCCGCCTCACCCTCCGCTTTCCCTGCTCTAAAGGCACAACCATAAGGAGCTGCCGCCATCTAGTGGGATCCAAACCCGATCCCCCCCCCGCCTCACCTCGGCCAGGGTCCGCCGCAGCTCCCGGGTAGCCACCCCGGGTATCCTTCCATGAGAGCAGGGCGCTGCTCCCCTCCAGCCTCTTGTGGAAGCTCCAATCCCTTCCCCACGGGAACATCAGGCAGAAGCAAGGACTCTCACCTCAGGACACTTCGACCCCTTCAGACAGGAAGAGCACTGCCCCCGCGGCCGCCCTTAAATCCCAAACGGAACAGCGCAGGGCGCACGCCTGCCCTTAAACGCTCATGGGATACACCTGGGCTGGCCTCGCATTGCCTGCGGCTGGGATGGAGTCAGCTGCGGGTTCATCAAAGGGTGCTTGTGGTGTGTGCAGATTGCGGCTCATCTACCCCCTTCCCCAGCCAAGGCAGAGGAGTGCAGGCTGTAGCACCCCTGGCTCTAGGAGAGCCTTGCACTTCTATGGAGCTGGGGAGGTGAAGGGTTGGTGGAGCCTGGGACAAGCTGTGATAGTAAAAGAACAGAGAAGATATCTCCTGCAAGGGCTAAGGAGGGGTGATGGGCTTTCCTTATTCCTGATTCTGGATTCTGTGTTCCCACGTTGAGGAGAAGCAGCAATAGGAAAAGCCCTGTTTGAGCTAAATGCCATGGGAGGCAGTTGTACTGCTTCTAAAATGCAGGACAACGCAGAATGACTGAGTCTTGTCTTTGATACCCTACAAGGACCCTAAACTCCAGGGTGGTGTGGGGCACACCAGCATAGCTGGTTCTCCTGCATAAGGAGAAAGGCAAAAAGTAGAAGAAGGAGCCAGGCCTGCATGTGGAACTGTAAAGTAAAGGCAGGTGCCATGGCTAAAATGAATGTAATTAAAGATTTTGAAGCCACCTGCGTGTACCCAGATGGTGCTAGGAAAGGCAGAGATAAATGGGCAAGAATTATGATAGCAAAAGTATGCTACTTCTGCTACGAAAGCACTTGTGTGTTATTTCAGACAACAGCCTCTTCAGTTTTTACATCTGCAAGGGCTCTTCCATGTGCCTCTGCCTGCGATCTGCACAGCACGGGCTTGTTCAAAAAGCTTTTGAGATTACTGTCTTACCCTGAGGACAAGGAAAGGATTTGTTCCAGGGACAGAGAATTAGCTGCAAGTCAGCAAATGCAGTAGCTAATGTTACTAGAAATCAAAGTATTTGTAACAGGGTTGATGTTAGCAATTTTAGGTGTCTTCTGAAGGGAGACATAAAAGGAGGTAGACTGAAGTCTCCTCTGCAGGTAGTGAAACATTCCAAGAAACCTTCCATTGTGTTGTGTTTAACATCTGCAATGCAAAGCCTTGAGCATGCCAGACATCACCTGGTTCAGAGGGCCCAGTCAGGTTATTATGTCTCTTACCAGGGCTCAGGTGGGGCACATTCAGGGGATTATCTAAGGGGAGAACACCTGCAAATTGTGAGGCTGCTCTACCATGGCCTAATATTGGTTCACATGTGTCTTTCCTGGGACACTGATACTGGCTGGTCATGGCGCAATACTGCAGGGCAAGGTTGTTCTTTAGCTTTGGTGTCACCTCTGTGATGGAGCTTCAAAAGCAGTGCCACCAGGTCTGGTGTCTCAGGAGTGGCCCTGGTGTGAAGCTAGCTTCAGGTGTGTGTTTGTGGTGGTCTGACGAGGCAAAGAGGCACCTTGACATGAAATGAGTGGAAGGGCTGATGTTGCTGCAGGCAGTTATGCTGCTGCATTTGCATGTATTATATCGTGGGACTGAGGTTTGGTTTGTGGTATAAAACCCAAAAGCCATCAGTCTTTTGCCTAGGGTGGCATCTCACCTCACACGCCCTGCCAAAGGTGATTGATAACAGAAACTACCCATGTGTTATTAGCCAGAAAACAGTTCTGTGATGACAGCCAGGGACTAAGAACAGCCCTGGGAGACAGGCACACAGTTCCTGAGTACTTCCAAAAGGAAAAGCAGCCTAGAGCTGTTGTTACCCAGTGTACACAACAGCAATTGCGTACTTTTCCCTACTTCAGGGTGCCCTGTGAGCCTCAGAAGAGCTATAGCCACATCACACACACCTTTGCTCCTGCTGGTCTCAGAGCTTTGTAGCATAATGCCTGCTGGTTCATATGAATCCCCAGTGAGGAGGGGATGCTCAAATCACCATCTTGCCGAGGAATTCAGCTTCTAGAGGCTGATTCCACCTCACACGTTAAAATTGCCCTTAGAATTCCTTCTCTTCACAGTTCTCTGAGCTCTGCCCGATGTGCTGTGCTCTGGTTTTGGTAGGCAATTTGAAGGTCAAAAAGGTCGCTCACACTGCTATAATTAAGATGATGCCATCTAGATTAAACGACTTGACTCATTTGCATGCCTGTTGCAATCATCATCTTTGCAATAAAAGCCTCTGAAGCTAACAAAAAATCTCTACTACTGCTGGGCTGACCTGAAGGGGTGTGAAAGTCTGATCCTGTTGTGGCAGGGCTGATGGCAGTTTATGCCACGTACCATCTCACCAACAGCAGGCAACAGCAGGAGGAAAGAACACACCAAGCTCAGGCAGCACTTTAAGGCTGCAGAAGGACAGGAGAGATTGAAGCCTTTCTCTGCATCCCAAAGGAAGCACAGGGATGCACGTCCATGGGGACCCAAAGTGCAAAGTTAAGAGAAAAGCAGCAGTACTGCAGGCCAGAGAAGGATGAAATGTTCTTCTGACCTTTTGCTTTTGAAGTCAAATCCCAGACTTGTTTAGAAGGGATCTTAAAGCTCATCCAATTCCAATCCCCTGCCACTAGAACAGGTTGCTCCAAGCCCCTGGGTCTGAACATAACTATCTAAAGCAATTTCTGCTGCAGCACCGGGCTGGAAGGGTAACAGAGGTAAAACAATTCATTTGAGTCACCTGAACTGATTTTCAGGCAGGTCAGGCATAACAGGGCTAGAAAAGAAGTGATTTGTAATGTTCAGAGATATGAAATCATAATACATCAGATGCTGTTTCATCCTGTAAGATGCTTATATCTGCTTTTTACATGAATGTCTTGGTACCAATATTTGGGGGAGATGCTGGACACCGTGTGTATGGGGGTTTTGCAATTTCTGGCTCCAATTTTCTCCAGCAAGAAAGAAAAAAGGAGTATTCATTGGCAAGAATGAAACCACCTCCTTGTTGTGTTGATCACTTTCTATTGCAGTTGTTTTTTTTCAATAGGAGCTTTTGAAGCTTGCAAGAGTAAGTAACTCTGACCTTATTTTGGAATCAAATCTGTGCTTTATGGCTCCTGGCGCAGAAGGAATAGCCATGATTTTCTCTGCAGTAATACACTGATGTTTAATTTGAGCCTCTGGTTTCATGGGGTCTGTCTGAGCATCGTGGCTGGGGTAGCTGTGTCACTGCTCCCAGACCTGTAAGCACCCAGACCACATACACAGGGTGTCACTGAGATCTGACACAGCTACACAAACAAACCTGCTCTCCTGCAGGCCTTGCTCCTCTGCTGAGGGTTGAATTACTGGGGAATGCTGTGAGATTTCAGTGAAAAGGTGGGATTGGAAGAGCTGTACTGATGCTGGGGATTTTGAGAGCTCTCCTTGTTTGGTCACACCAGTAAAGCCGTACTGAGACTGCACAAATGTATGTTCACACTTGCAATGCAAATGAGGGACTCATCTCAAACCTATTAAAATAAAGAAAATACTTTGTATTTTGTTTTGCTTTGCTTTCAGGTAAAAAACTCTGTCAGGATCCCATCAATGTTATTCACTGCTAGAGGAAGGATTTGTTCATGTCTGTGGATTAGTCCAGAGAAAAGATCCTCTGAGCAGCAGAGACCCTCCTTTAGCTCAGTGCCCATGGCATAAAGTCCCCTGTCGAAGCCCCATGGTTAGAGTTTATTATTACCATGCATTTTGGTTTACTGCATCTATTTATTAAAAACTGAGACCAGAGCTCTCAATAGGATCACCAGAGCATTTTTACCCAGGCATGAAATCCATGGCTGAGAGTTCTGTGGCATTTGGACAACAACTAGATGCAGTAGGTGACTTCCATTGCCTCCTGTCTCCTAAACCCTGAATTCAAGCACTGGGTGGCTTATGAATGAAAACAGGTTTGTGTCCGTGCTTCATGTTACAGCCCAGAACTTCTGTGTTTGGTGCTTCACAGGCATTAGCACTGTTCAGTGCTCCTGAGTAAAGCACATGTTAGGGGGACTGTGGCACAGAGGGGCCCTGCTGCTTGCAGGGTGTGCAGTGGGAGAGGACAGGGCCAGCACATCATCAGCACTGGGCAGATGTAGAGGTGGGACTGGGAAGAGGGGAGATATGTGGTGGATGGATGCATACTGGCACATGCTACACATCCCTTATTTGCACAAGCTCAGCAACACGCACAAAGGGAGAAAATGAGCCCTCCAACCTCTGTGAAGATCAGTTAGAGTGCTGCCCTATGCAGCTCACATCCCTTCTCTAACCATCTTTTTCCTTTTTCATCCCTGAAGTTCGTATATGTACACTGACTCTTGCATACCTGCACTTGGTGGCTGGAGTTCCTTTTCTGTAGTTACTTTTCCTGTAGAGGACACAGTACTCTTCAATGTCCGGAAGGTGGCAAGCTTTCAATGCACGTTGCTCTTGTCCTTCCACTCATCGAAGCAGTTAGGTTGGAAAAGACCTGTAAGATCAAGTCCAACCTTTACCCACGACTGCCATTCGTTTCCCCAGAGCAAAGAATCTGAGGAAAGCTGGGGCTACAGAGCCCTGTTTGTGCATGGGGTGAAAACCTGTGTTCAAGCCTACGTGTGAGGCAGAAGGAGAATTGCCTGTGACTGATGAGCAGTGTGGATGGCAGGGAAGCCGTATTTGCTGCAAGCAGGCACAGATAACAGGGCATTTCATTTGCCACCCTCTAGGGCAAGGCACTGGGAGACAGCAGTGAGACAGGCTGCAGCATTTTCCCATGCTTTTGGAATAACACTGATTTTGCCACAGCATCCTGCAATAAGAGGCAGGTCAAATCCATCCCCAGCAAAACAGAACCAAAATAGTTTTGAGACAATCCCGTTCTCCCTCTGCCTGTTGACATGCACACTTTTAATTCCCTCCATCCCATCCTGTTTAGTGGAAGCACAGATGTGTCCTTGCGGGGTGACAGCAGAAATTATGTGTTTCTAAGAACTAAAGCAAGCACATACATATTGTGAAGATACAGCCAGGTGCTCAAGTGAAGGACACCACTTTGCTTTACAGACCTACTCTAGTCACTGTCCAAACCATACAGGGAGCTGCCATACCAGTGACCTGCCTGTTCCTTCAATGAGTACAGCTTCTTCTACTGCTTTTGCTTATTTAAGCTGTAACCTCAGTGGTTCAGGCACCGTCCATCCAATGTGCTTGTTCATCACAGAGCCTGTGACATTCCAGTTCTGTTCCAAGGCTCTGCATGTCACTGGCAGCAGAGCTTCATGGCAGGCAGACATCTCTGCAGAGCCATGCTCATGGGTGAATTCCTTCCCTGCAGTAACAGCATGTGCTGCTCGGAAGGAAACCTTCAGAGTGGTTTTGCAAGCTTTCCTGACACTGCAGCACTGAATGGAAATTCAAAGAGCTCATTTCTTCCACACAAGCTTAAATTCTGAATATGTAAAGCCAAAAAAACACCCCTCCAGGTAAGCAAAAAACCCTTCAGTTCCCCATGTAAGAGTAACATGGGTGATAATTCTTACTTGGGTCGGGTGCTAACTATTAATTTAGAATCAGTTTACCATGAAGACTTGGCAGCTGCTCTGTTGCTTTTTCCTAGTGAAAACAAGGCTCGAGGTAGACAGTTAACTACCAGACAAGCATGAGAGCACCTCTCCTGTGCTGGCACTGCAGCAGGGTGAACTTCCCCTTAGCTCCCGCAGTGAGGAGGTGTGCTGGTGTGCCAGGGTTTTGTGGATTATAGAATCATAGAATAGTTAGGGTTGGAAAGGACCTTAAGATCATCCAGTTCCAACCCCCCTGCCATAAGCAGGGACACCTCACACTAAACCATATTGCCCAGGGCTCTGTCCGACCTGGCTTTGAACACTGCCAAGGATGGAGCACTCACAACCTCCCTGGCCAACCCATTCCAGTGCCTCAGCACCCTAATAGGAAAGAATTTCTTCCTTATATCCAATCTAAACCTCCCCTGTTTCAGTTTGAACCCGTTACCCCTTGTCCTGTCACTGCAGTCCCTAATGAAGAGTCCCTCCCCAGCATCCCTATAGGCCCCCTTCAGATACTGGAAGCTGCTCTGAGGTCTCCACGCAGCCTTCTCTTCCCCAGGCTGAACAGCCCCAACTTTCCCAGCCGGTCTGCGTATCGGAGATGGTCCAGCCCCTGATCATGCTCGTGGCGTGCTCTTGACTTGGTCCAACAGCTCCATGGCCTTTTTATGTTGAGGACACCAGAACTGCACACAATGCTCCAGGTGAGGTCTTACGAGAGCAGAGGGGCAGGATCACCTCCTTCGACCACTGATAAGTGGTTTTAGGCCACTGATAAGAAACACATGGGGTGCAGCTCAGGTTGCCTCAAACATGCCTTCAAGAAAAGCACCATGCCAAGAATTGGTTTTACACATCCCTGCTTCCTACATCATGCAAAATGAGGAACAGAATTCTCTTTCCCTCTTCCTTCTGCCTCTAACCCACTGCTGGTAACATCACCAAACACAGGAGTGGAGCTGGAGACACTCAAAAGGATTATTACAGCCTTTATGTGCACTTGGGGGTGCATAACTGAACATAATACATGGTTAATAAAACCTCCAGCCCAGTCTGTTCTTCCCTTTCAGAGTCTCTCCTACAGCCACAGAACTGATTTTCCTTAGATCTTCATCCTTTCCCCCAAAGTCTTCCTCTTACCCTTTGAAATCTCTCCCAGCTGGAAAATGTATTTAAATACACTATCTGAAAAGATAAACAGGGCAGTCCAAAAGGAGTAGCTACTAACAGGTAGGGAATTACCCTTCACATTGATAAAAATCAATCTCTGGAAACCAATATGGGATGCCTTTGCAGGATGACTTACACCAGAGCTGCTTCCACCAATCCCAGCCTGAGAGCACTGTCACTCTTGGCAGCATTAAAATGGCTTCTCTTAATTGTGTCAAACCAAAGCAGTCATAGGCACCAGCTTCCATTCCAGGCTCTCCTTTGTGGAGTAATCTCTCCTGGTTTTGAGGACTGGTGTCAGCTCTGGAGTTTAAAGGGTGTCACTGCAGGTTATCTCTGTGAAGTCACAGTCCTCAGCTTGGCTCTCCAACACTTCCCTGCAGTTTCCAACCCAGGCCAGACCCTTCCAGTTTCAAGTTCCAAATGTTTGCCTTAACACCAATATATTGAGGAAGGACCTCAAATGTTGATTTTTGGAGAGACTTCAAAAATAGTGCTTTCCTTGAGGTATAAAACCAGTTATTTCCTGTTGACTTCTTCCCCTCTTCAAGTAAATATCCTGTGGACTGCAGCAAAAGTAGTCAGAGACAGGGCATGGATCCCGGATAAGCCAGGATGATTTTAACCATCTACTCTGAATTCTATTGACAAAAATCTTGGGTTCAGTCTCTTAAGCCACACGAAGAGGAGCAGCTTCCAGCAGGCCACTGGAATGGGCTTGTGCTTTTACAGAAGTAGAACATTATTTCAACCACAGGCTTGCATTTGAAGAAAGATAGAGCCAGCCCCCAGTGCGGCTGGGGATGGGGGTCTCTGCCCCTCATCCTCCCATGAGAAAGAAGCAAAGCCAACAGCAAAAGGTAATAGTCCTTCAAATCCTCTTTGAACCCCACAGTGAGCCCAGCCCCAGACAAACTTGGCTCTCTGAGCTTATCAAAATCGCTGCAAATAGCAAGGTTTAGTTACAGAGGAAGTGAGGATTTTCAAAGAGCTTATTTGTCACTTTGGCTTCTCAGGAGCTTCAAAGTCAGATGTCAGATAAATCAGGACAGTGCCCATGAGATGTTGCAAATGGGAGCTGCTGGGATCTGGCTGCTTGGCCTAGGCTTGAACCTCTGTTGAATACCCGCTCTTTCATGTTAGTCAGCAGAGAATTAAAGGCCATCAGCTGTCCTTTTGCCTCTAGGTTGTAGGTAAAGCTTGGCAGCAGGGCTGGGAGTCATCAAACAACAGCCACAGGGTGCTGAATGTGCCTTTTCCCTGCAAACAACAATGGATTTAGGATGGATCTGAAGGAGCGGAGCTGGTCTTGCTTAGGAGCGCCTGCACTTCTGTCTGTCAGTAAGTCTGGCTCTCTGCCTGGAGGAAGTGAATTTGGAGCTTGTTCTTAATAGACATGCAACTGATCCAAGTACCAGCATCAATTCCTGACAGCCTCATCAGGGATATCAGCAAATGTGATTGCCTTCAGAATGAATTGTCCTCACCGAGAGAGTAGTCTGAGGAAAGCCAGCACTGCCTATTTATAGAGAATGAGAAACTTGGATAGGGAGGGAACTTTGAATGTGTGGCTTAAATGTAGCAGCTGAGAGGTTACCCTGTGTCTGGGAAAGCCCGGATGCATGTGCATGTGCATAATGGCACTAGCTGACTTTCTAGGATTCCTACAGAGCTCCCAGCTCAGACAGGGCAGTAACTCAGACCAGCCTGTGAGTATCTGGACATCCCAGAGGAATGCCTATGGTGCCTAATCAGATGAACCACGGTGTTTATGCAAGGGGAGGTCACTGCTTTGTGCTCACTGCACTCACTCTGGATCTGCTATTCAGATCAGTCTGGCTGGAGATCCCAACAGGAATTAACTGGTGCCCTCACTGCCTCATTCCTTATGAAGATCCAGGGTGCAGACAGCTGGTTACCATCCTCTAGCCAAGTAACAAGTGGAAACTTCCCTGTTCAATGAGCAAGAGGATTTAGTTAAAATACCGAGGACACCTTACCACGATCAGGGATTACTGTCAGCTTCTCCTACTGCACATTGCTGGCCTGAGATACACAGCATTATGGGACCTGAGAAGTCAAATCCTGACAACATCTGCCACTGCTTGGAGTGGAAGAAAGGCCCTAAGTCTCCGGAGGCACGTGAATTCCTGACAGCTGTCACACAGAAACATGGAGTTCTCTTCCAAACGGGATCACATCCACTTCAGCTTATGTACATCTATTTTCCAGTCTAAAAATTGTATTCAGTAACTGAAATTATGGACGTGCATTGGAAGTACAGACTGAAACCAATGACTTCATGGTAAAGCAGCATTTGATGCCTGCGTGAAACATTACAGGATGCCAGTTTTGTAATTTCCTCCTCACTTGATCACGACAGCACAGTCCCCAGGGCACTGCAGAGCCAGGCAGGAGATGGAAATGGGAGAGGTGCCAGTAAAACAAAACACAGTTAAGGAAACAGTGTTTGAGAGTGATTGTTGTGTGACAGGGAATGTTTTGTCTTTTCCTCCATCAATTTCTTGGAGTGGGGAGAGATAATAATATAGATTTTAAAAGCTTGGAAGCAATTCTTCGGATGCTTTAAACCAGCTCCTAAGCGGAGCTTTGCTCCTGCTGTAAATCCCTTCCTCTCTGGAGTTTTAAATGCAACAGCAACAGTAAGAAAAAAGTAAATACCTCCACCTATTCTCTACCATTGGAAAAAGGGAAGGATGGACAGAAAGCACAGAGCACAGCACTGTGGTTAATATTTAGGTTCAACTGCCAAGAGTGGAGTGTACCAAGGGGCAGGACACTCGTTTCTGCTCTGACCTGCTATAGCACTGATATTGGTGTGTCTATTCCTTTGCAATGAGGCTACCCCATAGGAGGAGAAGAGAGAACTGAGCTAAAAGCCAAGTGATGCAGCAGTGCAAGATGGACTACAGTATTGATTTCAGCTGTTTACAATGATAATATGCTCCAGATCATTACAGCTGGTTAAGGAGATGCAAACTTCCCACCTATGAGGAAGTTCATGCATGGCTTGAACACATTTCCCATGTCTGAGGGTGATGCAGGGTTGTTTCTGCATAATCATTTATACCAACCAGAGCATGAGCTGAGAGTCATTTGCTGGCATTTCATGGAGCTGTGAACATACTTGGATGAGTACACACCTATCTGCCATGGACCAATCCTATAACTGGAACAAACAACACTGCCTTTCATATAGCTGTGAAGGATTTTCCCTTCCACTCTGCAATGTCCACCATTAGCAATCTTGAACTTCTTAAATGAAGTCCTTTTCCATGTAAATGCAACTGATGGGCTCATGCTGGCAGTCTGTAACTGGGAATTCAGCGTGGAGTTATTGAGAGGATGTATTTGAATCTCACCTCCTGCCCACAATCTACTTGAAATAAATAAGAGCATCAGAGGGATTTTTTTAAATTAACTGTTAATCCAAAAATGTACACTGATAAAAATCTTACAAACATCCAATGTTAGCGTTTGAGTTTCCATAAAGTTAACATTGGATAATCCAGGCTGAATCTATAGTGGTTTAAGAGCAGGTCTTTAAACTGTGCAAACTCCTATCCAAAGACAATAATATAGTGCCTACCCTTTACATCATAGTAAGACAAGAAATCCTAAAGAAACAAAATGCTCAACCACAACATCTTTTTTTTTCTCTGTTTTAGAGGACTGATCAACAGGCCAAAGAGAAGTGGAACAGCTTCACATCCACCAGCAGCTCAGAGACAAGACAGAGCAGAGAACGTCAAACTCATTCTTGACTGGAACATGCCCAGACCTTAGGGCTGGTTATGCATTTGTGTGCATGCTTTAATGAAGCATGTTAGAAAACACAGCATTACCTACTTTGGTCCTATAATTTCTTCTGGTGCAGTAACTCTGAAAAGAAATCAGGAACTAATTTAGCAATGTTAGGTCTGAGTTTTAGGAACAAAAATGTAACTGCTGGATTAAATTGCTACTTTACAAGCTAAAGTTACAGGGATCTGGGATACTGGTGTTGAGGGACTTGGCTTCAATCCTCTACCATGAGCATGGTGGGTTTTATGGACACCGTGCAAACTTTACAATAAGAGACTGGCTTGGAAGCTGAAATGGAAGAGGGCAACTACTAAGTCTACAGCACAGCTTCCCACAGTAATCCAGGCTTTACTTGGAGGTCTTCCATAAGAAAGCAAAATGTGGTGAGATCACATCCCAAGCTGAACTGATAGAGAAGAGGGAATCCTTCCACAGCTGGAGGCTGACCTATACATATAAATATGTGAAGTCACAGCTTCCATTAAAGCCTATCCATCACCAGAGTCTTGGCATGTGATAACTCGGCCTGAGTGATTCATAGAAATGACCCTGTTTTCAACATCAAGGGAGAATTTGCAAGATCTCAGCTTGGCAACTGGCAACACCAAGAGTTTAACGGAGAGATGGAAATCATGTACCAAGCAGAAAAAAATGTGGGGGAGGATGTGTGCACAAAACAGCCTGGGAGTTTAGGAAAATATCCAGCCTCCCACTAAGTTGCTATGGGGTAATTAATAAAACGTCTCATTCTCTCCAACTTTTCTTCCAACCTTTTTTCTCTCCAGGGGCATGAGCTATCATCAAAGAACATTGTTATTTGGCTTAGTAGGTTAATAATGATGGATGGTTTCAAAGGAGCAGGTTTGGAACCCATCTCACCTCCCACTATCACAAATTAATCACAGCACAGCTGGCCAAAGTGTAGGTGGAAAGGAACATCAGGCTGCTTTGGTCTGGTGGTGTTACCTGGCACTCCAGCATACATTGCAACTTAGTAGAACAACAGTGGACATTCTAGGAACAGATGACATATAATCATCAGCCTCTATTTTATATCCCCTTATTGTTTTCTGCAAGCTGATCGATCACCTGCCAGTGTGCTCACAGCATCAGACTCCAGCTGGCAGCCTATTCAGTTTGATGCCTGTCAAGAAAGACTGGAAGGTCACTTGGAAGAAGCCCAAAGAAAAGCAAGAGGAATGATCAGAGCTCTAGAGAATGTGACCTGTGATGAAAGATTGAAAAGGCTTCATCTATTTAAGCCTGGAGAAGAGAAGGCAAAGGAAAGACATGATAACAGTGCTCAACTATGTGGAAGGTAATTGAAAAAAGGAAGGGAATAAAACATTTGCCATGATGGCAAAGACAAGTCACAAGTTTAAAGAGTAGCTGAGGACGCTGTGCATGGGATGCACAGGAATATTGAAGGCCCCTGAATAACCTGTGGAATGAACCTGTGGATTTGCCAAGGTTGCAGGTTTCTGGTAGCAGGCAGGTCAGTGTTATCTGTAGACAGCAGGTCATGTACAGCAGATCCAGCCTTGGGCATGGGGCTGGCTAAATGATTTCTTCAGGTACCTCTTACACTTTTATGACACAGAAGAAATACACCCATCAACAAGAGTTAATGTGGACAAAACAATTGAAGTCTAGGGGATAGCGATACCCAGAATATCTTAATAAAAGCATATGTTGTAATGGAGCCTGCAACTTAACCATCAGATAAGACTTAAAAGCATGTAAAGGGTTACTTGTGGGATGACTAGAGACTGGGGCTAAGGGGAAATTAATGTTCCACTCATTCATTTTGGAAATATTCTCATTAGTAATTGCCCCATTTATAGTTAGAGAAAAACAGAACATTGAAATTCCTGGCAGCGAAACACTTCCCTAGCTGCAGATAAATATTGATATTGGCTTCAAGTCCGTTTACAAAAAGAAATGAAAAGAAGACAACAGCTCCAGTGATGCCTGTCAGGCTTTGAAGCATCTTCTGAGAAACTGCTCGGTGAGTATCATTGTGCAGGACACTGAGTCAAAACTATCCACTATGGATAGTCTGATGAGAGGAATTCAGGAGAAAGACCCTGTGGAGCTGGGCTGCTCCTGCTGGCAGTCCTCAGCCTCTCAGCAATAGCATCTGTACAGGGTGTACTCGTTCACCAGGGCCGCACTCCGTGAGTGCTTCCTCTTTCCAGGATTGAAGCTTGTGCTTTGGTTGGGCATTTGGTGGGGACTGAGAGTAAAACTATGGGGCCAAACCCAATGGATACCTAAAGGGATCATCACCCATATTGTAAATACCTTCCTGCCTTCCTCTGTGGGTATGCTCCAGATCCAGTCATGCAGCATCCATGTCCTAACACACCATCTCTGGGAACTTAATGGTGTGGAGAGATCTGGAAAGAGATACCACATTACTGTAGGTTATTCTTCTTCATATGTACTTAGATATCTGTGCTTTGGCTTAGATGGGTTTGGATTTTACACTGCAGTTGTATGGGAGGTAAGAAGATGCGCTGAGCCTGAATAAGCAGTTTTACACTGACGTGTGATCTTTTTCATCCCCTTCCTCACCCATAACTAGTTACCAGCTTTTCAAGAGCCCCTTTCTTCCTGCAAACTGTGTAGTGTACAACCTCTTCCAGCACGTAATGTTCCTTCCTCTCCTTGAGGGAAAATGAATTTAAAACAATAATAATAATACAATTCTTATGCTCTGTGACTTTGCCTCCCAAAGCTGCCCAATTTCTCCCTCTTTCCTACTGCTGGGTCTTCATTTCACTCAAGTAGTGAGAATTCTCCCCTGAACCCTAACCTTTCAAGCCCACAACAGTCTTATTTCTCCAAGATAAGAAGCCAGCAGATCCTATGCACTCCCAAGGGCAAACAAGCCATAATCTTCAGCAGAAGGCAGTGGGTCTCCTAAACTTAGTAGCTGCCAGACTGGAGATGTACTGGCTGCCCCACACCACCAGCCAGCCTTTCACAGGAGATGGGTGCACCTTCAAAGGTCTGATCCACCACAGAACTGAAATACACAGATATTTAAGCATCAGTTAGCTTTAAACCAAGGAAAAGGCCATGAAAGTGCCTGTCAGCCAAAGGGAACAAAGAAGTATTCATCCTAAGGTGATTATTTACCGAGTATTCTCTGACACTGACACTTCATTTATCTATCAGGAATATCTGGTACCTTTCATTTGTAAGATAAGGGAAATAGTTGCAAGGAACAGACACACAAATGAAAATAGAAGTCATGCTTAAACTAGTTGCAGACTAATCCCAAATCCTCAGTCAGTGATGGATTGGCTATTGACTATGATAGTTTGACTATTCAGCTTGGTTCCTTATTTCCGGTGGGGAAGTACCAGAGCTCCTGTCAGAGTCAGATAGCAGCAAACGCTAGAACAAGGCCCATTTGCCAAAGTTGCTGCATGCACCTCTGCTAGGGACTTGCTAGAACATCTTGGAAAAGTCAATTGCCACCCCGTGCCTCAGTTTCCCCATTAGCTTTGTGGCAATAAAGGCACACAACTGCTTCTGTAAACCAACATGCATTGGTCTGACATATTCTGCCAAAACCAGTGGGAGTCAGGACCTTTCAGAGGGTTCATCGGCACCACCTGACATGTAGATATCTTACCTAACCTTACAGCCACCAATGCACACACCATAGAATCATAGAATCAACTAGGTTGGAAAAGACCTTTAAGATCATCAAGTCCAGCCACTGGTCCTGATCTGCTTGAGGACATTAATGCTCGGGATTTTCCATTCGTTACCATTATAAGGATAGGACAACAGCCTCATTAGCTCAAAAAGTCATTACGTGAACAGGAAACTACCTCAGACCTTCTGGCTAATCTGACGTGCCTTCTTCTGGGTTTACTGTCCCAACAGGATGTGTGGAGGAGAAGACACAGTTGGAAATACAGAGCAAGCCAGCACACAGGGGAGATGGGGGCTGCTGGGAAACAAGGGTTTTGCTTTCCTGCTTCATGATGTGACCTCAGGCAAGTCACTTAACCTCTGCCTCCACCCCCACTCTCCGGTTGCATAGCTATCGGACAGCTCTGCATGCTGTGGGCAGCCACAGAGCATGCTTGGTGATGCTAAGATCAGGGGGGATCACTACTTTGCCTACTGCAGCATTTCATGTGGGCCTGGCCGTTACATTTCACCTAATTATTCTGGAACAAATAATTTCTGCTTGCCTAAAACATCTCTTCCAGAAAGGCTTTGTGTGAAAACATCCAGCAACAGAGAATGTCTCACTCCAATTTCTTCAGCTTCAGAGCTATCTGCTACCTCTTACTGTGTTGGGTAACTGAGGAGCTCGGCATGCCCCAATGCTTGATTTTTTCCCCCAGGAATGTACTTACCTATTTACTTCACCTCTCAGGATTTTCTTTTACCAGTTAAACCTATTTAATCAATTCATGATCCTGTTCTAAAGCATTTTCTCAGCCTTCATGTAACTTCTGTACCTTCTTTTCCCCAGAGAACCTGTGGCAGTGCTCAAGGCCAGGTGGGACACAGGGGTTTGGAGCAAGCTGCTCCAGTGGAAGGTGTCCCTGCCCATGGCAAGGGTTGGGACTGGATGAGCTTTAAGGCCCCTTCCAACTCAAACCAGTCTGGGACCCTATGATTCCTTTACAAGTTTTCACCCTTCCTACAGCACCAGAATGATAAGTCACAGTAGAACAGTTTTGCAGATGTGATGGCACAAGACATCAATGAGATTTGTGAGGAGAAGTCATGCAATTTTTACTTTATTACATCAGCTGATGGAGATGGAAGGAAAAGATTTCATGTATATGCTTTGTCTTTGGTTTTCAAGGTCCAGTCCAGTGCCACTCAGAGGAACTGAATCAACCACCTTTTAGTTCCGCTGCTGCTCCACTTATGCATAATGAACACTATCACTTCCCTTTGTCTCACTGGGTACCCCAGCTGGCTCATCTCTGCCTCTCACTTTCTGCCAGTCACCCCTGATACAACCAAAGTCAAGGGCATAGTGTCTTGGGTGACATGTAAATAGATCATAATAACTAAATGATGGGAGAAAGGCGCTTTGAAAATGCTTTCTGCTTTTCAAAGGGAAAACTTTGTCTTGGCAGAAAAGGGAGGTTTGTGTGAAAGATTTTAAAGAGCGTGCTGAAGGGTTTGACAGCTGTTTTTATGCCTGAAAGGTTGTACAAAATTCTTCTATCCATTGCTGTCATGTCATCTGTGTTTGTTGATCTCTTCTGGAGCTCCCTGAAACACATTTCAATCTCTGTCATGTCCCCCATGTTACCCTTTGAACATTACTTTGCTCCTTCTGATTCAGCTCTTGGACTTGTCTTGCAGCTGAGGCTAAAACTGTTTGTGCCTTGCACAAGACAAGCTGCTGTGCAGTGCAGAGCAAGTCCCAAGGAGTGGTTTGACATGTCCAAACAAACGGTGAAGCAGTGATACTGGGAGCATGCACACAGGAGAGGGGGCATCCATCAGCCCTCTGTACTTTCCTCCATCAGCCTGCATTGCAGAATAACTGGTATTTGCTTCAGGAGAATGAAGAACTAAGGAGTTCTCCCACTTGATGAATGTTTTGGATCCTATTACTGGTTTTTGTTAATTCAGCCACTGTCAGGAGGATATGACTGTTGTAACTGTGCCATTTAGGTATGTGTGGGCATCACAGTACCATGTTCAAGCTAACAAAGTGGCCCAGAACTGTGAGCCCTAAGGATTTGGTGCAGGGTCTCAGAGAACTGATTGACAGCTGAAAAACTAGGAATGTCACAAGAATCATCCCAGGGGCATCCAGCACTTTGGCAATCTGACTGCCCAGGTTCTGGGGGAAGAGTTTTTCTTACAGAGACTGTAAAAAGGACAGAAAAAAAGGTGGATTGGGGCTTTTGTCAGTTCTATTTTGTTGTATTCTCAATCTAGGGACAATTTTTTGGTCTAACCCTGTTGATTTACCCCTACTATGAAGGTGAAATGGAAGATTTTTCTCTCTTCCCCTTGGGACGATTCTTCTCTGACACTTGACTTGCTGCCTGTAATTGCCACATCAATCCACGTCTGCAAATCTGACTGCTCATGACTTCGTCCCAAGCACTGGAAAACTACTGTGGCCCGAGAAGTGGAGCTAATAGGATCCATCTGCCTTGGAGACGGTTTAAATTCCTATGATTTACTCGTTAATTTTCTCTTATTCCACTCAAACGTCAGCAAGGGGAGCTGGAAAAAGGGAAACAAGAAAGGCAGGAAGGGCCAGCTGCCAGTGAAGGAGTGCATTTCGTGCTGCAGTCACTAGCTGGCGTGATTGCCTCATCACTGCAACACGTCCTGGACCCAGCTCTTTCTCAGGGATAGGCTGGGAAATGAGGAATGTTTATCAAGGGGAATAACACAAAGGAGAACCCTGATGGATGAGTTGTGTCTGAAGAGAAGATCGGAGGTGCTATCAACAGGTTAGGAGGACTGACTATTGTTACCATTAAGAGGCTGTGAATGCACAGAGCAACCAGCACCAGTTCAGTCCCAGCCACAAAGCCATGCACTAAGACAGAGACATGGGAAACGTTGTTCAAGTAATCCAGCAAAGAGGTGAGCCATGGAGACAGCACAAGTTGGTGTCTTCCTCATCCCCCATAGCAGTGTTTACTCTCCTACCTGCACAAAAGAAAGGGCAATAACTGCCCAGCAAGAGTGTGGCCACATAGTGGTGGCACAGCACAAGCCAATGCTGTGGAGGTTTGTTTAGGTGCTTCAAGTATTTGATGCCTTTTTGTTTAGAGAAAAAATATGCATCCAGCCCCCAAGATCATCACAGAATCCCAGCCTGGTTTGTGTTGGAAGGGACCTTAAAGCTCACCCAGCTCCAACCCCTGCCACGGGCAGGGACCCCTCCCACTGGAGCACCTTGCTCCAAGCCCCTGTGTCCAACCTGGCCTTGAGCACTGCCAGAGATGGGGCAGCCACAGCTTCTCTGGGCCATCATCCTGTGCCAGCGCCCCAGGGAAGAGCTTCTGCCTCAGAGCTCAGCTCAGTCTCCCCTGTTCGGGCAGGTTCAAGCCATTCCCCTTGGCCTGTCTCTACAGGCCCTTGTCCATAAGCCCCTCTCCAGGTTTCTTGCTGGCCCCCTTCAGGTATTGGAAGACTGTTACAAGGTGTCCCCTGAGCCTTCTCTAAACACGGGTTATAGTGAGAGTCACTTGTGCCTGCACCAGCATCTCCCTGCTGGGGCTGCAGGCAGAGGATGCTCAGCAGCTCCTGGCTGTATCTAGCACAGAGAATCACAAGATTGTAAGAGGTTTTTCAGGCTTGTTTCAGACAGACTTAAGTTCTGCCTTTGCTGCAAGGATACAGACTGTCTCTAAATCTGAAACTATCCATTCACCCACCCTGACCTACTGTACATGTATCATGCAGCGTATTACCATTGCCCGCTACACATTGGATGCATCGCTGTCTTTTCTCCAGCTTGAGCTGCTGCCTCCCCAAGGGCTGTTTGAAACCAAAAATTGGAGAAAAGCTGAACTACCCAAACCGGAGCCTTTCCTGGAGTTGTGTCTGCTTCCTGAAGGCATCGCTCTGTTTCATAAAACCTTTACTAACACAAATCAGAACAAGATATAGAATGAAAGTAGCAGCCGGAAGAAATCAGTTGTGTTCTTATCATATAAGGGAATTATTCATCCATTTCCAAAAGGTGATGGGCAGCTCTGATATCTCCATCAAAACACTAATAATTAATAAGGAACACTTCTCTTTCCAGGTGAACATGTGATAACCCTGTTACCAGAAACCCATCAGCAAGTCACACACAAGAAATCATACGAACATCCACTTACTGGCACTTTTTATATATCCCAGTATTTTTCTAACATAAGTCAACTTGATGAACACAAACACACTCATATTCACCCTGAAAATGAATACTGAAATCTTCATTTTGCACATAAGAAACAGAGGAATACCCAATCCAAGAGCTCAGACATACCAAGAACTTGCCGTGTCGGCTGATTTGCATCCTCAGTGAAAGGTAAAACCCACAAAGGATGCCTCAGCTTGCTCTCACATTACAGCATACAGAGGCCAGTTGCTATCCTGTAACTTACTCTCTTGCAAGGCACCTAAATTTCCACAGAAATCACAGCAAAGCACCGAAATATCATCTGGGTATTTCAGATACCCAGCATCTGAGCATTTAATGAGATCACCTAAAAAGTGACTTGTACAGACTTCCCAAGCACCACAACCAGTGGTGCATCCTCCTTCATTTGCAAGCTTTGAAGCTTTTACAATAACACCTAGAAAAGAAAGGTAAGAATCTGAGGATGTTTGTGTGATTTTAGGTTGCTACACGTGGTAAATTAAGTGCAGATTATAAACTACAGTGTTTGTGTGAGATTATAATTGAAAGAGATTGCTAAAAAGAGGAAAATAGAGTTTGTTATTTCAAACTTTCCTCAGGCTTTAGTTTTTTTTGGTTTTAAATGTCATTTTTTTCAGTATTTTGTTGTTAATTTTGTTTATTTCCAACGTTACAACTTCCATCAGCACCAAAGCCAAACTGGACCACACAGAGTGCATTTGTGCAAGCTTCAGATGAACTGCTCTGCCTCCAGTTCTGAAATCCAAAAGGCTGAGGAATTCCCCTCATATCCCTACTCCTGCTTTTTAATAACCTCACCATGATGCAGGTGTGAACTAAGGTGGTGTTTGATGTAATCAGGTTTATGAGGCCGTGATTAATAAGCCAGGCGATGCTGTAGGACCCAGGAATGCTTCCTGGCTCCCAGGCCTAGGTGTAAATATAGGCAAAGCTCCAACTCTGTGACAAGATCAAACCTCGACCTTGCTCAGCCCTTCTTGTACTTTAGTTTCTAGACAAAGAAACACAAGCCCATGAGCTACAAATGCTCTGGACTAAGTTTGAACAGGCCCCTGAGGAAGACCAGAAATGCAGTTTGTTGCAGGGCACCAAACAGATGCAGCCCTACAGTGATATAATCAAGGTATAGGTGACATTAACACCATTTCCTTGGGTCTGTGTTTCAGCACTTCCTTTTCCATCTGAAATAGTGCACAAAAGGCAGCACATTTACACCAGGGTTTAAATATAAACCCACAGGAGATGCAAGGGCAGGCTGGCCAGACACAAAGCAGCACATGGTCACAGCTCTAGAGTGGCACTGGCTTGTGCTTCCCTACAGTTACAGAAGATACAGGCCAAGGAAAACAACATGAGTCGGATACTGATCTCATGTCATTCCTAAACAATCAGGTCCTGGGTGGGTATACAACAGGAATTTGAGCTCTGGTGTCATTGGTGGCTCTGATGTATGTGTGGACACAGTCCACACACAGTCCACAAACAAGGACATCAGTCCTTGTTTGGTACCCTCTGCCTGAAGGATTACCTGCTTGCTAGGGCAGAAAAAGCCAAACCTTTCCCACCTTCTTTTACAGCAATCTCTTGCTCAGGGGTCTCATACATTTTCTATAATAGGTACTGAAAATATCTTGGCTCCATCCACTTTGGTAGCCAACATGGTTTTAATCCTGTGTGAGGGGGAAGGGGCGAGTGTTGTTAATAATGAGTCATTTTCTAGCACAGACAATCTCCTGAGGTTTAACCTATAGCTTTTCTTTCACCCCGCTTAGTTCTTCCCACACACAAAGTAATTTGGCTCTTTAGAGGCTCTGTCATGGTTATGTATTCTAGACCTCTATTTGTTCCCCATCTCTCTCTCATCACGGCTTGGTTCTGCATGGGAGTATCTCCAGGCAGAAAACAAAACACTTCAAAGAAAAGACACCATTATCTTCCTCCTCCTCCTCCTCCTGTACGAGTTCCCTGGGTGGACTTGGTAAAACTTACACAGCTCTTGGCAAAGTACCACACCAATAGGAATGTAAAACCCCACTGAGTTCATATTTACTACATCTTTGTGACATGAAAGCCCTTGCATTTCAGGGTTATATTTTCTCTTTGTATTTCCATTCCTCTGTTTGTGTGCAGACAATTTGAGCTTAGAGAAGGATCTGAAACCTGTGGCATCTGTAGCCACTTTCTAATGGTGCAAGTTCATACCCTATATCCCACAGCCACATACAAACGTCTCAGGCCATTTGGTGCCCTCACAAGCAGCATTCTCAGCAGATAGATCACTGCCCTAATACCTAAGGCAAACCAATGTACTCATTCTCCCATTCCAAGCACACCTCAAGACTATTACTTAAGGTTTCATGTCAAAACAAAGGCCGTATTAGGCACTTTAGATGGGCACAGTGCCTAAAACAACAGAGCTGCAATTTCTGATGAGATTTAGGTGTTACTAAAATAGAAATGGTAAATAGCAATTGTAACAGAGACATTTATAGAAATATATACCCAGGTATATATACTTTACTTCCTTTAGCATTATTTATTTTCTATGATGGGGCAGTGAACTCAGCAATGAAAACCACAATTATATATGCCTTGTATTTTGCCAAAAATACCAAAGCACAGTGAGTTCCTTTGTGTATCTGTGCTATCGCACTGCTGTTCCTGACTGAATTAAATCACTTGACTGATATCTCCTCACCAGTTTTTACAGGCCACGCAAGTGCTTTTGCTCTCTGGGTAGCACTTGGATCTTAAGAGTTGGAAGACTCCAATCATGCTTCCGACATTACATTTACTGCCCATCTGTGGTTAGGTGCTTGTGGGTTGAGGCAATGAAACTCCTTCTGGCTTTGAATTAAGTATCTGTGACTGCTGCAGCCTGCACTGTGATCTCAGTTGTATCTTCTACAGAAGATAGAGAATAGCATCGTACCCATACCTGCTGCAGCAAGCAGAGCGCTGAAGAACAAACAAGCCTCACCTAGACCATATACCATGGTTCCTGCTTATCTGCATTACATGACAGAATGGTCATGGTCCCCATGAAGCTGGGGGAGAACTACATTGCACTGGGAATAGCTCATGGATCAGAAATGGCTGCAGCTTTAAGCAGGCTCTCCCCTGCTGACTAGTGTTTGAAGCCCACAGTGAAAATAAATGCAGGTCAGTGAGTCAGTTGCTTGAATTCATTTAACCAGTTATAGGGATGCCCATGTGTAGCTGCTTCACCCTTCAGACTTTCACTGTTAAAAATGCAGAACTTGGCCTCTACAGTAGTGGTGGTGTAGATGTAACTGTGAAGATGATGTATTTCTGTACTTCACAGTGCCTTTTAGCAACAGAAGACACCATGTAGTGTGATCACCTCTTATGCTTTGAATTCTGGGACAAAAGGACAGCTCATCCCCATTTTGGACCTGAGGTTTTCTTTTGAAGCTTTGTTATAACCCTTCAGCCTCAGGAAAGGATGCATAGCCTGGCCTATGGATGCCTGTGCTCAAATTTCTCCTGGGCTGCTCTTCTAGTACCCTTTGTATAGGGGCTGAACTCACTCCTGCATCATGTTGAGTGCCTCCTCAGAGGTGCCGATGGCTCCCTTGTTTCACCGTCTGCAGTGGGAGGAAAACAGTGCAGCCAAATGTTTATGGTGCCATAAAACTCAACAACAGTAATGAGGTGGTGACAAGAGCAATGCAACATCTGCACAACTCCCAAGCTCTGCTGCTGTTCAGCTGATCCATCATCACTGCCTCTCTGACATGGCACTCTTGCAGCCCTTTGGAAGGAAATCCTCAACAACCATTTTATGAACAAGGAAGCAAGTACCAGCTTAGAGATGAAGGTGCTAATTGTGGCACATCAGCAGCCAGGAGAAACAATTCCTGTAGGATCTCACACATTAATCTCCTGTGGCTGCTGGTCTGAGTGAGACGCATTCCTTCAGTGGTGCTGACAGCTGCTAATAAGACAGCAAAATACCCTGCAAGCATGGCCATGAATGCTGCCAGCCAGGAAGCTGGGGATTCACATCACTGGCAGATCTCAGCTCCATTTCCTTGTCGGATAAGGAAGCGGGGATATACTGGAGCCCCTTGCAGGCAGGAAGAGGGATTAAATAGTTTTCCATGCATGAGTTGCTCTATTGGTGAAAACAAGGCTTGATGAAGCAGCACAGCTCTGAATGGGTCATACTTTGTGGTGACACTGTATGCTATGTTCAGGTCTATTGACACCACTGTTGAAGATAAAAGGTAAAAGGTAGCCATCATTTCAGGATCAGGTTGTCGGAACAGGGATATGCTTCATCTGGGAATCTCAGTAGTGAATATTTTTAGGGGAAAGAGCTCTGCCTACTTGTGTTTACATCCTACCTTGGCCAACTGGCATCTGAACATCACAGATCACAGAAGTGGTGCTTGGAAAGGATTTCTGGAGGTTTCTAGTCCAATCTCCCATTCAGCTATTGGACTGTAGCCACTGCTCAATCAAGGCAGCCAAGGCTGAGAGCCCCTGGGGACAGCAATGGCACAGTCTCTCTGGTAACCTGCCCAGTGCTGCATGGTCTTCCTAGTGAAGAGATTCTCCTCCATACCCAGTGTGGACATCCTATACAACAACCTGTGGCTGTAGCACACTTACAAAGAGGTAACCAAAGAAAACAGATTTGGACAGTCAGCTGTGCGCATGGATTTACCTGAAATTAAAGACTTCAGATCCAGTTCCCAAGTACTCATCTCTGCACCTCTGGTGCTTCCACACTCACAGAAAGAGAAAGGTAAATTAGACACTTAACCCTGAATACTGACAAAAATCTGCCCTGGAGAACAGCAGTTTCCAAAGGCATCCAAATTCCATGAACCTTTCCAGGGACCAACACCTCCCCTCCTCCACATCCAAGGGCCTGACTTGGTTTCTTAAACTCCTGACAGTGTCTGGGTTCGTGGCAGGGCTTTTCCAAGCCCCACCAGCAAACCCAAAACTGTGCCTAATCTCTTCCTTCGCAAAACTTCCCGTTAGGGATATTCTGTCATGAGGAGAGGGTAGGAAACGAGGAAAAAGACCAGACTGCTATGCCAGGTGCTGGGACACATTATGGATGCAACAGTAGTTCAACCACAGCATGCACAAACAGAGCTACACGTCTGGCTGGAATCAAAACACATTCCTAAGCTGGCAGTTTACCTCCAACTCCTTCTGCAAGACCCTGACTGACCTTAATACCAAGCGAGACCCCGATTCATCTCCCCCATTGGCTCTATCCATCTATTGTTTGAAGACACAAATGGGCTGTCTTGTGAATTACAGGTTCCAAAAAGAAGAGAAACTTGTTGCATCAGGCAAATTCCTGTACTTCCCTTTTGCTAAGTTGAAGCTGGGCAAACATCCATAGAGTCCAGTAGCCAGACAGCAAAAAGAAACAGAGGAGGAAGAAAGGAGCACAGGGAAACACACAGAGTTATAAACTAAAGTTATGAAATGGAGAGTAAAGGGTGAAGTCTGGGGAAGTGGAGAAGGGAATAGGAATAAGAGGGAAGATGAGGGGACAAGGAGAAACTCTTGGAAAAGCAGCACACAGTCCCTGCTTGGAGTTATTGTAGATTTCACTATTAGCAAAGGGAATCAATGGCTGGCCCCAAGCCTCACGCTGGCAGCCTCTGCTGTTCTGATCTCAGGACCAGCATCTGTCAGCAATTTTCAAGAGGAAATCACTATGTTTAACCGTTTGTCTTGGCCCCCTGGAATTTTGCCACCCCCATCAGCTACTGCAAGAAAAGCAGGGGGTCGGAAGGGGGAAGGTGGAAGTGAAGAAGGAAGAGAAAACAAAATGGTTTTTGTAAGATTTAAACTGTGCCTCCCCTTTTCCTCTGCTTATGTGCCACATCCGCAGGGGTGATGTATAGATGGTGCTTGTGGCCTCATTCCTGTGTGCTCGAACCGCACGGATGCTGGTTTAGAGGAGAGCTGGCTGGAAACTCCCTGTGAGCAGTCTCCGGGCATCTCTGCTGGGGAGCCTTCCCGGAAGCAGAACAGACTCGGAGATTTACAGAGCTTTGCAAAGGAAATTGTTCCTGACACTCCTGACACAAGAGTGACTTCTGGGCATCTCACATATAAATCCAACAGAAAGAGAGATGTAGCATTTCCCAGAAGTGGCTCAGTCCCTTGGCTACCACCAGATGATTTATTCCATCTGTTCTTCTGTCCAGATCCCTAAATAGTGAACCACAAAAGGCAGTGTGGGGAGTGAGGGAAGGGAAGAGCAGTTTCTCAGAGCATTTTGGCGAGCCTGGCCATGTGCAGTGCTCAGTGGTCACTCTGGAGGGTACACTTGACAGTCACAGCAAAAAGGGGGTTTAAATAAAGTGTCCAAAGGGCTGGTTCTGCTTGGCACCAGTAAAGCTGGTGAAACAAAACTGAATGAAAGGAAACAAATCACTGCAGTGAGGTTTGAATCTGTTTTCTACAGTGCCAGTAACTTGAATTGAAACCACTGTGCTGAAGGAGAGACTTAGGTGGCAGCTAAAAGATGGGCAGTCACAGGGGTAAGGAGCACTGTGCTGAGTGGCTTATGAGGATCAGAATCTGGTGTCTGATCCACCTTTCTCTAAGTGCAACATAAACCCAGCCCCTAAGCACCAAGTGCTACAAGGATTTAAAAGTACACTGAAGACTAAGAGGGATTTCAGGTGCAGGTCTTAGCTTTGATGCTGAATCATTTTCTATGGGAGCTCAATATAAGTTATATATTTCCAGGGGGGTGAGATCTGCTTGTGTCTATCAGGATTACCTCACACTTCTGTTCTGTTAGGTATACAGTGTAAATAGGAAGCACTTCCCTTCTGCTTTATACAGAACTCACCCTTTCTCTGCACTGCTGGAGCCACCAATACCTGGAGACAGGCTGTACAGAGAATACACCAGTAAGCCTGGCCTCATGCACATCCCAAGATGCCCATTTTGTCTAGACTGGAGAGAGAAGACTTGTAGGAGTCAAGCTGAACTTTAACAGTTGGACTTGATAATCTTAAAGGGCCTTTTCAACCTGAATGATTCTATGGTATAATGATAGCAATAGAAAAGAATCTGGGTTGTGACTTGCCGTACCAGAGACCAGGGAACGGTACCCTGAGTTTCTGTTCCACTCAAGCAGTGAAATCCATTTGCTCACAGACGTTCTGACTTTTCAGTGGTATTTTACTAGAAAATAGCTGGGGTTGAACACTGAGATTTGAGTTTTCTCCTGGGCAGAAAAGCACATCAGCAGTGTGACAACTTGATTTACTGCACACAGTCCAACTGCAGGTTTGAGACCAACTCTAAAACCACACTCTAGCATCTCTGTTGACCTCAGAAGAGGTGAACCCCTTTATCACCTTGATGGGCAGATTGAGCAAGAACCAAAGGAAAGACTCAGGGGAGAGATGTCTCTCAGCTTGTGCTTGAAGTGACTTTAAACCCTTCCAAACAGAAATGCCAAAGGAGTTTTAAAACCTTCCAAACAGAGGAGAGGTAAATGAGTTTTTCAGATCCCCTGAACCCTGGATATGTGCAAGCACAATGTGACTTGCAACATTTCTTAGCCTAAATTCCAGCAGCAACATCTAACACAATGCAGTTTATATAATGTTTTTCACACCAGGGACAAGGTGACAGACAAGCAACATGGGCAGATATATTTAACAAGACTGATACTAAGCAGCCAGCATGGTCTTGGCTCTCAGGTCTTGATTTCTCTACACATTACATTTGGAGTTTAGCTGCGTTTTAGAGAAACACCTATGGTGAGTTAAACTAAGCTTGGCTACCTTTAACCTTGGACTAGATTACCCCATAGAGAAGAGTGGAAGCTGTAGGTACCAGCCAGTTTTAGGTTACTAAATAGAAACCCCCCTATTTTATACATTTGGTTCATACTTGAAAGATTCCATGAAGTTTCATTGCTTGGTTCTATCTTTATTTCCCCAGTCAAATAGCTGAACAAGTTGGTTTGCAATCAACTTTTGTTTTGTTTTTCACTGAAACGGAAAAGATTCCTGGTTAATATGACATGATTCAGGACTTTAGAAAGGAACAGAGGAATTTGATTTCTCTGTTTTCATATTGCCTTGACAGGACAGACTTCAATGAAGCATCTGATTAAAAAATGTCACCTCCTGCATTATATCAAGTCTCAGTGCTTCTACTGCAAGTTAAGAATGTGCACACATTAACCACAGACTCGAGTCCAAAGGTGATGGAGCTGTCAATAAAGTAAGTAGAACACTCTAGATTAGCTGCAAAGGAGATGGAAACTAAAGAAGACTGTGGCAGCTTGGCTAGTGTCTAGGAACACTTTAGATCCAAGTATATTTGGAGGTTTACCAGGGAAGCTATCTAGTACAAAACAGTCTAAAAATCAGAGCCAACAACATTTAAATTATTTTTCCATGTTTAATTTGCCATTAACTGCCTCACTTGATTGATGATGCCCTTTTAATTCTCCTGTGGGTATCTCTGACATCCCAGGTTCTTCCAACTGCTCCAGTGAGAATGGTTTAAGTTACCTTTGAGAATCCATCAGCCTATTTGGACACATGGAAAATCCAAGAATCAAAAAAGTAAATAATAAAACAAAAAATCTTGAATTTTCCAACATCATTTTGTCTCCTCAAAAATCTTTGAAAACATTTGGAAAAGACCTGTATAAACAGTGAACTTGTTTTTCTACACCAAATCCCTCTACCTGCTACAGTCTGTTCACTGCTTGTTCTTGAACCAGAGCCTCAGCCATCATGAACCATGCACTAAGGAAGTCAACTAAAGCAACCCTGCTTCACACCAGGCAAAGTCTTGGTCCATCATGTCTCTGCTGTCCAAACTTCTAGTTCAGATTGTTTCTACACCATAAATGCCTTCTCTGTCAGAAGGATGCGGTACCTGAAGTATTTACCATGCATAAACTTCTCTCTCCCTTTGGAGCTGTAAATGTTGGATACCTTCCAGCAACTCCTCTCTGCAATCAACTCAGAAGAGAACATTTTTGGATAATGCTGTCATATTTCCTAAAGCAAAACAACTCATTCAGAGTAGCAGATAAATTAATTCACTGTGGAAGTTTAAGTATGTCTTGATTGCAACACAGCAACACGTAGCAGTGTGAGGCTGGGGATTACGTGACAACATCCAGCACTCCTTTCTAGGAATAACCAAGCCATTTCTTTGGGATTTCTTTAGCTTTCTTTTCTCAGAACCACTTACTGACCATTTTATTATGAAGCAGATATTTTTCTGATTCTCTGAGTTTGTAACAGAGACCTTAAAGTGCAGAAACAACCCAAAGTCAGCAGATGGAAGATGTATTTTCACATACGCGCCTGGACACTGACAGGAGGCCAGGAAAAGCAGGTGTATCTCTTTTCATGAGTGTTCAAGTAAACTCTAACCATGCTCCGGAACAAAAGAGTGCTCCACATGGCTGCAACTGCTGCCTGCAGAGTATCATGAGCTGAGGTTTGACTTCCCTGTATCACTAAGGCCAAACATTTATTTGAGTTTACAGGAATTAAGCTCCAGAGTATCACCAGAAATCAGGGATGTTGGTATAAGTCTAATGTAGTATTTCTATCCTATTTAAACTTCTATGAATTCCTGGCTGTATAACGTAATCTGTTTACTCTATGCTTCAAATTGGGTGCACTGCTAAAGTTCTCAAGGAGTTTCCATCTTCTAACCCCAGAGATAAGTGAACTGAAGTGGAAAGATCCTCTCTTTAAATGGAGGCTGTTGATGTGGTCACAAATACAAGCATCTCTAAGAAAATATTTACAGCTCTAGCTTCATACTTGGGTCTGAATTGAATGAACTGGGAGTGCAGAGATGTCCTGGCCAAAGTCAATCAAGACAAGAGGGAGGGAAGGAATGGAAGAGAGTCTGGAAAACTTTAGTTATATGGAACTTAGAGTCCAGAAAGTTCTGGAAATGCAAAGAATGGGATCCTTTATACATTAGAGAGATGACAGCTAATGCTTCAGTTTTATCCTTTAAACCCTTTTGCCCATTTCATGACAAACATTAGCACTAAACAAGTCTAAATGAACCACCTTATTTTGAAGGTACCCTGAAGAGTGTGTCAGCACCCGGACTTTGAGTTGCTCTGTTTCTGAGCACTGCTCACCATACACTGGTCCACAGTGGCACAGAGGAAGAGGAGGGACACTGCCTTGTCAGCACCCTCACCTCTGAGACATTGCCAGCACCTACACACAGCATTTCTTGGCAGCAGAGAACGCCACAGCACAACTGCATGTCCCCGAGACTGTCATTAAAGAAATCCACCAGCATCCATCCTGCTGGCAGCTGAGAACACGAATGGAAAATCAGAGGCTTTAATTTGACTGAGAGTGTTTTGAGGAAACATGGAAACCAACTGATTTCTGCAGAGGTGGAAACTAAAGATAGACCTAACCAAAGTGACAAGGTCAGCAGCATGCAGGGTTAGACAGCCTGGCAGTGTGGAAAATGATGGGGAAAGCTCCTGCCAAAGACAGACAGGAAAGCAGTTGGTACTGGAGCCCCCAGTCACTTCAGATCTGCCTCTCGTAGAAGTCACACACTCCATAAGCCTCTAAGAACATTCTGTGAAATGCTTTGCTCTTTGGCACTGAAGGATCTCTAACACCACCATTTCCAGACAAACTGGTTTGAAGGAGCCACGGTCCTTGTGAAAGGGGGTTTCAGCAGCAACTCCTTCCGAAAGACAAAGTGGAAGAGGGCAGTGGGAAAAGTTGCCTATAGAAGGACTAAAATAGGCTGAAATAGTAACAGTCTTACTGTAAAAGAGAATGGAAAGGAAAATCTGCAAGTCAATGTGAGAATTCACACATATAAATAGAAAAAGGCAGATGTTAATGAGTCATTGCTAGCTCAGAGAAATAAACCATTTGCCTTTTCTTGGAGTCACTGGCACATCCTGCAGCAGCAGAGGCGACCTCTTGACACGAGCCATTTTTAACAATTCGTTACCCATACAGTCTTCCAGCTGTTCAAAAGGTCCTTGAAGGAGTCAAAAACATGACATCATCTCTTGCCCATGCTGTTCCCTACCTGAAACACCACTGGTTGATGGGGGGATGTGTGTGAACAGGAGGAAACAGAGTCTGGAAGAGAGCTTACAAAAGACAAGGATAACGCTGCTTGTAGGAGGGTGCTCTGGCACTGTAGCTCTTTATGCTCAACACAGACCCTACAGCATTCATCACTCATCAGCAAAAAAAAAATGCCTAGGTAAGAAAACCCTCAAAGAAGGTGTGAAGTTATTGTCAGCTCTGCTGTGAAATACCAGCTCCTCACTTCCTGCTCTAGTTATCAATAAAGCTATGAAAAGTGTGTTTCTCAGGCAAACAGGCATCCAGAGGTGATCTGGGGTCCAGATGTGAAGCTAAAAGGATAATATAACAGGGGAGGAGAGAAGCACAGGGACATAACATGAAACTTGCTGAAGTGCTTACCAGCTTCCAGGCATGGTGTTCTGGCCCAGCAATTTAGTGTTCAGCCTTTAATCTGTAGACTGAAGTTTTGCATCTGTAAACTGTTTTGGGGGGGCTTTGTTATTCAGGATGATTTCAGGCTGCAGGATAAGTCATGTATAGCATATGGAGCATAGAACACACTGTACATTGTGCTGAATAAACAGGCATTCAAAGAATGCAGCTAGGAGAAGTAACTTCTTAAAATGCTGTTTTTGACTGTACATTTCCAGGCCAGCTTCCATTGGCTCCACTCCCTGATTTTTTGCTCTGGTTATCACAGGCTATCTCAAGGTTCCTGTCTGCCAGATCGCTGCGTGAGTGTTCCCCTCAATCACTTGCTATAAAGGACAGTCAGTCCTAGGGCATCTTTGGACAACAACCATGGACTTAACCTCAAACCAATGTAATTTTCCTTCTACAGTGATTTCTTTCCTACCCTGCAATCATGCTCAGCTTCCTTTCCAGGACCATGATGCAGCAATGTCAGCAAGAGGAGCAATTTCTGATTCACAAGGGCAGGCAGCAGCAGTGCTACCTACTGGCTCTCATACTGCCATCAGCCCTGACTGTAGGGAAGAGGCACTAAAAATTCAGACAGGACCAAGACTGAATCCTGAAACCAGATTTCCAATTTAGGACCATTTCCATCCCAGAAATCACTGCAATAGGGAATTAGGGAGGAGAGGGAATTGAACAGTTACTGGTTTAATATTAGAATACAGATCTATGAAAGAGAGAGAAAAGATGGTTTGTTGCTAGCACATGGGTTGGACACGTGCTTTGGAAAGGAGAGGGCTTCAGAAAGTATTGTGCCAGACACATCATTTTCTAAACTGAATCAACATTGAAGTTACAGGTTTCACCTCTCACGAAGTTGGATATTTTGAACATCAAAATACAAGCATAAGCAAACCAGAAGGGTTTTGCATGTAAATGTGGATGGAATACTAGGTTGTAAAAGCAGCTGTGCAAACACTATGGCTGTGATGTGGAAACAGGTATGTGTTTCTTAAAGTACTCTCTGGAGTCAAAGCTCTCCATGTCACTATTATATCCAACAAATACATATTGTTTGTGGAAGAAATAGATTGCGGGAGGGACAAGCAGTAAGTCACCATTTTCAGTTCTAGGTAACTGCACAGACTGTGGGTTTGAAAGCAATTTATCTGCTAAACAGGAATAAGTCAAAGGTCCATGTTGTGCGGTTGGTGGGAAAACGTTCAAGTCAACTCAAACACCTCAGCAACAGGCTCACAAAGGAGTATTATTTTGCATTAAGTGCTGCAGAAAAGGTTACCTCTAGGCCAGCAAGGAACTGAGCCTCCTGGGTAGGGCAATCTTTTATTAACTGCTAGTGACCTGCCCCTTCTGCAAACAGAGCTTTTGGTGTCCAGGAGTAGTCCAGCACGTTGCGGTTACCCAAGTGCAAAGCCAACAAAATACTTTCCTGTATTTGCTGCTCTTGCCTTGCCTTGACCAAGGGAGTGTCTGAGGCTACCAAATGGTGAACCATAATTGTGGCTGAAAACAATGATTGTTATCTCTAGTCTGCCCACAATTTAATTGCTGTTTTAGTTAAAGCAGATCTGTAGCAAACATGAGTTTGCTTTATGGGTATCAGTAAACCAATCAACCACAGTAACTGATAAGTTATTAAACAAAGTAATTGTTGTTGGAACAATGCGCAACAATTTTAGTCTGCTGTTGCCCAATTGCAGCAGCACCACCACAGAATTCCTGTTCCAATGGACATTTAGGTGGGAAAGCGAAGAGCGAGAGCAATGCGGCTTGCACCATTTCAAAGCTTACCGTGTGCCGCACAGGACAAGCACAAAGTTCCCCCCCTCGATCTTTGGCTCTGGGAGCAGACAACATGACTGATAACATGGTAGGTGGTGCTAACAAATTTAGGAAAGCAAAATATGGTCAAGCCTGTCAAGCACACTCCATCTTTAGTGGTCACATCCTAATCTTCCTCACACACTCTCCTACTTGCAGGCAATTTTCTGTCAGCTTTGTGAAGAACAACAAGTCAATTTTCTTTGTAAGCAACATGATTTCACCAACTTCCCCGGATTTATGCAGGGATGACTTTGGATCACTGTGGAAAACACACTGCTTCCCCTTGAGTAAATATAATAAAACATTGGCAGGAAGGAATCCCCTCTGCAAGGCACAGGAAACACAGTGCATCTAGGAAGAGGAATTTAAACTTGGCCAAATAACCTACAGGAAATGTTGATTTGTGCCAGACTTTGTGTTATCGATTCAGTAAGGCAAACAAAAACTGGCTGGATTTATCTTCGTATCTTCAGGTTCATCTCAAGAAGACCAGTATACCTAACATGAAACTGCAACGAGCTGCATCCCACCCTCCTCGCTTCAAGGGCAAGCGAAACCCTCACAGGCTGCAGGTGAAGGAGTCTGTACAAAGCAGACTTGCTTTGTCCCTGCCTCAACAGGCAGTTAACCATTAACATCCCTGGGAGTGCTGCTGCTGACAGAGATGGGTATGCAGCTCTTGGTTATTATCCATCCCTCAGCCTTCACTGCAGGCTGGGCTATTCCTGGTTTGTGCAAATCATCCACATCAGAAAATGTCATCCTTGTGAGAGGGCAATCAAAAGGGTGTGCTGATCAGGACCTGTAATACAGTGAAATATTCCCAAATGAGACCTTCTTAATCTTATTTTAGGTTTTCCTTCAAAGACATCTTTCATACATCTCTGTGTCCCCAAAAGATAGATTAATTTGTAATGAAGTCTTCTTGCATATTGGCTTTGTGAGCTGACATACAGCTCAGCGACAGCTGTGCATTAAGCAATCCACTCTGGATGATATCAAAGCCCTTCCTCACATCAGCCGTTTGGTATGTAGTCTCCAAAGAACCAAAAGATCTAAGGTCCCTCAGTCCTTTTGAAATTAATAATCAAACCATTGCACTTTGATAGTAATTCATCACTGCCTGGTAACAACTAGACTGCCAAACTAACAGCTAGCATGCTAGGAACCAGCCTGAGTGTACTGCTTTCTGGCATCACAGCTCTTTCAAAGTCTGAAATATAAGGAACCTTAAAGAATGCATGACACAGCTTGTGGGAGCTAAGCCCTCATATAGATGAGCACCAGAAGAATGCAGTACAGCACAAAGGTAATCCTAAAATCCTTTAAGTCTTACTCTATCTGCAGCCCCCCACAATGGGTGTGGGAGGGCTAGAAGCAGGCACTGATTTGTTCAGTTATTGCCTGAAGGCCAAGCTATTGCTACCAGCACCAAGACATTTGACATGCTCAGATTTCCAGATGACTGCAAAATTGCTATAGATATCTTTCAGTGACCTTCACAACCACCTGAGCTAGAAAGACAGAAGCTTACTGGGTAGTTTATTGTGTGCTAAAAGAAAAAAGAGTAAGTACAGTTCAGATAAAAGTACTGGAGCTTTTAAATCCCTTTACATTTATTTTGGGATAAGAGGTGAAAACTTCAGCCCTTCAGGTGAGATATGAAGAGGCTGCTAAAATTGGTCTTGTAACATAATCCATTGCTAAAAAAAAAAAAAAAGAGGAGATTTTTTTTTCCTATCTGTATTTTCTTTCCCCCTTTTTCTTGAGACCAGGGAATACTGCAGCAGTAAGATCCTGAAGAGACTGCCATCTCTTTTGAGAGGTTTCAAGTGCTGGTTTTAATACATGACTGAAAAGCCATTATATTAGGCTTATATAACCAGTCTTAGCTACTGTGCTGGTTAAGGATGTTTAGGCTGCTTCTCACTGCACTCTTCAAGCCACCTGCATGGCATTAGAGAGCTCTGTAGTGAATCAGGTAGGGTCACATGTATCTGCACTGGGGAGCTAATAGTTAACTTTGGTATTTCTCTGCTCATGTTGATCACTCACTAAGTTTTAATGCCTGCTCGATGATTTCAGTTCTTGGTGCAGTGAACAGCCTGAGTGCCAATTTTGTATGGAGGGAGAAATAAGATACTTTCAGAAAGAATTTCAGCTGCTTTCATCTTGAAGGGTATTCATTTTTAAATGACAGATACTAAGAATTTATGGCTAAATATTTAACGCATATTTTGGCAGGTTACAGCTGAAAAAATTGCTTTAGATAGTTACAGCCCTTGCTGATGTGTCTTCCTTAAAGAACTTCTCTAGCACATTCAGTTTTACATAAAAACACATCCCCTTCTCTATGCACATTGATTGTGCCTCATCGGTAGCATCATCTTATTACAGAGGAAGAGTTCCCTAAACCAGTAATTTCGGCACATTGCTCAAAGATGCAGCATTCGCGTCATCTCCCATGAAAACCCATTTCCCAGCTGTCTCTTGGCAGATCAGGACATGTTTTCCTCAGCTGTCACATACATCGGCCTAGACTTCACCACCTTTGAAGTTCTCTATTGTACACTCGTCCTCCCACACATTTTTCCCTTTTCCACATTTTTTTCCATCCTGTAACCCAGCTTCAACAAGGACATTCTTGTTTGCAGGAAAACAACTGGCCAGTGAACTGCCTGCCTCTAGGCAAGAAATTCTTTACTCTATAAACTCATTTCCTTGTGCTTTATACATTTTTCCACATCATGATAATGATTTGCTAACCTGAGTGGCAAAGGGGCCTCTCTCATGCACAAACACACGCTTACAGCCTTCTACAACAGCAAGTTACCAGTGGAAGTGATGTGTTTATACAGCCAGGCTCAGCTTCCCAGAGAAACACACTGACTTTATTTCTCTTCTGTCTGGAATGAAGTGAGGCACGTTCCAGCTGAAGTCAAATAATCCCAGAAAATCCCTTAAACTTTAGACTTTCTGGAAGAGTTTTGGAATGTCCCCAAAGAAAAATAGAGGAATTTCACGAAGCATTCCAGGCCCCATCTGAAAATGATTCAGGGGAAATACATATAGTGCAAACCACTCTCGGGATTGTGAATCTTCCAGTAAGGAATTCCTTCAGCGCTGCATTTCTTGGATAAAAGATCTCAAAAATAGTAAAGTATTATAATCTCATTTTAGGGTTATTTGTTGTGACTGATAAGAATTTCAATGCACTGACAGGTGAGGTAAGTGCCATGTCATATGTTCACAAGTATATAATATAGTATTGGCTTCCACATTTCTGGAAGTGTATATTCATACCTCATTCTTCTCCCTCCATGTGTCTCTATTTAGCTAGCTGAATAGCAACCATATTGATTCTCCCTCAGAAATAGCAGGATAAATCAGGAATAATCCTAGTGAAATCATTAACTTAACCCAGTTTAAGCAGAGATCCAGGCCTCAAGAAACCAGTAGTGAGGTTTGAATGTGCCTTTCCTGTCACAAGGCAAATTCAAAGGGCATGTGATGCATGGATCAGAGGGCTCTCACTCTTTTCACTGTAAGGAATTAACAGGCAGGAAAATCAGACCCCAGCTTTTCCACACACAAAAGAAAGAATGTATGAATTTGGCCTTAGAAGAATCTTCCTGTCCAACCAGAGAGCTCTGTACAGCCATTAAACCAAAAGCATCAGCAAAATGATGCATGTTCTTGGTGAATTTGTTGCAGGCAAACAAACACATTGAGTGTCCAAGTGTTACAATTCTTTGGTGGCCTATTTGAAATGAGCTGGTGGTTTCACACCCCTTTCTAAGTAGATGCCTGTCCACATTAAGTATGTGCAAAGTATTCATACAGAAATTGGGATAGGCTCAGAATTCCAGGATTTTTCTTTTGATTTTGGTTGTGGTTTTGTGTTTTGGCAAAACCAATCCATTCGGGATAAAAATCTGTTTAGCAGAAATGGATTTCTTTCACAGTAAACCCTATGACTCACACAGACCAACTCCATGTCACAAAGTGACCTTCAGCACTGAGCTAACTTGTCTTTAGTCCTCATTTACTAGGAGGCTAGAACTTTTGATCACTATTTGGGAGATAACTGAGGCTAAATAATGTCATGTTTCCTAGATGAAACCATGCTTGGTCTTTCTGTCAAGTGCCTTATCTAAATGATTATTCTTTTTTTGAGGGAAAGACAACACATCATGTTTTATGTTTTCTAATCTACTGCTTGTCTCATTCCTTCCTGCATGCTAAATAATGAAGACGTGCTCTAGCCTGTACTGAATGGAGAAAACTTTGTGACTTTAATCTTACTTCTGTTCCTAAATTCCATTTCTCCACTTCAGCAATGTGAACATCAGAGCTCTCACTCCTTGGGACAGTGCTGGAGACAGGAGGCTGCTCCATAGATGAGGAGCAAGGAATGTTGGCTTTCCTTCTCTGGAAGGTGTTCACTTCACAGGAAACATTTAGAGTTCTTCAATTACACAGATGAGGGGGTGAGGATGAGCTGTTGCCTTGTGGCTAGAGAGGGAAATCTCATCCTGATTGTACCCTATAGTCTGAGGACTTCGAAGAGGAGAAGAAGAGAAAGAAGAAAAACATCTGAGTTTCCCTGGAAAAGACCTTGCAAGATATTGAAGGGAATGTGATGTAAAACACAGCCTGCCCCAGTGTTCCCTGACTTACTGGAGGTGATGGCTCCCTGCTTAGAGCTTTTTTCTTCTCCTTCTCAACTCTGAAGCATCAAAGCCTTTCCATATGGTGTATATACAGAATAGCAGCACTTATTTCTGTATTCCCAAGTCCCTTCTGGAACGTGGGTCACAGCACCTACCAACAGCAATGACTTAAGAGCACATAGCTGGCAGAAACAACCAGCAAGAGGCAGAGGTATGCTACCTTTAAAGTGTAACCAGAGTTCTTATGATGTAACTGAAAGTCTGCTCTGGCTCCTGAAACTCATGAAACACTTCATCCTCACAGTGTTGAGACATGACACACATGATCCAAAGCCTCATTTAATCAGCTTAGAAACCTGAATAGAGCTAACAGTAAAACCACCTCCTGCTAATCACTCTCCAGAGTTTTTGCTTTCTAAGCAAACCAGAAGAGTTATTCCAAATACCCCCTAATCTCACAAGAAGAATATATTAAACACACATTTTCAAAGGTGTACTTCTCAGTGGTTAAGAGCAATACAGTTAGTCCCCTCATTTCACTAAGCATTTCTTTAGGATATTCTAGGTCATTCTGAATTTACCTTCAGTACATCTGCAGCCTCTTCACATGCATTTCAGCAGCATGCAACTGGGAGGAATTACCTAGGTCATCAAGGCTGGTTCCTTGCTACTGCAAGCAACCTCATAACGGAGGCTGCTTCATAAGCTCACATTGAACAAGTTCATGGGCATGCTGGCAGGAATATCCAAATCCTTTCATAATCCCCAGGGCACAGTAGCGTCAGCAGCTTCCAATGGGACAGGGAGCCAGGAGTAATCCAGATGCCAGAAGAGCAGGAACTTCACCAGTCCCTGAGCAATGTGAGCAGGACATGCCAGGCTCAACCAAGAAACCCAATCACCAGTCCATTTCATAGTGATGAATTAGGTTTAACTCCAAGTCAGGGTTAGGTTCAGTGATGGCAAATGGTGTCAAACACATCCAGAGAGGCAATACAGTTTGATGCTGAGCCAAGAAGTCAATTCATGGGTCAGGATCCAGATCAATGAAGTCTGGGACTCAACATGACTGAGCTAGAAAGCATCAATCCTACACCATAGCTGAGCTTAAATTACCTCTGAAGCCCACTGGCAGCGTCTGGGGCCCAGGTGAAGCTGGTCAGGGCTGTTAAGGCTATTAGTGCCCTCAGGGCTCTCACACCCTCACCATTCACATGTATATTTCTTCTCCTCTATTTCTGGACTTCTTTTCTTAGTTGTGTCAGGCCGCAGTGCTTGTGGAGGGGATTTTGCCCTGGTGAGACCTTGTCAGAGGATGGGTGGAACTTGCACTGGGAGCTGAAAGGGGTTAAAAATAGACACTAGATGATCTCCACAGGGAACAGTCAGACCATTAGCTGGTCCCTTGCAAAAGTGGTCAGATCTGCTCAGGTCCAGAAGCTACACAGGCATGTCCTATGTGCACCCACAGCAAACCCCACCCCAGAATTCCTAATGCGTGCTGCTGGAGTGGGTGAGCACTGCTTCTCTGGGTACCCAAAGGTGGGTGTCACATCCCTACCAGCACTGCCAGGCAAACCCAGCATCCCAGAGCCAGCCCTACCTCTGCTGCTCTGCCTTGATAGGTCAATTCCTGCTCCAGACACGACTCAAGGGAAAAAGAAAGTGGCCACAGGCAAGCACTGATGGTGACTGCCAATATGACACCCATAACACAGTCAGCTCAATTGCAAATGTAATAGCAATCATAATGCAATCAATACTGCACATTACTATGCAATTCATATACTGAATGTAACACAACAAGCTTTCACCCTACACCAGAGCAGAAGACAAGTATTCACATCTGCACAAGATCATCTTCCCTCCACAGTGACAAGAGGAGGCTGAATGTGCCAAAGAACAAAGGTAACTGTAATCGGGCTTGTTTACACAACAGCCCATAGAAGTGGTAACCGAGTCCTAGTGAATTTTCATGGAATTTTGAGGCCTAATTCCCTTCTGCTTTTCTGAGGACACCAAACATTAACAAATTATGTGAGATGACAGCAGCAGCATTCTTAACCAATGAGTATTCCCACTGTGCTTTATGATGCTCCCAAATAACTTCTGTCTAGGATGTAATTCATGCTGTAGTTCACTCATGGATTTCCTTCTGGAGCAAAATTCATCAGCCTTTGTATTCTTCATTAACATTTTGTAGTCTGAAAAAATACAAAAGGAATATTTAGGTATTTTAAAACTGATCCCTAAAACAAACAGGATGGCAAAGACAGGACATTGGTAACCAGCGCTCACAAAGGAAATTATCTGAAGATGCTGGCTCAGGCTGTTCTTAGTGATCCTCCACCCTCTGGGACACAATAATGCTTTTCCTTAATGCCATAGCACACCATGAATATATTTCTCCTTTTCAAAGGGGTGGTTTAAATGTTAATCAAGTACTACAGAACTATAAAGAAATCATGATCCCATCTTTAGTTTTTACACTGGAGATTAAAGCTGAACACAACTCCTCCAACCTACGTTACTGTGAAAGGTAGAACTTTCCAGGATAAGGAAAACGAAGCTGTCACCATTGCAAACACAAGATGTAATCCACTGTGTTATGACAAGTCATCACTGGCTTGGAGTTGCTTAAGAATTACAAAGTTCCAGTGCTGTGATGTGTTTTTCTGGACAGTTTGGGAAGGCCTCATGCACACCCAGCCTGCCCATTCCCTTTGTGTGTGTACAACAGCTTCTGAAGCCACACACACTGACCTGGCTAGAAACTCCTTAAACAAAAAGAAGTTCTTTTTAGGCTTCAGTAATTCTGTTCAGAACCATGTGAGGACAGGTGCCTCAGTGTTACTGAGGGCAAGTAAACTGCAGTATGTGATTTGAAATCTCTTCTATGAGCTTTGCTGCCGGAGAAGATACATCTGATTATTTTTCTGCTTTCCAGAACTGGATGGGAAGTCATTCCCGGTCTTTTTGCCTTCAAAAGAGCACTTACTTAAAGCAGTTAACCCAGATAAGTTTTCTTAGGGTCACTAAGGCATATTCAGCACTTCTGCAGTTCATCTTGGCTCCATGTGACCTGACCTTGTGAACATAAAGACTCTACGTACCAGATGATGGATGGTCCACAGGCCTTGTCACATTTTATGCATCATTCACAACTCTTTATTTGTGAAGTGCTGTTAGCCAGCAAGCTCAAATAATCTTTTTCCCAAGCTGCTCTTTCACCCTGGCCTTAGCAAGCTTGAAGAGCAGAGCAATCAGAAAACCTCTTCAGTTAAATTCACACACTCCAGATGGATAGTCAACTATTTATTTCAGTGTGAAGATTCCCTCCTCGTAGATCTGATCTTGGCTTCTTTTTCTGATAGAATTTGTGGTGTCCAGATGGTTCCTACACTGGAATGGGGTCCCTTTAATTCTTCCCTCCTTTTGAACATACTGGGAGAATGAGATAGTTGTAAGTGATAGCTAAGAGAAGGAGACAGCAGTCTCATGGGTGGAAATGAGCATGAGCCAAGGCACCCCATTTGCTTCTTCTGGGAGACTGGCCTCTGCAGTCAGACACCACAAGGATGCCAAATAATGAAGTCAGCAGTTGTACATGGCCCAATGCTTTGAGTTTGGGGCCATTCTCAACACATCAAATCTAACTAGGTTTCTTCAGAAGTGAACCGAATGGTGCTTACTGTACTGTCCAGATAATCATTGTTATGTTTTTCTGACCAAATTGGCATTTTGCCTGTCACTTAGGAAACTGTTGCTATTGTTACATGGAAAACTTCTTCTTTCCACAACGAATTTCACTGCTTTTTATGGTTATTTTCAATAAAGAATATTTATTTCAGGCTGGATTCCAGGAGTGAAAGATAGTCCACCTACCCCTAAACCACCACATTTCGCTTCCCAAAGCACTTCTGTCAGGGAGAGAAACATTAACCTACTTGGTGAATGATCACAAGGGATATTCTTGTTCTGAAGCTGCTTAGCCAGGGTCGCACATGAAGTGACCGTCAGAACTAGGAATTTAACACTGTGCTCTTGGGTTGCAGTGTAGCATCCATCCACTTCAGCTGTTTCCTTTGCTCATTTCAGGTGCAATGGAATAATTTCTAAGAAGTCCAATCTTATGGATTAAAAGAAACAGAATTTGGCATTTTATTATCCATGATAAAAAATCATTACTGACCATTGATACTTCTGAGAGCTATGCTGAAAAAGTTGCCTTTTCTAAAGCTGTGAAGCAAACTTGTCAGAAGGATGAAGGCTCCTTCACTACACAAGATCAAGGGAAGATTTTAAAGGAAGGCAAATTTGCAGTTGCATCCTGAAGCTAAACAATCAGAGATAGACACCTAACAGCTTGGATTCATAGCATCAAATTATGCAGGAAGCAATCTGCATCCTCCAGCTTTTTTCTGAAGGGTTAAAGCTGAATGAGACTCAGGGGGACTCTTCTTTCACAGGATGAAATTTAAAGGAAACTTGGATGCAGACAGATCAGAGTTTTGGTTCAGTTCTGTTCCTATTACATCAGTAGTTCTCAACTTCACACTATGACCATGTAAGAAAGACCATCTCGTGAATACTGAACTTGCACTTCACTAAGAGGGAAAGGTGCTGCCTACTTAACAGAGCTGCTACTTTGTGCATGCTGGTGCTTGTGCAAATGCTGATAGAATCAAAAATGCAGCAGGAAACTCATCCAGTTTTCCCAAATGTAGCCCTGATTTGCTGTCACAATTTTCACTAAGACAGTGAATTATATCTCAAGCTTTCAGGCTACTACTGCTTGCCTATAGGAATCTGGGAGAGAGGGTGGCCTCTGCGTGCTCCTGATATCTAGGAGATCTGGCACAGTTTTGTTTTCTTTTGCTGTGTCACAGATGCTCTATTTCTAGCTGTTTCCAACCTGTCAGAGTAGGACAGTTGTCAAGGTTGGTTCCATGTCTTTACTATTTGTTGTAACATATCCACTGTAGTCTTGATCATACCTCCAGGATTGTCAGGTTCAGGATTGGAAGAAGGTATTTTATCAAGATACAAACCTGGACATGTTTCCCTGCCCAAGGAAGTGCAGATTACCTGCACTGACCTGGGGTAGCATTGTGGAACCTTTTGGTACTGCCAGAACCTGTCTCTCTCTGGTTCTGTGACAGACAGCAGGTTATTTTCTGGCTTAAAAGTAGTGCAAGAAGACAGAGAATCAGGAGCAGTATGAATCTGGGAACCAATGGAATGTTCTATTGGAGGATAATAAGCCACTGAGCATGTTCTTCCATCTCTCTGGCCAATTTCAATCTGAAATGTTAAACGTTATTGGCGGACACAAAGAGACAGTAAAGGTAAATAATGTCATTCAGGCTCTGGTTAATCAACTGCCTGAAGTAGCATGTGGGAAGCAGACAAATCCAATTGTTCTGTTGGGTCCTGACAGGAACAAGGTTACAGGAATATTTTTAGCATTACCATAATGTAATATGTGAACAAATGTACAGATACTCCATTCAAGAGGGCTGTAACTGTACTGCTATGAGGAGATTGACTGGATAAATGCCAACATGTTTATTGTCCTGGAAATAGAAGACTAGAAAACACACATATTGGGTTAAACTAATGATTTATGTACCCCAGAGGCAAGTATCAGTAGAAGGAACCCTTAGAAGGCACAAGTAATGAATACATTGCTTGTAAGAGAGCTGTTTATTTCTCCTTCTAGTAGGAGGCTAGTTCATAACAGAGAGCATGAGAACTTGCTATTCCTCCCAACATTCTGAGGGGTTACTGATGCTTCCCAGAGGACTGTCTGTCTGTGAGGAAGCTGTTCAGTGAGGGCAGCAGGTACTCTCAAAGGCAGATGCATTTGTCAGTGGGTAAGCTGGCTATCAGCAAAGATCAAGGCTGGTACTATGAGAACATGGAGACTGGAAGCATGTACTGGAAAGCAGAACAGTCTAAGGGAAAATACAGGAGAGATAGGGGAATAAGGTGACTTGCTAGAGAAAGGTCACAGCAAAGTACACAAGAGTTTTCAGAAAGTACAGAAGAGAGAAGAATTTAGCACAGTACTGATGAACAAGTGGATTTCTCTATACAATACAGCACATCCTTCCCAAGCTAAACATGCTGGCTGGCTTAGTACAACTGTGTCAGTCAGCCCTGGTGAAGGAAAGTAACACAGGTGGAATGATATACTAACTCGACAACCTACTAAGCTCAGGGCTTAGTATCTTTGCATGCCACTGCACTATGCCATTTAGATAAGCCAGCATCTGTGTTTAGCTCGTACATCTAAAGTGTACCCAATGCACAATGTAACTCTCAGCTCAAAAGATTCCCCTGCAGTCACACAGGTTGTGGTTATTGTGATAAATGGAACAGGGCAAGTTCAGGACCTCAAGGACTGGTGGGTACAGTTCATACCATACAATTATTAGCTATACCATGTACAATTATGTTCTGTGCCAAACAGAAATCTTCAGGGCAAAAACCAGCCTGAGTTCTGGGAAATAGAGGTTCTAGGGCTCAGTAGGTAACATAGATAAGAGTGCAATAGGTTGGTTCCCTTACCTTATACTGCTCCAGGAGACTCTGCACCCTCAGGAGTTCCAGGTATGTGTTTATGGCACATCCCAAGGCATGCAGCAGCTTTATGTTCATGCTATGAAAACACCATTTTGGTAGGGTACAGCACAGTTCTTGCACTACTTGCAACATCTTGAACTGAAGAAGATAAAAGCATACAAAAGCAAATAACTATGTGTTGAGAGTTACGTGCACACCTCAGAAACCAGCTGTACTGTGTGAATGCAGCCAGCCTGTGTCCTTTGGCATCTGATTGAGCTAGCTGCCCATGATTTCTTCAACAAAGAAGTATAGGCCCAAAATCCAAGAGCTTATACTCATAAAGTCTCTGTCCTGAATCTACAGCCTGATAGCTCAGCAGGGTTTTCAGGACCACAAATCAAGAGACAAGATTCTGTCCACGTGTCCAGCCCCTGTTGCACAATCAATAATGCTCCCTAGAAAGACTTGTTCAAACAATATATTCATAGGGAAAAATAGAGCCTCATCCAGTTTTGAGCTGTGATTTTGTGAGTTTAGGGTGCTGCTCACCCATTCCTACTGCATCTCTCCATTCTCACCCCATCCCTAATTTCTTCCTCCATTTAAATGCATGCCACAAGGAAAGACTCTGCCCATCAGCAAGGCTCTTGCCTGGCATGTCTGCAAGGAACAGTTTCACAGCACTTTGGAATCTAACCTTATGCCTATATTGCTGGCATGCATTCATGCCTAAAAGTGCATACAAGAGTATCCAACATCCTATAGCTGTCAACAGAGCTCTTAATAGGGACATATGACTAGCATTTCCCCACAAAGATGCATCCCAAATTCACGTAACAACCCTGAAATCCCATTAGGAGCAGCTTAATGCACTGACAAGAGCCAAAGTATGTAAAATAGATGCTAGAGAGCCAGCATGTATGTGGGATGAAAAAAAGAGAGAGGAATAAAAGCACTCTTTGTATAGATATAAACCCACTAATGATGGTGTATTAATTCAAGGAAAGAATAGGTATGATATCATAAACCACCAGGCCATCTGTTTATTTTAATACTCAAAGTCTTCCCTAAAGGACACACGAATGTGCTGCAAGTGCTCCCAGACCAGCTTCAGGCAGGTGGCAGCAAGATCCAGTTACACAACCACAGCTCGCCTGCAGACAGTGAATCACTCTCTGCAGGGAGCCCCACTCAGCAGCTCAGGCACAAGGAGCGTCTGGTCCACTCACTACAGTCTAGCCCTGCATATGGGGAGTATCTGGGGTCTCTACGGGCTGGGTATGTCTGGGCTGCGACCTAGACAGTGCACGGAGCCATGCACACTCGTCCTGATGCCAGAATCTGTGTTACTCATGCTAAGTGAGGACAAATGGACAATAACCTTAGATTAGTCTGATGCAAGCTGTCCTGTGGTGGAAGTGTTACTGGTACCCACACAGATCCATGCTGTAATGTAGCCTGAGATACATTTAGAGTGATCAGAGGGGAACTGGCAGGGTGTAAAATCACACTCAAGCATACATTACATTAACATCCACACTCCTCTGATCTGTTCATTCATCCAGCAAAGTCAAAACCAAGACAGCTTATTCCTGGTATGATTTGAATTCAGTCAGGCTATTCCATGAATGAATTTAGCCCATGACCTACAACAGGCACTGGTGCAAACTCTTCCTTCAGATGCATAGATGTAACTCCTGTTAAAGCCCTTAGATGACTGATATTTTAAACAAACAGTTGGTAACAGAAGGATTTAAAATCCTTGTCTTTTAGGCAAAAAGGCAGCTCTGAAGGATAAACCTGCCTGTTCTGGCAGTGATAGTTTTCATGGGCATGTGACCAGCTGAAGTGAGATCCATGCAGTTCCCCAATGTGCAGAACTTTCATCCCATCAGGACTTTGGATTCAAGCATACACTGACAGCAAGCTGCAACCAGAAGGCTGCTTCTCTCTGTGGGATATTAAGAAAAGACCTTTCTCATGATCCTAAATGTGAAAATAGTTTAAAAAGATAAAGAGGCCAGTGGCAATATCAATATTGTTCCTCCTTCATGACCTGGACATTTCAGGATAACAGTTGCTGATGCCTGTGCTGTGAATGAGACTGGTCCAACACCATCAGTCCCGTGCTCTGGTTCCCAGCACAGCTCCATGGGCAGCTGTGGATGGAAAAGGATTAATGTTTTAAGTGCATTTTTTCTACTCTATGCATGAACTGGAATAGGATGGAAATATTTAACAGGAAAAGATAGAGGAGCTGTGCTTTGACCATTGCTGTTCTGCTTTGCTATTGTGATTTCATTTACAGAACAGTTATTTAAAGCAAAATCTACTAAAAAGGAATGCAATTTGGGTTTTGTTTTGTGAAAATTAACTTTGGAAGGAAGAGACAAAAGGATGAGAGAACGTAACATAACTGATGTTAGTCAAGTTGGTTAATACAACTTGGACACTATGGCTATGAGCATGATACAGGAGTGTCTACAATCTCCAGGCTAAGATCATGAGCTTTTGATGTCTCCCCAGGGCATATGAGCAGAATGGGTCTCACTCAGTTGATATAGCTTCATTTCAGGTTGTTAACCTTTTGGATTCTGGGTAGATGCTGATTTTCATATGGGAGAGCACACACACCACAGTCAGCTGTGGAGAGATGCGAGAGGCTGGAGTTCCCAAAAAGTACTTTTAGTTAAGAAAATGTTATGAAGATCCTCAGAATGTTCCAGTAGAATCCACTAAATAGAGCCACAGCTCTGCAGAAAACAGAGTTTATCTATCCTGTCTGAATTAGCCAGCATCCAGAATTTGCATTGTTTTTACACACAGAACTTTTTGACAGATATTGCTTACATTTATAGCACTTCAAAACACCTTGTGGTGTGCAGAGAGCAAGTCAGGCCACTGTCAAATCCAGTGTTCTCATGACCCATAGTGTTCATCCAGTTTTCTCTTTTGGAGAAAGAATCCAGCTAGGTTTATACTTTCCATAGGCCAAACTTCAGTTTTTCTACATGGTCAGCTTAAATAAGCAACTGGTTTATTTTGGCTTCTTGGTTTTGTGGGGTTTCTTTCTCCAGAAGAGTGCAGAACCTCATTTTAAAGGAAGGAGTTTCTTCATGTAAATGCCTGCCTGGTTTTGAATACAAAAGTCTTATTAATTGATCCCTGTCAACTCCCTACAATCCCTTTTTGTGCTGTGAGAGCTCAGCTCCACTCTTTAAGCCTAGGGGTTTAAGTTAACAGATTTAGTTTTGCCACAGCACTGCTCCCATGCATACATTTAAAGGCCTTAACTGTATTCAAGTCATCAAGGCTTGTGAAGATGTGAACCCTCTAGAGAGGGTTGACTTCAAAAGTCAAAATCATCATTTTTATGGTGGCTTGTATGATCAGGATGAGGATGAGTACACTCCCATATAGCCTACGGCATTCCTTCCTGAATATCATGGGAGTAATCATTTTACAGCTGAGTGTCTCTACATGCAGATTCCAGGTAAAACATTCCATAGAAGTCTGCCAAAGCCAACTGCTGTTGTTTTCAAACATAAATATATAATATTCCCATTTAGCATTAAATAAAGACTTGCTATGTCTGTCTGATCAATACAGATCATCCTTTTCCATAATGGAAATAGCAGCTTAGATGCCAGAGACCTGTTAAAAGTCTTGCTTATTCTTTATCAGCCTTGTTCCCAATGATGACAGTCTCCCTGGTAGCCTGAAAGACTTTACCAGATCAATCTGTAGACTCAGAGAAACAACTTCTTATTTCCAGGGTGGCAGAAATGTGTCCCAAAGTGTAAAAAAAGATAACCACAGTCACTCACCTCCAACACACCCCCAGGTGGAACATTGCTTTGCTTTAAACTGGAATGCTTAAGTCTGACTACGCACTGGGCTGGGAGGATTCAGTATGTTTCCGTTTCATGAAAGATCTAGTAACATTTTTGCTTGATGAAATAAGCTAGAAGATCAACCCCTCACTGGATTCACAGATCTATGATATATGAACTGCTGGGACAGGGCTGAGCTCTCTGATACTGAAAGAGTTATAAACAGCACATCATTAACATTAAAGAGGAAGCCGTCATGGAGCTTATCAATCCAATGCATAATAACATCCTGAGAAAGAACTATTTGTTATCTTAGAGTCTAGAATTACCTGAAATAAAGGTATGTATGCCAAAAGCACTCAGATACGGGATTATATCACAGCATTTTTTGAAGCCACGTCAATGTGTTGTGTCTGTCCTTATTTTCATGGATATAAAATGTCATATGCATTATAAAGGCTAAAAAAGCTTGTGTCTGGCAAGGCCAGAAGTCATGGTGACTGGAATGAAGGCTTGGGAATGAAGGCTGCTTTGAGCTTACTGGGAAAGGAGTCAAAAAAAAAAGAAGAATTGCTGATAAAGTGTTGGATAAGAAATGGCATGAGAAGGAAACAGCCTATGGGAAACAAACCTGTAAGGGGATATCTCCACATAAGCTTTATAGAGTGCTTTAACCAGCAGAAAATGGGAATCAGCTTCTCCCAAGCATGAATGAGCACAGGTCCTCCGACTTCAGGTTTAATAAATGAAAATAAGGTGTAAACACTTGAAATCCTGGCTCCAGTCAATTCCATGGAATTTTTCACCTTGCCTTTTCCTTGGAGCCAGAATTTTGCTGAAAAGTTAAATGCATTTGCTTTCAGTAATGGAAAGGGAAGACTGGCAAAAGAATGCATGATCTGAGTATCCCACAGCCAGATATAAATCATTCTCTTCCTTTCCAGCTTTGACAGACAGTACAGAGGACATACTGCAATACAGCTCATGACCACAATATTTTAGTCATTTTTTAAGCAGGTAACAGATCCTCTGGACTTGATGAAGATGCTGCCACCTAAAGCACAATAAACATTATCTTCAGAGGCTGCTCAAGATGCTGCTCTGAAAAGATGCATAGGCTGCTCTGAGGGCTATGTCTACCAAGGGTGAAAACAGCAAAGACACAACATGTTTAAAGCTCACAGCGAAATAGGTTTAAATTGTTGAATATCTACTAGGGTACCAGGTAGGCTGTTGTGGCTGTTGTTGTTACAGCTTTTTAACTTGGACACCAGTTCCTAAGTGAATTACAGTTAGGTTAATTGTATTTATCTGATCATGTTGTAGTTGACTCTCCCAGCTACCATGTCATACAACTGAAATAGCACTGGCTTTATGACTGCAGGAGCAGCAGAAAAAGCTTTGGCCATAAAATGTCACTTTCTATGGAAAATGAATTTCTTAAAACAGGAATTAAAAGAAGAAAAGAACTGATTAAGAATGTAGTAAACAAGCAAGAGCACACAGTGAGTTTGCCGTAGCAATCTGAAGCAACCTGGAGCAGGGCTCACATGCAGTGCTCTGGAACACAAAGCCACAAGAGCACGAAGAGCAGAACAGCAGGGTGATTTTATAAAGGCACATGATGAAACATCATCTCTTCTTTGGCTGCCAGCTTTACTAACTTCCCAAAGGTACTTCTTAGCTTGATCAAATGTTTCCCAGCATAAACTAGTATCTCTCCAGACAAATGGATCATCCAAGACCTGATGCAGAAACTGAGGATAATATCTCCCAGAAGTACCATAAGACTTAAAACATTACTGAATGTTTACAATCCTACAGTGAGAGGGAATGTAAAGGAAAAGATCCGTGGGCAACTCTCCCGCTTTCCAGTCCTAGGGAATTCTCTCAGACACGCATCCTGTGTCTCCTTTACTTTGCTTCATAGGTTCTTATAAAAAACAGCTTCTGCAGAGGCTGTTCAAGGTGCTGCCCTAAAAAACAGAGCAAGTGCCCATGCTGCTTCTGGATACGTGATACTGCCGAGCACAACAGAGCTGTTCCAGGTGACCACTGGATCAGATTTAATTACAACCTCCAGGCTAGCACACAAACCGGCAATGAGGAATGGGCCCAGCTGCAGACACCAAGGTTGGCATGTCAAGCTTTGTTACCAAACCTTTTCATCCTTCTAGGCTGGTAAATAGCTTCATTTCCAAGCTGTGTTCAGGAATTACTGCAGAGAATCCAAAGAGAGATGGGGTAAGAAAAGAGGAAGCAAGTAGTTTTCTGTTAAATAAAAGTGTTTTGAATTGATATCTTGAATACAAAACCAAATGGCCTTCAGATGGGGCTTTACAAATTACAATATCAGTAGAAAAAAAGAAGAGTCTCTTAAATGTTAAGTTCTCCCTCAAGATTCAAGTGATCACTCATGCTGGCTGCCTCGCTTCATTCCTTCCCCTTACTTCCAAGCTGAAATGTCAGCTCAAACTCTATTTACAGTCCCTACTTTAGACTTTCCTATGAGACTCTCAAAGTAATATTTGAATTTCCATTCCATCAACTCAAAGCAAAACAACCCCAGACTTTGAGTATATCAGATATGGGGATTAAAACTGAGTATTGCTCATGTGTCTCCTAGTGATTTTGTCTAACGGGGATTGGTTTGGTGCACAATTCTGATGCATCTGATGTCCAAGCTATAAAGTAACACTATCGGGTCTAAAGCATGCTCAGAAAAGTGTATCAAGGGTTTTTCTGTAGGATATCTAACTACAGTCATGGCACTGCCCTTACACACTCTACTCCTTCCTGGTGTAAGTTATTTAGTAAGGCTAAAGTACCAACAGAGATGTTTTTTACCTTCTTCACATGAACGTTCGAGGCACATACATTCATCTTCTACAGCATTGACAGTGTTTTAAGAAGTTATGAAGCTCCTGGAAACCCTCAGTTGTGCATATTCCTCCTCCCAGCTGCACTGACAGTTAGATTATGGCAGTCATATATGTTCTAAAGCAAATACATGAAATTATCTGCGTTAAGAGCATTTTCAATAGCTTTTATTTAAAGTCTGATCACTTCCCTGCTCCACGTTTGAGAACCTCTCCCATATCCTGTAGCAGTAGGATATCTGGGAGGTGGCAAATTCTGAACTTCAAACTCTGAGTTGATACAGCCCTTGTTGCCTGAGATAGCTACAGAAATAAGCACAAAGGTTCCTGAGTAACTTTTTCCTTTGCAGAGCAGATCACTACTGCTCCTGGGATGACTGTTTAAGCACAGTAAAATTATGTTCAATCCTACACACTAATGTGTATCCAAACTTGTATCAGATGAAGTTAACCTGATGGTCCAAGAATATTAGGTGATACAAGTAGCAATAAGAACTGCAAACTTGGATGAAGAGACTCGGTCTTGTGCTGCACCTTCCAGTGTGTGCATGTAGGAAGTAAGGATGACATCAAGAAAACTGTAAAAAAGCTTGTGTCAACTGATATACCAATAGATTTTAAGTTACTTCAGAGACTTTAAGAGACTTCAGAGACCAGGAAGGAATCAATATGCAGTTCTAACATAAAATTTTCCTTACTGATTCATACCCACACTGCCTATAGCCAGCCCTCTGTAAAGCAGACTTATCTTACAGCTTGCTGAAATGGTGCAGAGCACACAAACTGGCAATGAGGGATGTTCCCAGCTGCAGACACCAAAGTTGGCATGTCAAGCTTTGTTACCAAACCTTTTCATCCTTCTAGGCTGGTAAATAGCTTCATTTCCAAGCTGTGTTCAGGAATTACTGCAGAGAATCCAGAGAGAGATGGGGTAAGAAAAGAGGAAGACAAGTAGTTTTCTGTAAAATAAGAGTGTTTTGAATTGATATCTTGAGTACAAAACCAAATGGCTTTTGGATGTAGCTTTATAAATTACCCAAAAGAGACCTAACAAAGCAATGCGGACAACCAAGAGTCCTTGGTTGATCGTATTCCCTTATTAACTGGACCTCTTTTATTTAGCAGTGCAGATGTACCAATAGTGTAGTTGTGGTACTTAGACCACATTTCAGGTATGTTTGTGAACCAGGAATCAGCAGCCAGATCTTGCAGAGCAGCTTCTAGCCACTACTGGAAGATTTTATTGGGATTAATTTGGCTGAGGTAGAGTAATATCAAGTCTCCTGCACTAACTGTTACACTGCCTTATTACTGCTGAGTGTAAGCCATGATGGCTGCAAGTGTCTCAGGATAGAATCATAGAATAGTTTGGGTTGGAAAGGACCTTAAGGTCATCCAGTTCCAACTCCCCTTCCATAAGCAGGGACACCTCACACTAAACCATGGCACCCAAGGCTTCATCCAACCTGGCCTTGAGCACTGCCAGGGATGGAGCACTCACAACCTCCCTGGACAACCCATTCCAGTGCCTCAGCACCCTCACAGGAAAGAATTTCTTCCTTAGATCCAATCTAAACCTCCCCTGTTTAAGTTTGAACCCGTTACCTGTTGTCCTGTCACTACAGTCCCTAATGAAGAACCCCTCCCCAGCATCCCTATAGGCCCCCTTCAGATATTGGAAGGCTAGTGAAAATTCAAGTGTTATTTGCAAGTGCAAGTGTTTCAGAACATGCAACGCAGTCACAGAGCAAAGTCAGCTGGATTGAAAGTCCTGCCCTGAAGAGAAGAGTGTCCTGATTTCTCTCTTTGTTGAGCTTAGACTCCTTTTGTGTTTTCTGGGCTTCCCTCATAGACTGAATGATCACACATCCTATTATGGATCCATTTATCTGTTCTTTCCTGTATTTCGCTGTCATTTTTTATCACATGGAAGGAAAGAGAGTGAGAGCAAAGCAGGGAAACTAGAAAGATCACTTCCTTACATTACTTGCAGTCCCTTCATTTGCTTCTCTCCTTCCCTTGCCTCTGTTGTCACAAGGCTGAATTCTCCCTAGTTAAGAGTTAGGAGCCCTTTGGGCATCTGCAAGGAGCTCTGCAGAGCTGGGAAGCAGATGTCATCACAGCATCTTGCTGCATGTTCTTCATGCAGCAAGAAAATAAAGTAGCAGAGGGAGCTGCCATAGTGCTAAACCTGGCTTGTCACAGTGCCTGGTGGAGTTTCCTCCTTCTTGTCAAGACACAGAACTCTTATACAAGTCAGGACATGGTTTTATGTGGACACAGTACTACAGAGGACAAACCTCTCCATACTGTTTCAGGTCAGCTCAAACAGCCATCAAAGGGCTGCTTCTCATTGCAGACACATAGGACTGCTGCTTGACTATAAATGATGGGTTTTAAACCCCCTCCTGTTTCCCTCCTCTCCCTTCCCATCTGTGGTCTTATCTGGAGCCATACAGTTGCACCATGCTGTGATAAAAGGTTAACATACTAAGAGATTGGCAAACCCCTGTCACTGGCAGCATCTCATGAGTGAGTCATTCTTGCTATAGGAGCCATTTCCTTTAGAGTGGAAAGAAAAAGAATACAATACAGAAATAAGGAACCAATCACTGAACTTGCCATAAATAACGATTCCTCCCCATTCTCTTTCAGCAACTGGCTTGCACTCTTTGCTTTCTCCCTTTGCTGCCTAAATTCCCAGCTCCTGGTTCTAGCAATCTGTAAATGAACTGCAAAAGGAGCAGCGTGAGTCATACCAAGCCCAGACAAGCAGCAGCCTATGGGGAAGCTTCTCACACTCTAGAGAAGATTTTATTCCCTGACTTTAAAAACTCAGTGCAATTTGAAGGGGAAAGGGGGAAAAAGCTCTTCCAAACATGATGTCAGTGTTTCCATTACTTCATAGGCAAACCATGTCCCCGTCTTATTTAAAAGATGATATATTAGTGCTTATTTTCCTGTCAGTCGTGTGTGAGAGAGGAAAGGGGAGGCAAAAGGGATAAGGATTTGCTGGCTTCTTTTGCCTACCTATGAAAATACCAAAAGCCTGCATCAGCTAAGAAGTGGGAAGCAGCTGGGATATATCTGGATAGAACATCTCAGCCAAGCAAGCTCCATAATGGAAACTCCCTGCACTGAAGACATCCTGAGGTGATTTAAACTCCACAGCTCTGAAGGAGCCTTTCTAACTTCCTAAAGCGTGACGTGAAATGAGTCCATATTCAAAGGACAGTCAAGGGTTAAAAAGAAAGCTACCTCAGTGCAGAATGTCTGTCAGAACAGACAGTTCAACATTAAAACCAACTATTTTCCATGCCCTCAAGCCTGATAAAAACAGCTGTCTAGATCGTGGTGAGGATACAGGTTGCATACCTACCTGCACTGATCAAATCTGAAGACCTTGTTTGTCAGTCACCAGGTATAACTTAAGGCTCTGGTTCTTTCCAGTAATGAAAAGTGCTCTCGTACCCTTATTCCCCATTATATATGTGTAATGTACTGGAATATTTGGCACAAAACTATGGATACAGATGTATGACAGTATGTTGTCACACAAGTTTGTAGAGGAGGATGCTGGCAAATAATACAGCCCCAGGTACACCAGAGCTCTGCAGCACCTTCGCCCCCTCTTGGCTGCTAAGACTCTGGGGAGCCACAAAAGTCAAGGCTGATGAAACAAGAGGATCCAACAGGTCCACAAACATTTTCACACCAAATGTGAGGCTTCTCTTGAGTCTGAGGTTGCTGATTATTTTTCCTTTTATTTCCAGGGCATCACAATTTGCCAAGAGCAAATGGTATAAATCTGAAATCTCTTCTGAGTTCCACTTTTATAAGTGACCAAATGCAACCCTATCACCACTCTCTTGAACCACACGCTGCTATTTCCGCCACTTCTCTCATCCCAGGTCTCCAGAGCAGCTTCCTTCACATCCCACTTTTGCCTGTGCTGGTGCACATCCACGGGGAAGCAGTTAGATCTATGGATAATCCTCTCTGCACTGTTTCTGTGTGGTGCACATATGCTATGAGCCACATGTAGCTGCAAATGCACATTCATTGCATTAGTGCACAGGCAAAGGCAGAACTGGCTGCAAAGTTGTCACTTTTGTGAACATTTTCCTTCCCTTCTTTTATTAAACAGTGTAATGCTTAAATTCCTGTCCCTATCTCTTCCCTCTCATCATGTTCTGTTCAGTAAGAAATATGGTTTTGTTTATAGATGTAAGGAATTAAATCCATGCCTTAAGCTTGACCCTGTCTGCCCTATTCCAGTAAATACCATTTCTCAGCCATTAGAAACAAAGAATGGAGAGATAAAGTCTTCCTCAAGCAATACTCAGCAATCCTCTCTTTCTTTCCCAAGTGGTTCCTGAAATCAGAGATGATGTCTCTCCTCCCAGGACAGTAGCAGGGTTGCCTTGGGTTGCCTTGTTCACTCCAGGAGGAGCAAGATTTTCACTCTCATGCTGTAAATGATGTAGTCATGGAAGGCTGTCAGAGACTGAGACACACGTCCTTGCAATGTAATACTTCCTCCAGAGCCATCCCAGTGGACACTATGCTATAGGAAAAGACTTGGGAAGAGGGAAAAAATGCTTCTCATCAGCAGCTGGATTCAGACACTACCTGTGTCTCAATCTGCTGGCTGATTCAGCTTTCTTTTGTGGTTATAGTGAGGTAACCCTGGCTGAGATAGTGCACAGGGGGCTTTAAGCTATGTGCTCAGAAGAGTTACTCAGGCACAATATGATCCATTGTCCTCTGCTTACTTTAGATTAAGGAAAGTTAAACTAGCTAATACCAGAGGTTAAATAGGCATCTTGCTCATGAATGTAGCTATTGTCAGCACTCAGTAAAATGTAACAGCCACATGAACAATGGCAGATGGGAAATATTTGCCCTCCTGGTCTTGTACTGAAGGGAAGGATCTGTATGTGGGATGCAGCACCTCTACATGCTGGGATATCATGTCACTTTACCTTTCCAGGCTAAACCTGCCTCTAGGAAGAGAGCCAAGCTTCTACTACCTGCAGTAGCAGATCACCTCTACTCTCATTTCAACAGACATTCCAGGCCAAATACTGTAGTGCCACAGTTATCATAAGACAGTTTTCCAGGCCATGGGGACTACAGCGGGAGTAGTCAAAAAAGAGGATGATGAAGAAACAATAAAGGAAGATTTGAATCTCAGGAAGGAAGGAACAAAGGAGGAACAGCATAGATAATGGAAATACTCAGTATTCTTGAGCATACTGAAACCTCTCCTGTTTTCTCTCTTCTAACAAATGAGCCAGAAATTATAACCTTATGTTTACTGCACTCTCAATTTATACTCCCAAACAGTGATTTTTACTACAACTACATAGAGGCATCAGATGGAACATTACAGGAAACCTAGTTATTTTATTCTATACCATTTCTTATCCAGGACAAATTAGATGTTCTTTCCCTGTTGTTTTATTTCCAGACGGTCTGCAGTTTTAAAGGACAGCTTATAGAATATGGGAACTGGTATGGCACAAAAATGGGCATTAAAATTCTTCAGGGTCTGTGCTCAGCCAAAATCCTCTGATCCTGGTGTGGGAGCAATTGCATTCCCAATTCCTCAGGAGCATTATTCAGATTTGTTTTGTTCAGGAAATCTATTTTCTTTCTTACACATGCATATACATATGTTTGCTTGTGATGGCTGCCTCTGATCCTTTGTCCTTCCATTACTCTGTGTTACCTCCACCGTGTTCTTGAGAACACTCCAAGTCTCTGTGGCCTATTAAAAGCTGAAGTCTGCAAACTGACGCGTGGGAAGTTGTTCAAGCATAAGAGCAAACACATTCACTAGGAAGACTCTTGTTGAGCCATTAGCACCAGGCCAGTTCCACGCAGAAGTGTGTAATTAGTGTGGATAACTAATACTAGAAGCTGTTTCCCTGGCAGTTTGGGAGGTTTTGAAAGGCATAACGAAGTTATAAAGCATGAAAAGACAAAGATGAAATGCTGTTTCTAATTACCATATTCACTCTCCTTGAGGATGTGTACAAGGGAATAGCAACCCATTAAGAAACAAGAACCAGCTGAGTTTAAACACAACCCAAACCATCTGAGTTTTCACTTAGCACTGGTGATTACACAATTATTGTTCTATTGTATAAGTAGGCAAACTATGTTGCCTGCAAATAATCAAGTTAAAATCTTGAAGGTCCAGAACTGTAAACATCATCCCCATTGGGAACCCAAAGTTCTTTTTGAAAGAAGCATGGATCTAATTAAAAATATCTAACATGATTAGGTTTTGTTATGGTAACGTCTTCGCCAAATCTCCTTTATAAACCTTAGTTTTGTTTTTAATTAGAAACAAAAGCCCAAGATACCAAACTGCTCAACATTATTGCTGCCAGAAAGATGGGCATTATGGTGAAAGCCATTTTTTCCTGAATTAGGACAGTCTCATGTTCACAGGGACTTGCCGCTTTAAATGTTAGAGACTTCCAGTTAATTTGTATTTTTCCTAACCAAATGAACAAAACACATCCTGTCCAGTTTCATCTGACTCTTGTAAAGAGTAGCATGAATAAAGCAGGTTAATTTTTGGTAGTCATAAGAAAACCTATTGTTTGCATCTCCTTTGTTACAGTCCAGACAGTTGCTCTAAGAACAAAGCCGCCACCGAACATGGCATTCAGGGAGCCTTTATGTAGTGCAACCCCAGTACATTTACATTCAGATGAATATGGAGAGAGCTAAAATGCATAAAAGCACAATAGACATCAGAAGAGGTAGTGTTTTGATTCCCCAGATGAAGAAGTATTCTGCATATCACTGATATGCAAATAAATTAAAAGGTCTCCCTGTAACAACTGGCCTCAATTCAATAGCTTTTCCTTCAGAATAATCAAAAAATCCTTGACTGGTCCTACTTACTACTAGTAAAGAAGCACTTCATGATATTTAACAGTACTTTAGTGTACCAAAGTGATACAATATGCCTGCTGCATGCACATCTGAAGCAGAGAGGTAATACCTTATTTGGGCTTGCATTCCCTTAACCTTATTCCTACAGCAGGAATCCAAAGCAAGCTACCAATGTGTCTTCAGAGAAGCAATAATGCAGACTGCAGACACTCTGTAGGATGGTCCCAGCAGGCTCAGCAGTTACACTTGGCAAAACAGAGCTTCAACTCAGGCATTATCATAAAATCATCACTGACATCAGCTCAGAAAGCCATGAGCTAACTCTCACCAGGTTCTCCTTACCTCTGATTAAAATCAACAGCAACTGGATACCTAAATAGCTTCTAGAAGTTACGCAGCCAGCTTAAAAATCAAAGCAGGCTGTGGGACAGCAAGAACTCACACAGCAGCATTCCCATTCCTCAATATTCTCTCTTCTCTAAACTGAGGAAAGGCAAAACTAAAATCCAACCTGGACTTGTCCACAGTTTGTTAGACTCTCACTGATCTGGCCAGTGATCCCAGGTTTGCTGCTGAAAGCAGAATCCAGGCTTTAGAGATTCAGGCTGAATGATTTGCACAGTTCCCCTAAATATACCCATAAATAGAGCTTTAAAGAGTCTGCAGTAGGACTCATATAAGGAGTAAAGCCCAGGCTGACATAAATCTCAATGTGTTTCTTTCAGATGAGCCTAAAGAAGCTGGAGCATCAAGCCAAATCTGTTTAATCTGGAAATGATGCTGGAAACCTCATAAAGTCAGGCTTTCCTGAAAGATTTGTAGTACTTCCTTATTTTCATGTGGTCAGAAATTACTACAAGAAAAATGTCTTTTCATGCTATTTCAGTATTTCAGCTTTATATTTGGACCAAAATCAAAGCTGCTTTAATTTTATTTTCAACCAGCTCTAACCAGCCTGCAAGAACAGGGCTGCAATTAGATTTAGGTTGATATGTCAAGAGTTGTTCCATAATCCTGAGTACAACACTCATACGGGTTTTGATCTTTTTTCTTATCAATCAACCACATTTCCATTTTACCAGCAAAATCTTTAACTGGTATGGCCGAGGTAGTCCCCTCTTGTCAAGATATCCACAGATACATTTCAAACATCCAATTTAGCAAGGGAATCCTGCTTATGTGCTTCCTCCCACGGTTAAACATATCCTTTAGCCATCTGAGGAGTCAGCCTGGGCCTCCTGAACTGCACACAGGTAAAAGCAGCAGAGCAGTAGCTCTTCCCAGACGGAACACAAAGCATGAGTGCCTTGTGACTTGGAAGAAAATACTCTCCAATGCAGTTCACTGGTGCCCATTGACTTCAGCAAGCCTTTTATCTGCCCCAGATGCCTGCTAATGAAAAGGGGTTGCTGCTTCTTCTGCTAAGTCCAAGAACTGAATGGCAGCAGTGACTTTTGCCAATTCCGAATCTAACTCTAGGAAAGTTGCATTTTCCAACCCCACCAAAAGAAATGCTTGTCACATTAGTCATACATGTGGTCTCTTACCATATGAGGAGGCAGGCTAAGAAAGGGAAAAGCCAATGTTAATATTTGCACAAACCACCTCAGGCCAGAATCAGAACAAGTGAGACAGTATGTCCTTGACTTTCACAGCAGAGACTGAGCGAGGAGAGCACACCCTTCAGCCAGCAGCTAAGGGGCTCCCAAGCATGACTGCCCATGAGCCTCAATGGATATGTGAACCCTGAGTTCTGTGACTGTGCTACACAGACTGTATAGAAACTGCAACATAAGGATGCCTCAGCAGTACCAGGATTCTGGCCTGTATCAGAAACATGTTTCCCACCATCAAATATTGGAGGGAATCATTTGGAATAAAACTGAGAAAGTGCATGTTTTCTTGGAGCATTGTGTGCAGTTCTGGTGCCCTCAACACAAAAAGAACATGGAGCTGTTGGAACAAGTCCAGAGGAGACCATGAGGATGATCAGGGGCTGGAGCACCTCCCATATGAAGATAGGCTGAGAAAGTTAGGGCTGTTTAGCCCGGAGAAGAGAAGGGTGCGTGGAGACCTCATAACAGCCTTCCACCGTCTAAAGGGGGCCTATAGGGATGCTGGGGAGGGACTCTTCATTAGGGACTGTAGTGATAGGACAAGGGGTAATGGGTTAAACAGGGAGGTTTAGACTGGATATAAGCATGAAGTTCTTCACTGTTAGGATGCTGAGGCACAGGGATGGGTTGCCCAGGGAGGTTGCAAATGCTCTATCCCTGGCAGTGTTCAAGGACAGCTTGGACAGAGCCTTGAGTGACATAGTTTAGTGTGAGGTGTCCCTGCTTATGGCAGGGGGGTTGGAACTGGATGATCTTAAGGTGCTTTCCAACCCTAACTATTCTATGATTCTATGATAAAGAGAAGCTGCAGGATACCCATAGGATATTCAGGGGATCACAACATAGAATCACAGACTGGTATGGGTTGGAAAGAACCTTATCTTCTGGTTCCAACTGCTGCCATGGGCAGGAATGCCACACTATGCCATGTCGCCCAAGGCTCTGTCCAACCTGGCCTTGAGCACTGCCAGGGGTGGATCATTTACCACTTCTTCAGGGAACCTGTTTCAGTGCCTCACCACCCTCATCCGAAACTAGAAACATCTGAAACTAGAAGCAATAGAGCAATTATCCACCTGGCCTAGAGGAAAATGTACTACTCCATCTTGATTTAACAGAGGGAAAAGGCTCTAGAAGTAAATCCACAGCAATAAAAATCTAGAATTTGCCAAGGTGCCCCAGAGAACATCACCAAATCCTACATTTGGAGCCCGAGGAATATTCACAGAATCACACAACACCAGGTTGGAAAGGACCTCAAGGAACAGCTGGTTCAATCTTTCTTGTCAAAAGCACGACCTAAACTAGATGGCTCAGCACCCTGTCCAGCTGAATCTTAAAAGTGTCCAATGTTGGGGAATCTACCACTTCCCTGGGGGGATCGTTCCAATGGCTTCTTTTGTGACAAATTTTCCTCTTGGGAAAATTTCCCTAACCAGAACATAGCCATCACCCCTTGTCTTTTCCCTGTGACTCCTTGTAAAAGGAGTTCCAGTTCATGAAGCACGCAGCTTGGAATAATCTGCTAGATGTCTTGACAGAATTTGCCCTTCCTCGCAGTATTTCCAATCAAAAAACTCTTCAGTGAGGAGGAGACCATTTTACAGTAGAAAGGCATTTGCCCATTCCAGAGGACTCCTGGAGATGAATCCAGAGAATGGTGCAAACAAGTGACTCTGAACTGGGGGGAGTTTGGTCTGGCAAAGCAAGAGCTGAAAGAATGTGATAGCAGTGATTCACGTTCCAGCAAGGATGGACTGGAACAGATCACAAACAGATGAGGAAAACATGGATAAATTATATGAGGAAGAAGAAACTTAAGATTTAGGAAATCTTAGGAGAGGGATAAGAAAAGGTAGGGGAAGGGGGTTGTTTTCATATTAATCCAATCCTCTAGCAGAGCGTGCCATTTGGAAATATGACATGGTGGCATAATATTTGGACTAACATTCATAAGTATGAATGTTAAGAAGGGAGACAGCTTGGTTTAAAAAGGCTGTTGGCACAAGAATTTAATCTTGATGAAATGGAATTCCGCAGCCTTGCTCAAAGCTTTTAGTAATAAATGGCCATAAACTGGGCAGTCATATGCTAAGTTTGGAAATTAGAGAGATTTTAACCATCATAGATAAAGTTTTGATGCAGCTTCCTCACAGGAGTAATGGGACTCAGTCTTGACTTGAAAATCCATCTTGATGCATTTATGAATGCCATTAAGATACTGCTGACAGAGCCAGAAACTGGACACAACCTTGAAAGACCTTTTTAGCCCTCTTTCCTAGTTCCTCCAACAGCATCATACCAGTCAGTCAACATAGAATCATAGAATCATAGAATAGTTAGGGTTGGAAGGGACTTTAAGATCATCCAGTTCCAACCCCCCTGCCATAAGCAGGGACACCTCACACTAAACCATGTCATCCAATGCTTCTATGTCCACTTTAGCACAGGGCCGTACTACACGCTTCCCAACTCCCCAGACTGAAGCAATTTCATAGCCACCACCTGAATGAACAACAAAATGAGTTTTAGAGGAAACACATTAGCCCTTCTTTGATGTTTGGGCTGCAGTGTCTAAAGGCCCATCATCCAGCAGCCAGCACAGCTTTGTTTGAAGCCTTCAATAAACCAAACTTTAGCAACACTTTGGAAACGTTTTACTGCAGGAAGGGCCAGTTTCAGATGTTACGCTGTTTCCACGGCTAGATTTCAATTGCTTCTTTCTGCAAAGGTCACAAATGTTTAGTTTCCCAGCCTTGCTCCTGCCCATCCCAGAAACTAGGATGATTTGTAAGATTTGGATCCATATACCCCTTTGGGCTCCAGCATTCACCAGAAGGACTCTAGTGGAAGTTAAGTGCTTCATCAAGACCATGCATAAACAAACCTTGCTTTTCTAGAGCATGTTTACCATGGTCAGGCAGAGACTCCATTTTCCCTGAGATGAGTGGATCTTCTGCTCTCATCAAGGAGTTAATGAGAAGCACCATATTTCAGCTGCTAGCGGGCCCTTGTAGTTAATACTTCATGACACGAACACTGATCAAACATCTCTCTCATTTACATTGTGGCTAAGTCAGAAGCCAGATTTTCTACCACAGCAACATGCACTAAATAAACTGCATCCAGGCTGAGATACATGGAAGCCAGCAAAAACCAGAGGTACAACATCATCCTGCTTACCTTACTCTTGATGACAATTTCTCCTTGCTGAACTGTTGACCAGGGCAGGCATAAACACCACATTCACTTGTCCCGATGCAAGCGTGGGGCGTACCCAGAACAGGCTTAAAGTCAAGGATTAAGAAAACAGTGTCCTCATCAGGGTGGGCATTAAACATTAAAGGAGATGGCTATTTGGGATCACGCTATTTTTGGTTTATGTTCCCAGTGCTGCACAACTGTCCTCACTCTCTCTAGTCTTGTTCACGATGACGAACCACAAAATTCTCTTCTTTACTTTAAAGAACTTACACATGAGAACAACCCAGTAAGTCTCTGATTATGGGAACATGAACAAATGAGTAACTTCCCAGCAAGCAGCTCCTGTGGCAAAGGGCTACCAGAACCCTGCTTCAAACACATCAGTGAACCTCAGCTCGGAAGGGTTGAAGCTATCAATCAAAAGATAGAACACAGTGTTTTGCATGAAATCAAACAGCCCTGACCATAATCCTTTTTTTATGACCTGGAACACTTGACATCTCTGCTCACTCTAGACACAGTCTGGGCCTGAGCCCATTCTCAGTGCTTGCCCATCAAACAGCTCAGTCCTAAAGCCCACCAGCCTCAGAGATTCACAGTATGAGCACTTGTGCAGCTCAGGGCAGGCACTTGCCTCTTTCATGCATTTCAGGTGGGTCAGCTAAATTACAGGACTAAATCTGCTGTAGCCCAGTCCACAGCACTCCCAAAGCCTGTTCTTCCTAAGCCTGTCACTGATGCTTTTAGCCAACATTGTCAGGTCAATAGCCAGTTCTGTATGGAGAAAGGAAAGGGAGTCCTTTCTCCTTTTCTCCTGGTTCTGGAGGGCTTCGGATCATCCCGAGCCAACTGATAGGTGGAACTTTGTCAGTAGCTCATCCTAATCCTAACCCTAACTCTAACCATAACCCTCAGTTATTGGAGGTGCATGTGTAATCAAAGTCCCCTTAAGGCCTGAGATTGGATTTGGTGCATGAAGATTCTAATGCTGCTCTAAGCATGAAAAGATCTGGAAAGAAAATACTCATGTGCTTTCTTTATGGAAAAGGGGACTATTCTTGGGGATATAAGACCATCATCAATTTCAGGAAAAAAGAGGCAATTCAATTTTCACCAAAATCTGAAGAAAACATAAAACACCATCTTTGCAAAGCATGGGATACGGTACATCAGTATTTTAAAAGGCCTTTTCATGTTTTTATTATAAGAATTTTTTCTGTTTAAGAGGGGGATACTGAAAAGGAAACCCAGTTAAAGATGTTTCTCATAATATCACACTGATTTGAAAGGGTCAGATTTTCTCCCCTACAGATTGGGTACTGGCATCAGTTTCCAAGAAATGCTGGACTCTTCTGTACTTAGAACTCTCCATTGACAGCAATCACACACATCCCCAAGGCAATTCAGTGCCTCAGTCCCTTTAAAACATCTTTTATAATATATGCCTTAAAATTCCCTTTCCCAGGATTCAAATCATTCACTCGTATTCTTATTTATACTGCACATGGAGCACAGTTTAATCTCTTGCAGCTAACTTTTACGTATTTAAGGAACATTATGTCTCAGTTCTCCTCTCCACATTTAATAAACCATTTATTTCAGTCTTACACCAAAGGTCATGGTTGTTTTTAAACCTTTGATCATTCTTGTTTTTCTCCCCCAGGGTTCCTCCAATTGCTCTTCATCCTCCTTCAAGTGCATTGCTAGTTCTGAAGTCCTGCCCACCAGGAAGCAAGAAGCTCAGAATATGGGAAATCTGAAAACAGGGAGCAATGGAACAAATAAAACCTCAGAACAAAACTGTATGAGGAGGATATTTGCTCATTCTATTACAACTTCAAAACCTCAGGATTATGAAGTAAAAGCTCAGGGTGCTTATCTTATCTGAGTATGTTTGCACATTCTTAGCACTGGGTTAAAGCCTTTTTAACCAGAGTCCAGCTCTTTGAGTTTAAATGCTTTGAAGTCAATAGTAGATGAGGCCTGGCTAAGTCAAACTCTTACTTTTGGAAGCAAGTCTGTCCCATTTTTATTTCCCCTCCTCTCCACTTTTGCTGGTTTAACAATGCAATACATCTTTCCTGATTTCTCATTTCTTTCAAAAGTAGATGATGAGAGCAGGCATCACAGATTTTCTTTGCTATAACGGGGTCAGGGGCAGTCAAGAAATGACACACAAGATAGAATCAGGATTTATAAGCGAGTTGGATGAGTGTGAGTGACAGAAATGAGACCCAAATAGAAAGGAACATGGAACAAGCGTAGGGCAAGTGATGCGATTATCTGGTTTTTACTCACTTTTATAAGATATAAGCAATCCAGAAAAACTACAAAGTCACAAACCTCTCTCTATCTAAAGCCAATACTATCAGATTTCAGAGCAGAAATAAAATGCTAAGGGATTCCACTTTGGCCACAGAATGGCCTTCCTCTTGCTACTATTCATTCCTCTTCTGAGAAGAGGAAAGCCATTCTTTTTCCAAGGAGGAAGATGAATATTAGACAATGGAAAATGAAACCTTGTTTGAAAGCTTACCGTTCGCTGCACAACACAAGCACAGAGTTCCCCCTCTTGCTCTTCGGCTGTAGGCGCAGAGGCCAAACGTTCGTGCTCCGCTGCTGTGCTGCGCAGCCGAGGCCTCCACCGCAGAATTCCCATTCAAATGGACTTTTAGGTGGGAAAGCAAAGAGCGAGAGCAATGCGGCTTGCACCGTTTGCAAGCTTACCGTTCGCTGCACAGGACAAGGACAAAATTTCTCCCCTCGCTGTTCAGCTCTGGCAGCAGAGGCCAAATGTTCGTGCTCCGCTGCTGTGCTGCGCAGCTGAGGCCTCCACCGTAGAAGTCCCATTCAAATGGACATTTATGTGGGAAAACGAAGGGCGAGGCCTCCACCGCAGAAACCATACAGCATGACACACATGAAAACTTCCCCTGCACCCCATCAAGGGGAGCTTGCTCTCAATTTTCCTCCTCCCAGAGGAAATATCATTTCAGTCCTGAAGAGCTCAGACATGAAGCAGCACTCAAGCAAGGTACATCCTGTACCCCAGTAGCTCCAGGGGAATTCCTGTGGGTATCCCTGCCTACTCCATGGCACAGCAAGTGCAAGGCAAAGCACATCCATACATGGACCAAGCATCAAATAAGAGGCTCCATGATGTTCTCTGCTGACACCTACACACAAAAAGGCAGCAAACCATCCTTGCACACCCATTCTTCTGCAGCAGCTTCCCATGCAAACCCTGCATGTGTTACCATCACATGGAGACCCTGCCCATTCCCAGAGTGCTCCTGGCAAGTGAGGTGAAGTAACACCAGGAGAGTCTGGCATTTGAATATGGGTCCATATTCAAAGCTTGTTAGGTTTTTCATGTATGGATAATGAAGTACTGTGTACCAGGGAGCAGGAGGCCAAGTCCCAGGGATAAGCATTTACCCAAGTCACCCACACAGCTGGGAACAGTAGCAAAAGGGATTTTTGGAAGAAGCAGGAGAGAAGTTGCCCTTCAAATGTACTTTCTGTGGAAAAACAAGCCACTTTGATTTATCTCTTAAGGTGATCTAAGTCATGAAGTCAAGTGGGGCCTGTGATGTGAAAGCTTAAGTGGCAGCACTAAGGAAAGCAAGCCTCGTGGAGGCACCCTGATGTACTTTCTCCCATACTATTCCTGTATTTTGCCTTCAATCTTCCAAAATATAAGAAGTTGAGGATTCTCTCTTTCTCTCCGTAGTCTGATGTATATCAGATCTTTAACACCTGAATAGTCATTTGACTGTGTCTCTGAAATAGAAGATTTCACATATGAAGACATGAATATTGGTGACGTAGAAGTCCCATGCAAAGAGAAGATAGCCTCAGGTAAGACTGCCTGTAGCTCCCAGTGACCTTGAAATCACTTAATCTGTGGAAAAAGCTGCTGGAGCTCCTGGGACAGCACAGCTGACAGGCAAGAAATGCACCTCCAGGAATTGCACACTTAATCAGCATTTGCATTTCCTGGGAAGCTCCAAAGTATTTGGTTCTGGGCCTTTTGTGCAGCCAGCAGGACGTGGCATGAGTTTGGTCTGCACACAGGTCTGGTTATTGCTGAGGCCTGGCTGGTTGATGCTCTTTCTCCAGAAACTGCAGAAGCCTTGAAACTGTTCTACATTAGGAGAACTCTCTAGTTATATTTAAAGCTTTGCTTATGATTTATACAGAATGTAATTAAACCTAAAGTGGAGCCCTTCAGATAAATACAAGCCAAAAAACTGTTGCTATAAACATGCTGTGGGCTTTCTGCCTGCTAGTCTCAAGCCAAATTGCTTTGTTTGCACACTGGGATTCTTAAAACCAGATGTACACTCAAGATGCACATCCAACAGTCTTCACAGGGTGAACTGTGGATCCCTGTGGTATCAAACAGTGATCCTGAAACAAGGGTCTATCTTTGTTTGTACATCCAGAAATGTCAAGTTAAGCCACTGTGACTCTCTCTACTCAAAGTATTTCTCAGTGCTGCATGTGCAGAAGTCTTTTTGCTTCACTCCATGGCTATCGGAATGCCTTCTCTGCCCAGTAAGATCCCCACTGCCTACCCAAAGTAGTTGCGTGAGCTCAATGCAATAGATCAAAGGGCTTGTTTCTTCATTGACTGTATTACGAGCCAGACCTAGACTAAATGCCTAGCTTCTAGATAAACAGGTTAATCCTACCTTAGAATCAGAATAGTTCGGGTTGGAAGGGACCTTAGGATCATCCAGTTCCAACTCCCCTGCCATAAGCAGGGACACCTCACACTAAACCATGGCACCCAAGGCTTCATCCAATCTGGCCTTGAACACTGCCAGGGATGGAGCACTCATAACCTCCCTGGGCAACCCATTCCAGTGCCTCAGCACCCTCACAGGAAAGAATTTCTTCCTTAGATCCAATCTAAACCTCCCCTGTTTGAGTTTGAACCCTTGGTCTTAATGTTACAAGTAGAGCACAAATGAAAATTCTGCAACATGTTGCTAGTCTACAGGTACAGATCAGTGAATTTCAGAGATGTCCACAAGGGCACCTTTGTGATGAATGGCACCCCTCTTTCCTTAGGCTACCCTTAGTTAACACAGGGGGGCTACATACACAATTAAAGGCACAGAAAGATTTCAGTCCGGAATGTTATTTTTATTGTGAACTGGTGGTGTTTAGCCCCTGCCCACAGTTGGTTTTGCTCACTTATTTTGAGGAATTTGGAGGAAAATCCCTTAAACCATTTTTCAGTTAGAAGAAACATCTTTATTGCCACATACTTCCTCCACACAAATGTCTCGTAAACAGCTGGGACATGTAAGCAGAAATCTTGGCCAGGCAATAGCCTTGTCAGGGGTGTTTGGAGATGTTTGACATGGCTACAGTGAGTCAGTGTTTCTTTGCCCAAGCATTAAAAAGAAATTAATCACAAGACTGCCTTAAGTCGCTAGACTCTTTTTCCTCTAGCTTCTGAAATTGTAGAGTTCACATGTTCAAGATTTTTTTCTGCATCTACAATGCCTAAAATCAGGAACAAAATGTTTGTGTTCAAATGTCATACAGCAACAGTTGGGGCTGTAAGGCAAAAATCAGATGTTCAATGTCTGATAAATCATGAGAGCTGGGATCTTGAATACAGTTGGTAGAAGGCAAAATAAGTTAAATGAACTTTAGAATGCTATTCACACCCCATGTCCCCAAGTTTGACTGCTTCTTTAGTGGTTTAGTAATAAACTGTCACACCCATTCTGCCACACAGCCCATGTTTAGAGACTATGAAAGGCAGAGAGAAGAGTTACAGGAAATCCTTCTGCAAGGAAAACAGCACAGGGTTTATATCTGGCTGGGACAAGGACACTTGGCAACACCTTAAAGGATCCCCTAACTAGCAAGGGGAAAACTGGAGTAACAACGATGTTGACACGGTCGCAGTGTGGAGAGGCTTCCAGTGCAAACGACATTTTCATTATCATTCAGATAAATGTTTTTGGGGGTTTTTTGCTAGCTTTTGCTAGTCAAATTCAACAGGTTTTTACCGTCTTCCCTTCTAATCAGTGACTAGGAAGGTGCTTTGAGAGGGCTTAAAATTTCCATTTGCATTAAAAAAAGCTCTGAAAGAGTTTTTTTTCTGCTAACAGCTGTGAGATGAGTGTGAAGATCTGAGGGTGTGGGGCGTTTTACAATGCCTTAGCTTCCAGGCCCGATAAGTGGCATAAAGAGTTCAGCTGTTGCTACCACAAATCTCTGCTTCTTGACCTATGTGTGTCTGGAAGAAGAATCAGACATGCTGTCTGGGTGCATCCAAAAGGCAGAGTTACCAAAGTATAAAGTAAGCAGTTTTCTGGTTTTAAAAACAGCCTTATGATTTTTGGAACCTTCATACTGGCAACATGTACATTTACATTAACCGAATTCATTATTTTTCCCCTTTGTCTTTTGTGGTACTCCAGTATCAGGAACACTGTGCTCCAATAGGTGCCAGACTGTTGCATGGCATTTATTTGGGGAGTTTCAATTTGCTTATAGCCCAACTTCTTATTTATGTCTTTCTTTAAAACTGCTTGCAATACACTGACCAACTTTTCCTTTTAGTATATATACAACACCTGGAGTAAGACAGCTCTCCCTGAAAAGCCTTGCAATCATCAGACCCTTCATTAAGCTACCAGAGGATATGGCAAGTTCACAGGTGAAGATCTGAAGTCTTCACTCTTTTAATTACTCTAACCACTCTGTCTTTTATATAGAGAAACACTAATTAAGTGGGGAAAGGGTTGCTCTGCTCATTTAAGGGCTAATTGTCCTCAGTCAATGAGATCAGAGGGAAATGTAGGGGCTTTCCCTTTTTGGGTTGCCAGGAGAGGACAAGGCTTAGCTTAAAAGGGAATAAGAGAACTTCTTGGTGGTTTGTGGCAAGAAGATTTCCTGTGTAAGTCCAAGAAAAGCTGTATTATGGCATTCTCTCCCTGTAGACTAAAATGATGATTATGAATTTGGCCAGCTGCTGTTGACTGTGTCTTGGTTTAGCCTATATCTTGTAGAATTATATCTATGGTTTATGCTGAGATTTTAGTAGCCTGGAGGTATAGAATAGCCTTCAGTTTGGAAAGTACTGCTGGCTGAGAGGATGGACTGGGAGAGAAGAGGCTTTTCTGCTTCAGTTTGGAGCACTGAGAAGACCTTGGGTGTATCCTCAGCAGTTTTGCTGTCATGAAGCTATGTTTTTTGACATTTTAGAAGTAGAGAAAGGATTAAAAGGAAGTGGAAGTAGCAAGTAGCATAATGATGTTAGCTCTGAACTGCTGTGATTTGGTGGGGAGGGATAACTATGGGCAGTCTCATATCTGAAGCTCATAAAGTTTGCAACCAGAGGTATCTTAAATCACTTCTGTGTATTCAAAACATATGTGTTCAAGTTAAACCATGTTGTCTGTATATGTCCTGATATGTCATATATGTCTAAACAAAACCACTGGGTGAGCTGTGATGAGTGTGTCAGGGCCTTGAGTTCACCATTAGGTCTTAACAGCCTTTACCAGCCTCAGCTGGGATGCCTGCCAGGTACTCAGCCCAGGACCCATTTAAACCCAGGCCTGGACCCTTACATTTCCTGGAGCTATGCTATAGGTAGGTGTGTCTTCACACTGTCTTTGGTCTTACGTCCTCAATATACTTTGGGTATAAAGAGGTAGGTTGGTCATCCCCTGGTAGTACTCTTTGTATGCATGTCTGTAGTGGATCTCCAGTCCTGGCTTTGACTCTGCATCTCAGATGGACTTTTTACCCATACTGTAGCTTTGTTTCCAGGTCTGTCTCTGTTTCTGTTTCCTCTTGCTCCTTGAAAGGGCTCTATGGAGTAACTGGTCCTCATGTCCCTGATGAAGAGAAGGAAATGGGTGCTTTGTAGAAGTGTTCAGAGGATTCCTTGTCTAAGGTGATATGTTTAGTGTTTCATTATTTTGAAGCTATATAAGCTTTATAGTGTCTATCATGGTGATGTAATGGTACATTTAATGTGGCTACTCCTCATAAAAAACAACTCCTAGGCATTCTATTTTTCCTCTCTAGAGGCCTGAGGAAGCTGTTTTTATATGCTGCTCCTTTTTGCCTCTATTCTTCTTTTTCATTCCTTCCATATTACATGAGGCAGTAGGTGGGAATATGAAGCCAGATAATAGCAGTTTACTACTGATCTGTAAGAGCTGTTCAGAAGCCTTTCCAGCTAGCACTATGAACTGAGTATTTCTCTGCTTTAGTGATCTGAGAATGATTGAAGGAAAGCAATATGATGCCTGAATTTCTTGCAAACATTCAAGTACTATGTACTGAAAGATGACATATGGAGAAGTATTTTTTGTTCCTATCAGATAGGATTGGATTAATCAGTCATGTCTAGGTGGTAATTATTGGTATAAGTTTTTGCATTCTGCCTCCCTCAAAGCAAGTCTCTTTCCTTACTCTATGTTAGACTCTTTGTGATCCTTTTTTTCTCCTGCTTTGGGAAGATAGAGAAGAAATTTTGCTGGTCCTTAGAGAAAACAAGGGTTTGCTTTCTGTGCCCACTACTGCTATTAGTGTTTTGAATAAAATGAGTTGGTAGCATCAGTTACAATTAGCCTTTCTAGAACTATGATGCTGATAAATGATCTTTCTGATGCTTTTCCAGGTATATCAGGCTACTGCTTATAACCAAACTGAGATGGCAGAGGTGTGTGTGTATTAAAAGCTGGAAGTTAATGTTATATATATTCATTCTAGATTTTGGGAGAGGAAATACTGTGGTAATTTTAACTTTTGGGTCAGTCATAACTTGGCTTATTCCTTTACCTCCTTTGCAGCCTCCACCAAATTACTGCTAGTTTGGCTAAGGAATGAAGTGCATCCATCACAGTGACATTGTAGGGTAGAGGGATGTATATGCGCCTTACTGTTCCAAGGTGTCATATGGGGGATTTGTCTTTCCTTCCTTCAAAGGAACTCCTCTCCTACAAAGAAAGGAGGTGGCTACAGGTGGATGACAGCTTTCACTGCGTTTTTCTCATGGTGGAAAATGATGTGAAGTTTTCATCCAGGATCAGAATCTTGTACCAAGTTTACATGTGCTGTGTTAGATGCATGAGGGTATTTGTGCCTTTCTCCCTACCTATATAGTTGCAGAGTGTAAATCACCAAGTTCAGGTTATTCTTAATAGTTTCACGAGAACTGGTTGTGCTGAATCATGTTTCAATTGATTAGTGGTTCTGCTGCTGTTGATGTGCGTAAAATCAAGTACAGTAGTTCATTAAGGTGTCTGATTGTGACTCAGTAGTGAGTATGTTGTCCGCTATAGCACTATTGTTAATAAATAAAAAAGAAACTTATCTGTGAACATTTTACTTCAAAGAACATCTTTCCACAGCACAGTCTGTTTGACTCTCTGCTGACCTTAACACAATGGATTAATTCAGCAGGTAAAGTGACCACTTTCCTTAGGCATGAATTTACAACTGGTTTCAAAGCAGAGTAGTACAACATCTTTCAGCTGTGCTTTTGGGAGTATGAGCAAGTCCCTGCTTTTGTGTCAAAACTCTCAAACTGTTGAATTGCTTTTCACCTTTTGGTGCATTCCTAAGAGGTGGCAGAAGGCATAGCAGGCTGGTTGCTTTCTCTTGGGAGTCCATCATCAAATATGTTCAAGTTAATGCTCTTCTGTTTGTTCTCAGAAATTATCACCTGAGGTCACACTTTAAATGATGACTTTTCAAGAAAGCATTGTGCTGCTGGAAATATTCCCAGCTATAGCAGTAGCAAAGTGAAGGCTTGGAACTTTGGATTCCATATTTTTATAGTTCCCTGTTGGATAAAATTAATTCTATATTAGACATCACTTAAAGGTATAGATGCAATAAAATAAGGTACAATGCTCATTCTCCTGGAGCTTAATTGAGCTTGAGGTAACACAGCTCTAAAGTTGAGCAGTTAACTTCTAGAAGTCACTCTACTACCTTTAGAACATCGGCTTTCACTGGAAGCCAGTTGGATTGGCCCTTAAGTGCTCCAGTCGAAACACTTCCAAGAGTCTACAAAGCATCTGTGAGCCACGTGCTCTTTCCATCTCTTCCTAGATGCTTTTTTACAAGGCAGCTGGATGTCAAGCAGCTATATTTTTTTATTTCAAGATCTTGGTGTCCTGAGCACTGGACTCAGGTGATAGATGTGTCACAATGTGTAGTCAACACTGAATTTCAGAGAGGAAAACCAAGCGCTGTGTCGTGGCTGCCTGGGTTCATCTTTGCAGCGTCTTGCTATCTGTCAGAAGTTGGAGGCTTGTGTGCTTTGCTGTATTCTCAGTTGGAAAAACAGCCTGAGCATGTGCATTCCCTAAAGCATAAATATCTCCTTTCTGGTCTTTCTACTAGTCCTAAGCCTTCAGTGACACAGCAGTTGCCAATCAGTCTTTCAAGTTCATGTTGTGATGACTCTTCAGCTCTGAATGAGGTCTGATTTCAGTTTAAAGAGTGATGTTCACTGCTGTGAGGATTGCTACTGTGAGCATTGAGCATTGAAAATAATAATGGAACTGTTTGAGGGGAGAACAGGATCCTCGTGCACCTTTTACAACACTAGAAAGGGAGGATAAAGTAGAAGCAAAGCGTTCTGCCTGGTAGCGTTCTGCATAAGTGTTAAATGACAGCATGTATGCAGTGTGACAGACTGCAGCATCTGTGTTGTAAATGCACTGAAATTAAATGTTTTCTTTATTACAGTACTACAGTTACTCTGACTGCAAAGAGTGAAATTAATATTCCTGGATGTGTAGTAACAGAACCAAACCAGAAATTGTTCTATTAACTTGGGCATTGAGTATTAATAGAGCACAGGCAATTGACTGTCTCAAAAAGAGAGAACTGGCTTTGGATATACCTTTTATATCCCATGCTATACCTTGTACACAAGTAAGATACATGTGTACATATATATATAATGTGCATTATGTATATATATATATATTCTTTTTTTCTGGGGATGATGTGAAGGGGGTAGCATAACAGTAAATGTATTTCAACCTGGCAGCAGTGGCAGAAACCAAAGCTTTGATGCACCATTTAAAATGAACTTAATAAACAGAATATGCTGTAGTCTCATCCTACTGTGATAAGAAACTACATTTATCATAGGATTTTGTATGAAAGGGTGTATACAGCACACTTGTGTGCCTTGGAAAGTCCTGAATTTTATTACAAGGAGATGTGTGTGTGTGGTGACTTATAACTCTTTCCAGGAGGAGCAGAGTGTTTTCTATTGCTAATGTGCTGTGTTGGAGCCCTTTTACTTTGGCTGATGTTTACTTTGTTTCTGTCATTATTTCAGTGGCAGTTTTGGCACCACAAAGCCCATATGCAACTGATTATTATTTTTTAAATTATAAACATGAGAAGGTGAAAACAATTGTTTTTCAGGTTGTGGTTTCTCCTTCTCATCCAAGTATTTCTCGTCCATGCTATCCTCACAGGAATACTCAAGGACACTGGCTGGACTGCAGGAGGGTTCAGCCACATGCTGGCTTCCCTGCCTGTGAAAGATGCTGAGATAGGTTTGCTATCATCCCTCTCTGAGAGGTTCCTGCAGCTGCAGTTAGGGATACACGTATGCTGCTAGAATCATTTGGATTGAGAGGGGTTGCACATGTAACATCTTCTTTATTTATTTTTAAATAGCAGCTCAAAGACTGATGCTGGTAGCAAATCCACTCAGTTCTTTATGGGCATACTAATAACAAGCTGTTTCCTGCTAAAACTCAAAGCCAGACTTGCCAGGAGGCAGTAGGGTGGTGATCACTTAGAAGAAGACTCATAAGAAGTCTTGCAAATATGCTTGTCCATGTGAGATGAACATTTGTAATCTACCTGCCCAGGGGAACTGAAGAGATCTCTCAAAAGTTCAGAGAATCTTTCAAGGTTTATTTGCAGAAAAGAGTAATCTCTAATCCCTGTCTCCCAGCTCTCTCACCTGACACCTTTTCCTCTATTTTTCCTCCTCCACATTGTCTCTTTTTCCCATGGCACATCTGTATCCTCCCACAGCCTCGTGCACAAATTACTGTGTGCAGCTATGAGCTCACCTTCTGCCTTTGATTCACTGAGCTGCCACACAACTCACTCAAGAAGAGCTGTTTGCCTCAGGGAGCCCTTGCCAGCACTCATCAGGAATTCATCCTGATATCTCAAAGAACATATTGCATCATCTAAGATGGCCTTGTAGAAATATGAAGGATAAGTCCAGTGGGTGAGACTATTATTTGTAGGCTACTCTATGCTTTCCAGCTGCATGATATGGGAGGGCTTTGTGTAGGATTATGTCATAGAAGCGTTAGGGAGGTTTTGTGAAGACTAACTGTTGGCTCAGAACCATTACAAGTGCATAATTTCAGAGGGGGGAAAAAATGCATACAATCAGGACTTTTGTCAGCTTAATAAAATTGATTTGACTTGAAAGAAGTCGAATTTTGGATGGAAAAGCAGCCATGCTTTATACGGTTTATGAGGATTCTTGTGTTACTTTGTGCCTCTTGAGTAATAGCTGAGATCTTGCTTTTGTAATTTGATCTGGTCTATATACCTTGTGACCCACTAAACTCTGCCTTAAGATGCTCAATTTCTAGAATCTGCTATAGCTCAGAATCCAATAACAACTGTGTGAATATTTGGAAAACTCAAGTATGTTGTTGTCATGCAAGGTCAAAACCATGTAAATGACTTTACTGGCTGCATAGGACTAGTGCATGCTTTGTTTCATGCAGTTACTGTAGAATACCCCACCATAAGGTCAGCTCTAGATAGAGCATTAATCAAGGTCTGTGTGCTCTCCCTCCCATGCTATAGAAGGTTGCCTGAATTTCAGTGAAAGCTGGGAGTATCTGGTGAGATTGTGGTGGTTAAATAGAGCTTTAGAAAAATGAGTGTCAGAACATGCCATCTGGTGAAAGAGAGGGCTGCTTTCCATCCTTGCTGATGTGAGTTGATGATGTGGATTCACTATTCCTTACTTCTTTCGTATGCTTGGCTTTTCATAGTAATTCAAGGTAATTTCAGTTTGGTGTCCATATCACCTTACGCTCTTTCTGTAATGCACTCCTACGTACACACAGAATACTGTGGGATGTCCCAGCCATCTAGGCTTCCCTTTGACTTGTTTTTTAAGTCAGGAATGTTAATGTGTGCTGTCTTCTGCTTTTTGGAAAGAAGTTTCTATCTATCTATCACATGCCAAGTCTCCAGTTTTTACTGGCATGGATGAGGTAGTTTCCATCTGGTATGATGTTTGTACTGATGTGAAAATGCATTAATAGCTGCTGCTTCCACTGCTCACGGTTCAGATACTGTGAAGAACAAGGGCATGTGCTTGTACTCAACAGGAAGTACTCCCTGGACTCCACCCCTGGCAAGTAATCAGAGGTGGTTAGTGGAAAAAGGATTGAACTATAAACTTTGGGTTAGTGAATGTTGAAAGAGTTGTTTTTTCCATATGAAACCTGGCAGGATTTTCAGATGGTCAATCATCACAGAAGAGTTCAGAGTGTCTGCATGTGGCAAGGGTCTCACTTCAGAAAGGGATCTTCCTCTGTTTTTCTCTGTTCAGCTGATGCTTTCTTCCCGTTTTGAAATGGATAAACTGGCAGCCAAGTGAATGTGTTATCTACCCTAAGCTGGCTCATTTTTAGCAGCAGGTAGAGCCCTCAAAGCTTTCCAGACTTCCTACAGGTAAACATTACCAAGTTTGGATTAGATTAATGTGAATTAGATTAGTTTAAATTGAGTTTAGTGTGAGGTGTCCCTGCTTATGGCAGGGGGGCTGGAACAAGATGATCTTAAGGTCCTTTCCAATCCTAACTATTCTATGATTCTATGAGTTTTAAACTGAGATTTCAGATTGAATGAGTGGTAGTTGGAATCAGCACCGAGGGTTTAAGAGCTGTTTGCTAGGTTTCTGTTGTGAGTGATAGTCCTTAGTTCAGGTGTCATGTTGCAGCCATAAGCAAAACTGAGGAGAAAGAGGGGGATAATCAGAGAAGGGCTGTTCTTTGTGGATCCCAAGTCAAAATATGAAGAAACAAATGTAAATGAAAGGATGTGACCCTGATAACACCTGAAAATCTAGAGTCTGGATTGCAAGTGTTCATGGTTGGCACAGCTTCATTGGAAACTGGAATTATGCTGGTAGTGTATCTGCTTGAAACTTGAGGTTCTTGAGGACTCCTTTACTGGATAATCTTTAATGAGAGAGAAGCTTCTTGCTTAGGTGATGGGGACTACAGGTACTGGAGCAGGCTGTGCCAGTTTCAGTTCATTGGTGGATTCAGGAGTTTTCATTTGTTTTGATTCTTGTGCTCACTTAAATATGAATCTATAAAACTAGGATTGTAAAGCCTTTTGGACCACAGATTTGTTGTGAGGGAAATGAAAAGACAGCTTTTTTTTTTAGCCAGCCTGATTTTCCTTTGTGTCATAGCAGCTGTACAACAGTATGGCTCAGGTGAGCACCACAGAGGAATGGGGTTTTGGTGTTTCAGTGTGTTTCTAGGCCCAGCCCTGAATGGGTGAAGGGAGTGTGCCTGTGCTTCAGTACCAGAAGAACTGGCTGGAGTTTCTAGGTGTGAAGACTCAAGTTAGGTATTCCATACAAATTGGTGTAGTTAGCTGTGATAATAACAAGCTTTTCCTACAGCTAGTGGAATAATGCCCAAAGCAATGCTTTCTACATATATTGTTCCAGACCAAGGGGAGGCATAACTCTGGTTCAGACTTCAGACTCCGTATTTTGTTACTGGTTTTTCACACCCATGTTTCCTTAGGAGGCAACATAAACATAACTTGATCAAAGCTTAATTTACTGCCCTTGAAATAGCACTGGAGATCTGGCACTGAATCAAATGTGTGTGAAGGGACAGTGTTTTTATGCTTAACATGAGTGAAATAATACTTATGCATGAGACAACAGGGAGAGAAGGGCTGGAGATTCCATTAGCAACTTGATGATGTTTTTAAGAAGCTGTGCCTGGCAGATCCATCAGCTGCTGTTACAGCTTTCAGGAACTCTTAGTAGGAGTTCTAAAACATCCCAGTACTCTGACCCCAGAGCACACAACGTAAGGAATTGGAGTTCCTTTGCTTTAATGAATAATTCATCCCCATCATCTTGCTGAGGGGAAAGTGGGAATAGCTGCAACAGCATAAAAGGATGCACAGAGATCAGTGTTTCTCACCCTCCTGAATTCAGTTGAGGATGTTGAGGGTAGTGTGGAAGTAAGATTGGTTAAGAAATGATAATATTCTCAGCATGTGACCAAGTCCTTCAGTTTCCAAAGGATAAAGCCACTAGTGACTAAGTCAAACGTGAGTAGGACCCTGTAGCTATAATTACTTATGAACTTATTGGAGTGCTCCTGTATGTTTCAAACTTCCGAAGAATCATCCCTGGATTCTTCACAGCTACTTATGTTTAAGGGAGAGACCATTTGTCACTACAGAACTACTTCAACAGCAGCTTCAGAATCTGAGACTGTTGCCGTAACTCCTGTGGTCATTTTCAGACCTCGGGCAGAAACTGTGGCTGAATCCCTACTGTTGCAATCTGGAACAACTGACGAGGAAGTGATGCAATGCAAATGTCTCATGGCTTAAAAGGAGCAAGACAGTAAATGAGCTTGGAAACTGGCCCTCAGATACTCTAAGTAATTAGTTGTGTTAAAGAAGCTTATATCCCTAGAAGCTGATCTTAACAAAACCTAAAATGATGCAAACTTTTACACTAAAATAGGCACCAGTCCAAAACAAAGCTCTCTAATTGAGTTGCCTGAAGTTGTAAGCGTTAAAGAGCTTGATTCTGATACGAGGTATATGTGCGCAGTCAGCCTCTCTACCTCCCATCTAGATCAAGACTTCCTAATTACTTTGTATTTATGAAGTGTTTTGGTGACGTTCAGGCTTACACACAAATCACAACCAGTCATATGAAGTGTTAAGAGCTTGATTCCTAACTCTCAGGTAGGAATCTTCCATGTACTCAACAGATCCAACTGGGTTGGAGGAGAACACCGGGCAGGAGGAACAAGGATGCAGCCCAGTACCCAGGTAGCAACCCACAGCTTGCCTATTTGGATTAAAGGTCTTGTGCTCCCCAGCTATCCAACTGCTAACTTTCACATGCATTTTTTACTTGGTGAAACAACTGTGGGAACTTTCATAGGCCCAGATTCCATCATATTCCTTGATTGGCAATGTGGGGAGCCTTGATAGCGAAGATGCATGGGTCTGCTTTGGTGAGATCCACACACTGGCGCATAAGCCAAGGTGAGGTTTTAACTGCAAGGAACTCCAGGAAATGCTTGAATGTGTGTGTTTGAAGTACATATTTGAGCTGAAATGAAGGAAAAAGGGAGTGGATTGGTGCACGCAGAAGCTAAAGAGAGAATTGATTTCCCTCTCTGCCTAGTTCTAGAGTAATTGGCCTTTGAAGTCTGTTGCAAAAATGAGCAAAGAGTTTACTGGAAAAATTCAATGCCAAAGAAAACAATGATCAGTTTTCCTGAGCTGGGGATGAGCAGACTGTCTAGGTTGCTGCTGTATGGTCTGAAGATTTAGGATTGGCACTACAGAATTAGTTCATGAGTTGCTGGTAAGCATCACTGCTGGTGTGACCCAAATGCCCCAGGCTACTTCACACTTTCTAGATGCAGCCTTAATAAAAATGCAGCCTCTGTGTGTGTCTTCAAGCAAAATGAGCTATGGTCACAAAATGTCTAGTCAGAACAAACAGATACAGCTCAAAGGTCTTGGCCATCACATACACAGTCTGAATTGCATGGCGGTTACAAGGAGGAGATGGCTGAAGTCCTTCTTTACAGGCCTTACCAAAAGGTGTCTGGTTTTGGGAAAGGCATATGGAGTTTCTGGTCAGAAATGTATGACCAGGGAGAGATGCATTGAAATGAGTAAGTCTTCTCAGAAGTCTTTAGTGTATTTTCTTTATGATAAATTAGTTCTGAGAGGGGGAAAAGGAGTGTCACTTCTTTCTGCTTATGGCATTTGCAGTAGCTATGAGAAGTATGCTAGTTCTTAGGGGAGTTATCCTGCCCCTCCTTGGGCCATATCAATTCTTTGTAATAGTGAATGCTGTGCAAGGAATTGCTGCATTATCTTCCAGATTTCCTTACTACCCTTAAATCAGCTATCAAGCTTGTAGATTACTCTTCTCTTTAGTTAAAGCTGGTTTATTATTTGTTTTAGGGAAGAGTAACTTATTCCTGCAATAGTCATTTAGAAAACTGATCCTTAGAGGTCAAAGAACCTGGCATGTCTCAGTATGGGTGTACTTAAGAGGTGCATTTTGTGTGCCTTCTGAAGTGATTGGTGATGCCAGGGAAAGGAGCCATCACCTAGAGCAAGTGAGTGTCTCTAGGCTGTGAGAGGAACAGCACCAGATCTGAAGAGTCACATCTCTTGTTGCCAGTGAAGGCTGTGGAAGGCAGAAACAACTGCCTCTTATCGCACAATTAAACATTTTGAAGCACTTAAGGCAAAGGATTTATGCTACTGGACAGTTTGTTTAGTCCAGGGACCATTTTTGATTCCTTTTCTCAAAAGAACTGGAGATGAGTGATGTGTATGTGCCTTAGCATAAATAAGAAACACATGACTTCTCATGTCAGTTAGCATTAGCAATGCTTCATCCTGTTCTGAGCAATGTAAGGAAATACTGACGTGTGTGCACCAACAGAAAGTAAACATCAATTAAAGGGAAAAACAAACTGCTTAACCTTACTTAGTTCAGTTTTATATAGGAAACCTCAAGAAAAGAAGACTCTCTTTAAAGTCTGTAACTTGTGGTATTAAGGGTAATAACCTCCTCGAGGGGTAGACTAGCATGCGAACATCCATCTTCACTGGATTCTGAGAAGCAGTAGGAGTGGCAGGAAAAATAAGTCTGTGGAAATCAAAATATTTACAATGATTCCACTTCTAAGCAGTCTGCTTCCAGAACAGAAGTCACAGTAATCCAGCACCAGTGTGAGACAGGGAGATTCAATAGCTGAATTGGGTACGGGATAGAGAAACCAGGCTGTGCAGCTGGCTTGCAGTAGAAAAAACAGTGACAAATTGGGGAATTCCTAGAGATGAAAACAGTCTGAATTTGATGAATATTGGAGGGAAATATTATATGGGCTTGTTTTATCTTTTTGTAGATGCTCATGGCCTCAGCTGTGAGTGTGGTGGAGGGGTTTTAGCTAAACTCTGACTTCTACTTGTGCAGAGGTCCCTGTTCTGTGACCCTTCTGCCTGTTTCTTCAGCTGCCTTCACTAGCTCTAGCAGTACCTAATTGGGAATCTCTTGCAAACCACTTCCCATGAAAAATGCCTCTCAGGTGTTGAATTCAGGAATCCTTCCCCAGATTCAGTCTCTTTGACTCAGGGCCTTCCCCAATGAAGTTACTTCCAGTTACTTTAGGCTGAGTATCTTTCAAACAAAGCAAATAATTTCTGGAAGGCTCTATAAGATACTGTGCTAAGACAGAGAAGAAGTTATCCAAAAGGCCACCACCCAGGTTAGTCTGAAAGAGTGAACTGTCAGAAAGCTTAAGCTTTTGCTGCTATCTCCTATGTCAGTTTATTAAGCACCCAGAACGTTCTGTATCATGTTGCATGGGTACCAAACTAGTAAATGCATCTTTCATAACCCATAGATGAAGTGACAGCTTTATCTTTAGCATCTTCTAAACACAAAATTCTTTCAGCTTTGAGATTATTTCTTTTTATTAACAATCTTGATTTGTGTGTTTTACTTTTTGGAAGTGCCTTCAAAATGTAAATGAAACATGTTAAATTTGGGGGTCAAGTGTTATTTTGGATTGACACAGTTTTAATCTGGCAAGAATGTGTTTGCTTTGCCAGACCACTTACTACTTTTATTCTTGGGAAATTCTACATTGGATCCTAAAATATACAAACCAAGTTCAGTGTGTAAACTTTTCAGTCAATGCTGCAATTCTTGCTCTGATATTTAATACCTGAGATGTATTATGCTTTCATAGAGGTAATTTTTCTCTACAGAAATTAGCCTTGAGAAATAGTCTAGTGTTCTTCCTCTGATGCTGCTAAAGTAGTATGAAAACTTGTTCCCAAACTTTCTTGGGAGATGAGGTTGTTGTAAGTAACTGATCCTACAGTTCAAAAGCAGGATGGGTAGGGAAGATCTTTGAGTTGAAGGATGATTTTGGCCCTGCTCAGGTGGTTCATGTATGATTCTGTGTTGGTCTGTATTCCTCAATAATGGCTTCCAATCCTATTGGTTCACTCAAGCAAGCTGTAGTACTGACGTATCTACAAGAAAAAGGAAGAATAGGCAGAATTTGGTTCTGGTAGCCATCCCCTGGGGCTTGTGAGTGTCCTGTTAGTTCCTAGCTGTATTGAAATCAGTAGAAGGTCTTTCTCTGGATTCAGCAGAAGCAAGGTATCTGGTTCCTAGCTGTATTGAAATCAGTAGAAGGTCTTTCTCTGGATTCAGCAGAAGCAAGGTATCTGGTTCCTAGCTGTATTGAAATCAGTAGAAGGTCTTTCTCTGGATTCAGCAGAAGCAAGGTATCTGGGCAGTTTTGCATGAGTTTTGGTGAATCAAGTGCATACATGTGTAGCACCCACCTCCTTTCTTCTCTTGGTGACTCTTGCTTACCTGCTCCAAGTACTTTAGACTTTCATGTCACTTCTTTTTCTTTGCTGTTAGGGGCATAGGAGCTCTTGCAGAAATAGTGTTTTACAAAGAAAAGGCAGCATCTGACACCCCTAAAGGAGACAAAACAAAGACATGGTATTGATCAAAGAGGCCTTGCACAGCGTCAAGGGCAAATTCAAAGACAAATGTTGGTTTGCTCAAAAATAGAAAAATGCCCCAGCTCTACAGTAGAGCTCTCATTTCTGTACCTTCCCAAGCTGTTTAGGATCTACAAGTGCTGAAGGCACCAAATACCCTTTCCATAGAGATCCTAGGAGCCTTGCCCCTGACCGTGCTGCTCTTGCTTCTGAATGTTTTTTCTCCCTTTGCTTTCAGAGCATCTTCAGAACAGCTCTGCTTTGTTCACTGTGTTGAAGTTGGCTGTCTAAATAGTAGCTAAATCAAAAACATAGCTGATGATTTGGACAGATACAAGCTGTGTGGGATTCTTGCCAACATTATGTTTGCTTTTGTGTTCATGAAAAGTAGCCCAGGGAGGCTTGCAAACCAGTAAGAGTCTGACAAAGGCATGTGCTTTTATATAGGGTTTTCTTTTTTTAGCAAACTGATTTTTCCAGGCAGCCAGCTTCACAAGTTATTTCAGGCCATGTTCAGTTTCTTGCTTGTTGATCAGATACACAGCATGATAATGTCTTGAAAGAAAATGGCTTATTTCTGTCCTCTGTAGATGGGTTGCAGTTGGATGCAAGTGATTACAACTGTGGTGTCCACCCTGGGCAATCCTTCCCTGTATCTGTGGTGGATGTAAGTGCCCATGCTAGAAACAGGCTGTGTGAATTGCTCAGGGTCTTGATATGGGAGCAGTGAGACTGGCAGTAGGACAAGTTGCTCCGTGCCTTATTCACAGGAGTTTATACGTTGCCTAACACTGTTTAAGAAAATATGTACGTAATATTTTGATGTTCTCCTCTCAACAGCTTACTTTGAGCATGTGACTGATTTTAGGCACCTGCACAGTCTTTCAGGGCTTGATATGATTACATCTGAGCTTGGAGACAGTAGGACTGTTACATGGGACTTACAGGACTTGAAGTTGAGTCATTATTTTATGTGTATTTCCCATGGGATTGTGGGCATGCCGCTTATTCTCTGGCTCGGTTTTCTGATGGTGAAAATGGTAAGAGCATTTAATGGTTGCAATACACTAAACACTGTAGTGTGTAAACCCTGCTTTCGTAGGGGCTGCCTGAAGGATGAACACAAATGGAAGTGTGGGCAGTCCCTGTGGTGTTGGGCCAAATATAGTTCAAGTCTTGCAGTAAGAAAGCAAAGCTGATCTGTGAGATGCAACTTGCTGAAGCAAAGTAATGGATGGACTAACAGCTTTGACAGAGAGGTTTGGAGCACATTGTGAACACAAGGCTGTAGTTCTCGGGGCCCATGCATAAGAAGGCTGACAAGGCAGGCAACTGTGTATTAGGAGTTTAAGGTGGCAAGAGGTTTCCTTGAGCTTATGGTAGGAGTAAAGTAAGGTGGGTGTAGAAAAGAAAAGGAGGTGCATTTACCAGCAACCCACTTTAGCATTCTCTTGGAGGGGACTAGGTAATGAAGTTCCCTCTATATATGGATAGAATTTGGGGTTTTCTCCTGTGTGCCAAAGACCTGTAAAACCACCCTCATCACCAGCTCTCTTCTTGGTGACTTATTACCCATGCTGTTCCTTAGGGCTTTGAGTTTCCACGTGGACAACTAAAACTTCTGAGAGCAATTAATCAGTTAATTTAACAACTATTCCCTTCTGCTTTCCTTTACCTTACAAGGCAAAGAGGCCTAAGCAGTATTAGGAAGAAATGTTTCTCTGGACAGATGGGCTCTAAAACTGCCATCTACCTTGGAGACTGATGGCATGTTCCAATAGGCAAGAAGTGTGATGTTAAAATTACATACTCAGTGCACCCAGGAGTTGTTTGACAATGTCTGCTTTGATGTAATCCTTCACCCTCCCTGCAGTGGTCTTACTGTTCCCAGGATAGCAGATTGTTCTTGCTTTTCATAGTCTTTATGAGGCATCTTGTCTGTTCTGCCTGTCTGGTATGTTAGGAGTCACTGGTTTCTCTGCCTATGCCTAAGGCAGGTACACAGGCAGAGTATCTCAGGTGCTTCACATTTGTACTTGAGATAGTTTGCTGTTTCAGCTTTAGTACTGCACTACTGTAGCTGTGTAGCTTTGGGATCAGAGCTAGTTTGGCCGGTGTGAAGCACAGGCATAGTTGACAGGAGAGTGGATCACTGAGGATGAAGACAGAGGTTTGTTTAGTAGTTATTGGCCAACAGCCACCAGGGATGTGAGTGATATTATTTAAAGTTATGCTAGAGATCCCTTCCATTAGCTGGATTGAAGTATTTATAGGAGATAATGTGCTGAGATAGACAAGATAAGTATTTGTCTTTAGATCATATATCAGGTCAGTGGCAGAGTATGGAGAATTATCCTCCCCTGTGCTTCCAATCTCTCCCCATCAATGCTGAACTGCTGCTGACTGTGCTGCCTCCCAGCTAGATGTCTCTGCTCATCCAGTTCTGACAGTAAGAAGAGCAAAGAGTTGTGGGATGGAGTCCAGGCTAATAAGCTTGGTAGGGTGTGCTGACCTGGGCAATTCCTCCCTGAACTTCAATGTAAATTTGTGGTGCCTTTCAGCTGGGGAGCTAAAAACCCAGTGAAGGCACTTTCTTACCTGCACCACTGTTTGCCTTGAACCCTTCCAAAACCTCACTCTTGTTTCCAAAGGCTACAATCTGCCTGAAGTGTGTGTGCCTTCAATGTTGCACTTGTGAAGCTACAGCAAGGTTTTCACAGCAGTTCTGTTACTTCCCCAGCTGCTTCACTGTCCCAGCCACCAGGCCAGGTAATTTCATGTCTTCTGGCAGCACTCATGACTAGAGTTTATCTTTACTTCTACTTCCTCACTTCCTCCTTTTTAAGAGCAGCAATATTTGGATGGTAATTCCAGCCTCAAGGCTTGTATAAATTCATTAAAGGGCCTGCCTTTTGAAGTGGAATTAATACTTTGTTAAAGCTGTTTGTGTTCTGGGTCATGAACCATCTAATTGGAGGCCTGTGTACATCTAGGCTGTGCTAATTCAAGCTGATGCTCTGGAGCATGGAAGCAGAGGCATCAGCTCAGTGCACAACTCCTCACAATGACCTCTAGCTTCTGTGCTGTATGCTGATTGCCATCATCAAACCTCCAGAGAAGGAGCATGTGTCTGATTGTATAGTCATTTCCTATACCCCAGTGTCCTGTTAATCCTCCTTGAGGCTTTTTCCCTTAAGGCTCTTTTCTCTTAAAAGGCATGTTTTATAGGGTCTTTAATTTCTTGCCAGAAGCTTGTCACAGTAACCCCCCATCTAGGGTTGGAAGATGTACATCTTCCAGTGCTCTAGGTCTTTGCCAGTTCCTTCAAATACTATATTCCTGGCTCCTGATTGCATTCATTAGGGACTATCGCACAGGATTTCTGCTTCTTAAGTACATGCTTCCGCTTTCCGAGCCTGAGTTCCCTGTTAATGCAGAAATGTGGTTGAAGTTGAAGCTGCTTGTCTGGAGCTCTGGTTCTCTGTTTTCCTGATAAATCATGATCAGAAGTGCAGTGGGGACAATACAGCTTTCCTTTATCTTACTGGAGCTAGAATCATGGACTTGCTATAGGTGTATTAGTCTGTTATTTCCAATTCTGACATCTGCTGTCAACCTCTTGAAAGTCTAAATAACTTCATTGTTAAGATGAGCTCCTTAAATGGCTTGCCACTGAAGGACTAAAGGGGTTTCTCCAAACTGCCTAGACTGTTACAGCCCCACAAATGGCAAGGCTTTCCAAAATTACTCTGGATGCTAGAAAGCATGTACTGAATGCTCAAATAAAAGGCTCTGTCTGGTTTTCTGGTGGTGCAGACATGGATATCTCAATTATGTGGAATGGATCCTTGTTTATTGCCACCATGTACTATTTGCTTCAGGTACAAACTTGCTGTAATGCAACACAGTAAGTAGGCAATAGGAGTAAACCTAGTTAGATTATATTCCAATCCCTAATGCTAACCTGAACTAAACAGATGTTTCTAATGAGAATTTATCTGATTTTTTTAGAAATCTGAACTCCTCAAAATATAATTATAGTACTTTAGGGCAAGATCTTCCTACAGAAGCTGTTTTTGAGATGCTCACTGGCTGTAGCAGTAACTCCCACCTCTCCAGAAGGCTTTTACTTACCAGGTATGTAAGAAATAGTGTTAGGCTTTTTGGCACTGTTTGTATATCCACTTGAGATAGCCTAATGAATCCATTATTTTAGGGGAATGAATTTGGATTTCCTTCTTGTGGTAATGTACCTTAAGGCAGTAGATCATTCAGTCCACAAAGGACTGGTAGTCCGTCTGGGTTTTTGTCCATAGTAGCAGAGTTAACAAGGCACCAGCAGCTGAACTTTCAGGTCTTAAACATTCAAATTAATCTGATTTATTTGAGAAATCCAGAAATTCTGGAGAGAATGGAGACCACTCAAGAGGAGGAAGATGTATTTTAGGAGTTCACTTAGGTATGAAAGAAGTGGGAGGTGGGTGCTAAAGTAAATCTGCTTTCCTGGCTCTTGATGTCTTGATGATGTGTTTGAGTTGTACAAATCACTTTTTTATGGCTTACTCCCGAAATAAAATGAAAATCCCTTGGGAAAAACTGTTCTTGATACACATCTCATGCTTTTAAGAAATACTTCTGGGATTATTGCCCTTTAAAATTTAGGCAAACTGATGTTAGTGTGCTGCCTTGCTTGGCTTCAGTTCTCAACCAGTAGAACAGATCAACATTTTGGAGAAGAAAATGGAATCGACCACAGCTATTCCCAGAGCTTGGCTTTAATCTACGAATAGTTCTGGTTGGCCTGGACTGCTTTTCTTTTTGCATGATTAAAAACTAATCCAGGTCTAGTTATCAACAGCAAAATCTACTATTCAAAATAGAGGCATCTTAGGTCCCTGTATAATGTGAATCTTGGCAGTACCTTACTTTGATTAAATATGAATCAGCCAGGAGGTTTTTTCCCCTTTCTCAGCATCTCTCTTGGCAGAACCTCCATCTGTGGTTAGTGTTGGAGAGCCTGATTGCTGTTCCAAGCTGAAAAGAATGCCCACCGTGGGTTATGGTGAATAGTCTTATTCATAAGTCATCTTCCCTCCCCCTTCCTTCCTCCAGAAGTGCGCTCTAAGTCCGCAGGATACTTGTGGAACCTTGGGCATAACATACTGAGTGGTGTGGAGAAGAGCACAGCACAGTCCGTCCTGAGGGACGGAAGCAGCACGTAGCTGCTCCTCATGGAGCACAGCAGAAAAGGAGTTCATGCATCGTGTTCTTTATTTCCTTCTTGAGCATAACCCTGCTAGGTGCCTCCTCCAAGGCCCGATTCATTCCACTTAGGCAGTCTGTTGGCTCATCTTTTCTGCCCTCGCTGGCTGCCCCTTCTTCAGTCATGGAGCCAGTAGCTGAAGGAAGTGCCTGCTGTGGGCCTCCTGTTACCCTGCTTGGGGCACAATAAGAACTGCTGATGCTGGATGTAGGTCAGCTGCTCTTGGGTACTTCACAGATGCACATCTTAAATGCAGAGCGTGGTTATCCATGCTTTACGTGATATTGCCCTGCTGCAATTACAATAAATCAGAAGTAGTGAATGTGTCTGGAATCCAAAGTTGAGTTTATTTTAAAAGGCCATACAGCTAACTGTGCCATCAATATATGCAAAAAAATCTGATACTAAACTTGAGACTGGTGCCAAGGATTGCTTACCTCTGCACTGAACTTTAATTGCTGCTCTTCTGTCTGCTTTTGCCCTTTTCCAAGAGGTTCCTGGAAATGTGAAACTAGTAAAATGTCAGACTCCAGGGGTTTTTTTATCTGCATGTACACTGGACTGGTCTAATAAGGGTCATATTCTTCCTACCTCTTTCAGTCCTCTGGAAGGATTCATTCTTTGGTGGAAACTATCAAGGCTTTGAGCCTTGAGATAGTTCCTGAAACATGTTGCTGAAGTCTCACGCCACTGACAACTAAGCATGCTTGCTTGAAGGGCAGAATCTGTGCTGAACAGCCAGTTACTGGAGAAGAGAATTTCCTACATCACCTTGAGGTATCACTTTATACCACATGGGTTCTGGCTGCTTCTCTGTGTTTGGGTTGTCAAACACTGGAACAGGTTGTCCAGGGAAGCAGTGGAGTTACCACCCCTGGAGGTATTTAGAAGATGTGTAGATGGTGTGCTTAAGGACATAGTTTAGTGGTGGCCTTGGCAGTATTGGGTTAATGGTTGGATTCAACAATCTTCAAGGTCTTTTCCAACCTAAATGATTCTATGATTCTATAACTAAGAACAATGGGGCTCTTACCCTGCAGTCTCATCCACACTTTGTTCCTTCCAATACTATTTCTTTGAAGAGAGAATTGCTGTGTGTTGTTGCTGATTATGGGATTTGCTGCCCACTGGACATGAAGCACAGAAATCCTGAACCAGGGAGCTGCCTAATGCTAAAGCAGGAGAAAGAAAAGCTGAGATGATAAAAATCAGTGTGGGCCAGAGTTTAAGCTGGTCTGTGAGAGAGCTGTAAAGCAAGGGTTAGTTGAGCTCATGTGGCCAAAGCTGGCAGAAGCAGTTGGGTACTGCTGAAAGAAATGTTGTTCCAGTTAGTGTAGTAGCAGCTTCATAAGTTGAAAGTCACTAAGGAAATAAGAAGCCTTGGCTCCAATGAGGAGGGCAGTATGTAAGGGTGCCTTTGTCCAGTCCCAATTTGTTTTCACTTGAGTTGCTGTTTCATCAGTGCTGCTCTTGAAACCTTGGCTGGTATCCAAGGAGGAAAGTTAAAAGTGATGGGGAGGAAGAGAGTCCTTCCAGAAAGCTCTGAAACAAAGCTGTTGGTAACCTAATGTTGCAGCAGAGGTAACTGGTTACAATAATGCCGTGGTTTAAACCCAGCCATGCACCTCATTCACTCACTCAACCCCCCTTTTCTTGCCCTCCCCCTGCTCCCAGAGGGATAGGGAGGAGAATCAAAAGAATGCAACTCCCACAGGTTGAGATAAGAACAGTTCAGTAACTAAGGTAGAACACAAACCACTGCTGCTACCACCAATAATAATAATGATAAAGGAAATAACAAAGAGAATACAGCACCTCATCACCTGCTGACCAATAACTCACCCCACCCAACCTGACCAAGCACCAACTGAATCCTCCTCCAACCCCGCAGAGCACTAGGCGTTCCAGGTAACTCTCAGTTACATCCTGGCCATGACGTGCTATGCTATGGAATACCTCTTTGGTCAGTTTGGGTCAGGTGCCCTGTCCCTGCTTCCTCACAGCTTCCTCTCCTCCCTGGCAGAGCATGAGACTCACAAAGTCCTTGCTCAGACTAAACATTTGAGCAGTAACTAAAAACATTGGTGTTATCACTTCTGTTCCCGGGCCGAAAGTCGAAAACACAGCGCTTGCACCAGCTATGAGGAAGAAGAAAAGATGACTGCTACTGCTGAACCCAGGACAAACAAGTAGTTTTCAGGTGTCTGGACATGTTAGGGGCTTTTTCAGATGTATTCCTAAACTCGCTTTCAGAAGTCTTGAATCTTTAGCATATGGTGTGGTCCCTTCTGGGCTGCTTTAGGAGTGCAATGGTACTAAGCATATTTATGGCCAGTTGTAAATCTTAGTGATTGCTTCTCCTAGAGCTACAGAAGGAGAACAAAGATAAATGATTGCTCTTTCACAAAAGAACTCTTCTGCCAAAATTCTTGCTGTCAGCCTAGTCACCCATTTTGGGAAAACTTCTTATCTGCATTACAGGAGTTTTCCATATATAGAGCCATTCTTCAGCCCTGCTCTCTTACAAATCTATGTATTAGCTCTAACTCTGCTTAATACACCTGGGAGTAGAAAGAAGTATAGCTCCTCTTAAAACAGAGCAAGCTTTGTAAGTTTGCATTGATCTGTGGATGCAGAGCGTTTGGTGCTCTTAAATCTCTTGCGGACTATACCCATGTAGCTTAAGCCTGTACCTGTTTATTCTCTAAGTGTAGATTTGGGCAACTTGGTCATCCAGGTTGAGGTCCAATCCAATGTAATCTGGTTGCAGAAGGTCCCACTTTACTTTAACTGGGGATGAATCAGATTTCTGTTGCTTAGAGACACTCTGCAGAAGCAGGCACTTGAAATGGCAGGCTTTGTAGGAGCTGAAAGACACTCTAAGCTTCAGATGAGAACTGAACTTTGTCTTTGCCTTCATGATTTGACTTCTCAAACAGCTGCCTCTGTGCTGAGCAGGGGAAACTTTCAAATGCATCTTGGATCTCTGGGTGGCTGAGCACCCTTTTTCTGAATCGGAGTCAGTTGCTTTTCCATCCTTCTATTTATAGTCTGCAGATGGAATACTGTCTCCCCTGAAGATTCACCCCGGTCCAGCTGGTTTCACAGCAGTAGGACTTCAGGTTTAATCACCCATACTTGAAACACTTGCCCAAAGTTTCTGATAGATTCTGGGAGTATTTGTTCTTGAAATAAGAACTCCTGTAGAGCAGTGGTTCTGTGCCATGCTTCTGCTCTGCTCTGGGCCTCAACCTTCTGATGACAATTTTTGAAGGAAAATCAGCCTTGTCAACTGCAGTAAGAAAAAGTCTAAAACCAAGTCTAAGATTTTTTTCATGTGCCAGCAGTACTGAGCTTGGCAAAGTTCAAGGGGTGACTGGATTAAACTCTTAGTTGTATGGTTTAGATGTAGGCTGTCCTGCAAGGAACAGGGAGTTGGACTTAATGATCCTTATGTGTCCCTTTCAACTTGAGATACTATGATTCTATTCTACAGGAATGTGTTCCCTGAGCCAAAAGAGTTTTTTGCAACTTCCAAGAATAAACTGTATGCCTACAGCATGGTCTAAGGGAGTATGCAGTAGTCCTAGATAGATACTACATCCACCTGGGCTGTGAACCAATGTCCAATTTACTTGCAAGAGACCACAGCAGCTTCTCCTATCTTACGCTGGCATGGTTGATGTAGGAATCTGAGCTTGGGTTTCAAGCAAGCATGAAGTTGTGTCTGCAGCTGTGCTTCATTCTGCAATATATATTTAGGCCAGAGAGCATAGCCCTTGTCTCTAAGCAGAACACTGGAATTCTGTTTATTCTCAGACCAGGTACAATACCAGTGTCCATGTGCTATTCTGAAATGGAAAAGCCATGTAGTTTTGAGAAAAGAAAGCAAGTCCTGTTGCTCACCTTGGGTGAATGAAGAGGCAACATCTTGTCTACAGGTTGAAAGTGATGAGGAACTAAAGGAAGGGAAAAGAAATCAAGTAAATGAATACTAACTGTTAATTTAAAATGCACATAGAACAGCTCACTGGGACAGCAGCTCCACAGGGTGCAAGTGTGGCAGCTCCAGTTCTGCAGCATGTTGAACATGAATGGAACTTGACTTGCCAATACAAGTTCTGCCTCTTGTAAGTAGTGATTTACATTACTTATGCTTGTAAATAGTTACTTACAAGAGGCAAAGCTTGTCAATACAAGTCAAGAATTAATATTGTCAGAATTAATAAAGCTATGAGAACTTGTCTTATTGCTTTATTAATTCTAAAGTAATAAAGCTAGGAGATGTAAGGCCATGTGTCCTTTATTCTTGTTAGCTCAGAGTGACCTGTGCAGATGGTCACAGGAGTTTGTCATGCAGCAAAGTGTAATGCACAGATCATTGGTTTAGGTACCTTGTGTGGGCCTCTGGAACTGGAGGCAACAATGAAACTCCATCAGCTTTCTGGTATACCAGAGCTGTGCTTTGTTCCCAAGTGCTACACAGCTCGGAGGGTTACAGCTGGTGTTTCTTTATTACTCTGGGATGCTTACTCAGAGCAATTCAAGATAATTTTAGCATCTGAAGTTGTGTGTAGGCAGCCATGTCTATAAAACACCTCAATCTGGCCCAATGAAATGTTCTCTTTTTTCATTATGGGGTTTTGGGAGGCCAGACAACACTGCCGCATAAGTGAACAAACTGCACTACTGTAACAGCCTTGTTACTACTCTTCACCTTTGAAGCTGAGCAGTGAACTGCTTTCCCACCCTTCTAATCTCTTTGGTGTCAGTTGTGGGCATGCTGGAAATATGTTTGTATGGACTCCTTAACCATACTGATGTGCAGAACTTTACAGCTGGAATCCTGGCCAGAGAGGCAATTGCTGATTGCTGTTGAAATAGAATTGCCAGCGAGAAGGTTATTAAGTCATGGCTGGCAAAAGAAATGGCATCAGACAACTGTGTGGCTTTGGGAGCTACCCATGGAGAACATAGTGATGATTAAGACAGTATAAATTGGCTAGCAAAGCCTGGGGAGGTGGATTAATACATAGTCTGGCCTTCCAAAGCTGCCCAAAGCCTCAGGAAAACCATAATTGCTGCTGAGCACCAAGCAGTAGTTCTTTCATTTGGCCAAACTCATGTTTGTTCAAATAAGCACAACTATGACTCGACACTGAGCAGCTCTACGCTGCTCTTGTCTAGGCTTTTCTTTCAAGAGGCAAATGCCTGAGCTTAAAAGGAAGACAGAAGAAAGGCTTCACACAGTTTAAGCTCCAGGAAGATCTTGTAAGAGGTCAGACAGAGATGGTGCATTTTGCAGGCTCTACATTTCCACGTATGGAACCTCATAACTTCTTTTGTTAAAGGTTTTCTTAAGACACAACATCTGTAGGTACTAAGGTAGAGATGCTGACCTCTTCTGGAGTATTAAGGGAATGATCCTGCCGCTTGTTCGGATGATACGTTCCGAAGTTTATTTACCATCTCTTCAAAGAAACTGTCCCCTCCTTTGACTTTTCTTGCTCTGTTTAATGTGTAGTTGTCACTTCTTAATAAGCTTTTACCTTGTAATAACTCTAAAGCCATTTAATACCTGGTTATGTTCTTTCACAAAGGTCCAGACATTCAGTAACAAGAAGGGATCTCAGTGCAGTGCCAGTGCTGTCAGACAACAGGTTTATTTCAAAGGGAGGATCTGAGGAAGACTTTCACTTTCAGATTAACTTTGAGTCCTGGTGTTGGGAAACCTCTTCCAGTGCCTCCCCACCCTCACAGTAAAGAACTTCTTCCAGTTTCTTCTAGCTTCTTGGTAGATACAGCTACTTTCTCTCTATTTCTCTCACTTTCCTTTCCTGATGCAAGTTCTGCTTTTTTAAACATAGATCAGTGTGACCTGGATTGGTTTTGAGGTGAGATGGGCTGGACTTAAGCCTAGTTATACCAGTATAAAAATTATGAGAAGTATTTCCAAATTAACAAATATAGGAAATATAAGACTAGATTTTGAGTGCTTGCATAGAGTACCTGGATCCAAATTTGCCTTCAAGCAGTTTCAACGCTTCAGGTTAGAATTGCAGATGACAGTGTATGAGTGGGTAATAGGATAGATACGGAAATCTGTTGGAAATGAAAAGTCCTGTATGGGCTAGTTCATAAGATTTCTACCACCATTTCTCTAATGTCACTTGCTCTACTCAGATGGCACTGATCATGATCATGTAACACTGAGATCCCTGTTTGCCTGCTTTGCTATCTTTTCAGATCCAAATACCTTATCCTAAGAAGAGCTCAGAGAGACAAAACTCCAGTTCCACCTGTATGAATCAAACCAGTATTTGGTAACAACAGTGACATCCAGTAAAGGATTTCTTGAGAGCCAGGCTTCTGAAAAACAAGCTCCATTTCTGTTCAGTGCAGGTATCTGTCTATGCTGTACACCCTGATGCACAATGGGTGCAAACTGTTGCTTCCTGCTACTGAGTACTTGCTGCAACAAGAGCCAAATGTTTATGATAAGTCACCAATACCCTCGTGTGTTCATGGCCAGTTGTATGCTCAGGGTGCATGTCTTGGAAACTAGCCTGCATTTATTTTGGGCTTTGCTTTTTCCTTTTTGGGGTGAAAAATGAGAATGTGGGACTTTGTTTAGGGATAGCAAGCTCTTTAAAATAAGTCAAATAACTTCTTTTTGGTGTACTTTCACTTCTGTGGTGTTTAAACTGTGTCACTGCTTTACATGATTAATAACCCTGAAATGACTTGCTCTTTCATCTTCTTCCCAGTGGTAGCACTATGTACACAGTGGAGTGTGTATTTTAGGAGTGCTTTCCATTCTGTTTGCTTTATTTAAATACAAATATGGTGCTACAAATAGGAGGCTACAGAAGGTAAGGAGCCTTTGCTTAGTTTCTGAGTGTGTCTGCTGTAGCTACTAGTTTCTTCTGTGTGTGACAGTTTCAGCCTTCTAACAAAACTAGTTTTTCACTTTGTCATAGGCATACGTCTGCCATAACAGCATCCCTATCATTAAGCTTCACCTTTTCCTTCTCTCTTCTTGCTGTTTTTACCTATGTTGACTGTAAATCAAAACCTACTACTTAAGTCAGTGGAGTAATGCCATAGCTCTCTAGATTTCTTTACTGTTCCTACAAAGGAATATGAAACTAATTATTGTAAAATTGTGTGGATTTTCTCTTCCTAAGCAGGTTTTCTACTTATATGCTCATTCTGTCATAGTTCTGTCACTGTTTGTTAAACTGTGTCTAAAAGCCTGAGATGTGAAACACCAAATCTGATCCAAGCAAAATGAGAAGATGTTCTAGCTAGGAGAGCTAGCCAGGAGAAGGGGGACCACTTGTCACTGGTCTTTCAGTGCTTTGCCTTGCTGCTATGAGTTTGCTTGAGTATTCAGTATTTGCTCTACTGAGAAGAAATGAGAAACTTCACACAGAAATGGACAAAGCTCTCATGTAATGTGTGGCTCCGTTCTCCAATGGTGCACATTTGTCATATGTGAATGGCCGAGTTGAGAGGCTGGATTTCATCCCAAAAGACATTCTATTTCCCCCTTTCTGTGCTGCTAACCTGACTATTATATTGCCCTAATGACTTCGGTTCCCATTCTCTGACTAGTTTCAGATTGAAGAGAACTCTTGTCATGTCCTGAAGTCCACTCTGTTGCTACATGCTGCCTTCCAGTGACTCCAGCAATAACCAAGTATGAAGTAAGCATCAGGTATAACCAGCTACAGGGCAGAAAAAGATTCAATAAAGCAGATTCCTATGCTTGGGTACTAAAATAACCTAAAAGAAGGGGAAAGAAAGTGAAGTGCTGCATGAAACGTGCAGCTTCCCACAAGCCCTGGCTTTGTCAATGCAGGTGCACATTGTTGGTCATGATGTCTCAGAACTAGTCTGAGTGTGAGTGTCCCTTCACCTGGGGCTGGTGCAGTTACATTTATCTGTTAGAGCTCACAGGTAGGTAGTTTATCCTTGCCTAGCCTCAGATATGGGAAGTTGCTATGTAGAAGTGCCAACTGGGTAAAAATAATTACCTTTTTGCAGCTACCCTTTTGCCCTGTAAAACATTTCCATGGGGGAAGCAAAGCTGTCTTGATTCCTTTAAGCAAACTCGATGGTCTGATCTCAGGCAACTTCCCATCAAAGACTAACACCTGTATCTTACAGTGGCATGGTAGGAGGAGAGGTCGGGAGGCAGGATGAGGAAAAACAATGTTCTAAGAACTATAGCTTCATTGCAGAGGGGGAAATAACCCATGTAACATGCAAAACCCATGAGTTTTAATATGTTTTTAAACATTTCCATCACCCCTTGGTGTTTTCAGACGTACCTTGGCAATAAATCAAAGCAAAACCAAACACAAACATCCAAGCTAGCCATTAGGCTGAAACAGAAATTAATCACTAAAGGAGAAGGGGGGAAGTACGGAGTTTATATCAGTGAGGTTAAAGAACAGGCAGACAGAACATTCAGCTGGAGGGGAATGCATCCTGTTTTCACTTTGGCCTGATCACAAGCCAGCACTAGCAATAGAAGCTTATCAATGGCAGTAGCCAGCTACAGGCAAGTGAGCTGCACAGATTCTATAGTGCCTCATGGGTGACAGCTGCTGGGAGGGGGGTTCTTAGGTGAGGTTTTAATGTCACCCTTCTCAAAGCTACTGCAGAAGCCACTTGCTGTCTGAGGCTTTCTTCCACCCATTGGTCGAAGGAGCAGGTATAAGTATACTTTTTGCTGTTTCCATCTATTTTTTAGCTAGGCAGCAACTGATTCTAATTAGAACACATAGGGATATTATGTCCTTTGCACTGCTTTAGAAAAGCAAAGGACATAATGCAAAGGACATAATGCGCTTGTCCCTTGTTTTAGTTTAGTATAGAAGATCAGCTGCATGTGGTCCTTTAGGATCAGCTACAGTGCTGCAGGACAGAGAAACCATGAAAGCTGAAGTTACAGGGCGCACTCAGAAGGTTGAAATGTCACCTGCTGTTAACTCTCTGCACACTTTCCATGGTCCAAAAGCCTAATTTTTCTTTGATAACCACCTTAAACTTCGCTCATCCTCTTGATTTCTGTTAATAGCTTCTGGATCTTCAGTAGCCTAATGGTCCTTTATGTCCTAAGAAGGTATTCCCCAAGCACAGATCCATGAATCAGCTCAATGTGCTTTCTCTTGCTTAGAAAAGTTGATAAGAGGAGGAGAAGAGGAATCACTTAATCATCTATACCTTTATGGTTTTCTTTCAGGTATCTTATCAACCCCATGGCATGGTCTCCACTTTTAGAAGCAGTCTGAGATCAGTGTGGTGAGACAGTTCTGGTCACAATGTACTTACAGCCTAGACAGAATGGGCAGAGTGTACAAGAAACTTCAGTGACTCCTAAAGGCAATTCATTAGGCTAAGCCAGGCCTAAGCCAGGTCATCAGAGCCCTGTTCTATATAGTTCTTAATATTACATGCTGTTGGTGTGAGAATCCACCTTGATCTGTTCTTAGAATGCTGGAAGATTGAGCTCTAGTAGGTTCAGCAATGTTATTTTGCTTGTGCTTTCCCTAGTTGTTCCTTAGCCAGAGATGTCCTGCCTTTCAAGAGCAGCCCAATGTCCTTTGTCACTGCTATCACAGTTAACAGACAGGCATCTTCGTGCAAAGCTGTCCTCAGTAGGCTCAGAAGCCCTTCAGATTCCCTTCTAACAGCTGTGGATCTCCTTTAAAGCTTTTATCTGTAGGTGTCTGTGCTGAACCTTTACTGCTCAGCACCACCTGCGGCATTATTGGTAACACTGAGTGAAAGGCACTCCCTCAATTTTATTAGAACCGGAGTTCCAGACTGATGAAATCTTCATTTCCCAGATTGGAAAAAAACACCCATAGGATTTTCACCCACAGCCTGTACTATATTTAGAATGTCTTAAATCACTCTAAGCTCTAGATTCGAAGGGATTATTATAGAGTGTGTATGTATTTATACATGTGTTTGGTTTTTATTGTACATGACTTAGTCACCAGGGGTTTTGTGGTTCTGTTTGGCAATGGTGAAGTAATTGAAGTGCATTTTGAGGAATGGTGGGGAAAGAATTGATGAGAGCCAGCACTGAAAGAAATGGAGGAGGTTAGAGAGTTACTGAGAATCACTTACTTATCTTTCTTCCTCTACTGCTCTTGTAAACCTCAGCCTTTACCTCACAAAGATGGAAGGCTGCCAAAGGAAAGAGAATCATTACGATTACACCAAGCCCTACAGTCCTTACCGAAATACATTAAAAGCCAGAAGAACACCCAGACGGCCCAGGAAGGTTCTAAGTAGCTCCCACACTGACTCATCCAGAAAGATTCCCCCTTTGTCCTATAATTTCCAGCCTGCCAGACAAATTGGTGCTTTGCAGGATATAAGTGTGTGTATCTCCATATGTATGTATGCCATAGCAACAGAATTCATAATGTTTTAAGGGTTTCCATGTCAGGCATCTAGATGAAGTGCAGGACTCCTTAGCAACAAAGAAATACAAGATCTTCACAGCATTGTCAACTCTTTATATTCAGTTTAATTCTCACAATATTGGAAACCTGGTTTCCTTAAGTCCTGGATGAGAATTTGTTTTTCTTTCCAGCCAAAAAGTGTTTGTCAGCTGGGTTCTGTCCTTTGGGCATAAGGAACACGTGGTGACTTCCCCTTCTGCCCATCCCAGGTATTTGAGAGTGTACAATTCCCAGTTAGTATATGGTTGTATGTGTATTTACAGTCAGCTTGATCAACTTGGCAACTGGAGGTAAACCCACTGCTGTGACACATCTGTAACAGGCATGCAAAGTCCCTTGCAAGCTCTGCCAAAGAGAGAGTAGAACATCGGGTCACTAAGAAAGAACATGTGCTGCTATGGAGATCTGCAGTTGCAGGACACAGTGGAGCAGCACGTAGGTGTTTGGGAAATAGTCTTTTCCAGCAATAGGAGGAGATGTAGGAAAACCAAGTGGAGTTCAAAATTCAACCCAGGACTGTGTTGTGATTAATTTACTACAAAAGCTGATGCTGGGGGTAGAAAGAATGGAGGAGCTCTGTGCCAAACTCTTCCTTTTGAATTGCCATCAGGTGTCCTGGGTTTAGCAGTAGCAGTCAGGTTTTTTTTCTCCTTCTTAGTAGCTGATGCAGTTTTTATGTTTTGACTCTCCCTGGAACATAGCTGATACTACCAGAACCGACTGCACTTCAAAGGGCATCATTTTGCTTTCTATTAGCAGCCCAGAGCCAGTTCAGGACAGCCACTTTTGAAAACACCTTCCTTCAGAAGCACATGAGCAATAAGGGCACTTCATGCTGGGGTGCAGAAGTTCTACACAAAATTCGTATACCACTCACTATGCAGCTTAAACTTTGAGCACATTGCAGTAAGTATGACTGAGAAGAAAGAATGTGTAATGAAATTAAAGCTCTTACTCTGACATAAAATAAGCAAGGCCTGTGTTCAAATATCAGTTTCAGGTTTTGAGGTTTTGTGTTTTTTGCCATGCAAGTTTTGTGTAATAACCCTGATATTTCATATATGCTGCTACTGAGCTTGGCTTCTTGCATGGAAAACTGTGACAAACTCTTGCCTCAGACATACATAGTTAGACAATTAGTAGGAAGAAAGAGGGAGGGGAAGGTGGGGAAAGAAATAGGTGTGCTAAGCCCTGGAGCTTTCCTGTACTGGGTGTATAATATCTCCTTTCCTTAGCAACGGGGGACTTTACATACATAGATCCTTCTGAAATCTCCTTGTATTTGTTAAGATATCACCTCTGCTCAAGGGGTTGTTCTTTAAATTAATAATTTGCTACTTTCTATTTATTCTGTGCATGCCAAAGGTTTGAGTCAGAGCTGTGCGGTCAGGTTCCCCTTAACTGGTTCTGATTAGAGGTTGAGTGATGGAACAGAGAGTCTGGAATGGCTCCAACAGGATTCCATGATGTCTCGACTTTCAGATAGTTAAAAATCCCAGACCTGTGGGTATAGTTTATTGCGGTGGACTTTCACCTTGGCTTTGGAGCTGAGAAAGCACAGCCTTCCGTGTCCTTTTGCTACTATATATTTAGATGTAGAAAAAGTAAAACGAATTACAATTCTTTTTGAAGCTAGAAGCATAATTTATCAGAAGCACTATTACTAATCACAGTAGCACCACAAACTATAGCCATAATTTATATTGGTTTATGAATGGACACTGTCTAGCCTTTCATTTTTAAGATTACTCTTCCTCTATGACAGCTTGCTTCATATCGGATGTTACCGCTGTTCCCAGCTGTAAGATGATGTGCTCTGGGAGGAAGTCTGGATGTGCTGAATAAGCATTCAATTATTGATTCCACTTAATTTCTCCCCGAAATCACATGTTTATTCTTGTGATTCTGCTTTTTATGCAGCTCATCACCTAACACAGTGTGGCTGCAGACTGAAGGTTTGAAACGGAAAAACAGCAGAAAAGGAAAGTCCTCTGTGTTCTTGTTCTGCCTAGAAGGTTATAGCCCTCTGTTTGTATGTCTGTATTTAATGTAAGTGGACTCGGGACCCTCTCCAGTGTTGAAAAGGCATTTTAGTACAAGGGTTCATTTGTGTAGACGGATCATTAAGGTTCAGACTTGATACTTTAAGGTTTAAAACTATCTCAGTGTTAGAGATGGTTTTGTTTGCAACAAAACTACAGAACAGTGCATGACAATTTGAGATCAGAAGTTTTCTTGCTGATGCTATTAACCAGTTAAATCTTTTGATTTTTACTATTCAGCCAGTGCTCATCTACTCTTTGAATGTGACTAAAGAAAGTACTTTAGCACGTGCCCAGTTTTCAGCCTTTCGTTTGAATTACTTCATGCTGAAATTAGACACGTGTTTCAAAGTCTTGCTAAATTAGGACTCTAATCAAAACTTTATCTTCTCATACAAAAACTTTTCACTTCTGTGTAGATTTGTATGCTGGCAAGTCATCTGGAAGGCAATGGGCTAAACGTTAATGACTTAGAAGAATTCACAGGACCAAAGGCCATATGTGGGATGTGCCAGATGTGAGTGTTTTGTAGAGTGGGGCTGTCTGAAGGTTCTGGACATCTGATAGCTTTGGCTGCTGCAAGTCTAGAAGCCTAGAGTTCTGTCCAAAGGCTTTAAATTGGTGAACTGTTTTCAGGCTTTGACTTCACCTGATTTCAACTCCCTGGGAGGGAATCACTGAATCTTGCTTTTTATTAGTAGCAGTATTTTAGGTATTGATATGCACAGCTTCTTAAAGCTAAGATGCACATATTTGTAAAGATAACCAGGACACTAATATCCATTCTTGTTAATGCATTTAAACACACAAAAATCTTTGTTTCTTAACAAAGATTGCCATGGCAGAACACACTGGAGTCTTTCCCCATAGGTCCATTATAGATATTCACAAGGCCTGACCTGAAGACTGGGACCTCACAGTAATAAAGGCATTTGGCATTGAAATAACAGAGGTGGGTAGCTGATGGTATAGATGTACCCTAATAGTGTTTCTGTTGCATATTTGCATGATCATACTGATAATGTCTTATTGAAAGCACACAAGTGGATTGCAACTCCAGAGCATTTTCGTGGCAGTTTTTATGTTGCTCAAAAGAGCTTTCAGTACTTCATTTGGAACTTTCTACCTAGGCTGGCCTAGGTAGAAACTAAAACTTGCCCATAATCATTATTTTATTCATACACTTAACAGAGTTTAATTTCTGTTCTCCTTAATACTAGTTTGGAAGTCAGCAGCTGTGGTGATATGTATGTGCTGGGAGAGTTTTCTAGATGGAGGGAGGTCTTTTTGGAGTCTGTTATGCTGAGAATTAAGAAGCACATCTGACCCAGCTGTGTCTCATACCCTCAGCAACAAGGAGAGACAGAGCTACTCCTTCTCTAGCCTCCTCACAGAAAGCATGAAAGGCCCCTCTTTCCTTTTACTGACGGGAGAAAATTATGAGCTTATAGCCTGAGATGGAAAGATATCTGCAGGAGATGCTGTGCCTGGACAGACCAGCATTTGAATAATGCTTTACTTATTCATAGTACATAGCCCAATTTGCATTCAGTCTGGCTCTTTCACTGGAGCCAAAGAAGGTGGAACAAATAGTCAGGGTCAGTCAATTACTGTGGCTTTAAAATATTAAGCTGAAGAATTATGTCTATGAAATGTCCGTTCTCAAAATAAAATACATACTGGAACTCCTGCATAAAGTAAAACATAGTTTGGAAGCCACAAGTCATCCACCCTCAGTGAAGCTGATGAATTTTCAAGGTCTTTTGCCTATGGATTCAAACTAAAATGGGGGACATTCAGGTTAGATAAAAGGAAGAAGTTCTTTACTGTGAGGGTTGTGGGACACTGGCACAGGTTGCACAGAGAAGTAGTAAATGCTTCATCCCTGGCAGTGTTCAAGGCCAGGTTGGACAGAGCCTCAGACAACCTGTTCTAGTATGAGGTGTCCCTGCCCATAGCAGGGGTTGGAACTGTATGTCACTTAAGTCCTTTCCAACCCAAACTATTCCGGGTTGTGGACATTTGCTGTTCTATTCAAATAAGGTCTGAGTTTGTCACTCCCCACCATCTGCCTGCCTGCACTTATGTACAGTAAGCCCAGCATTAGTTTTAAAACTTGAGTTCTGTAACCTTAAGTTGTGTGGTTTCACCCTCCTGACAAACTAGGAAATGTGTTCTCCAGAGCCTCAAGCATCAACATAAAATCCAACTGCTAAATATTTTGTAGCACTTAAATATTTGCCCCAGGCAACAAATATTTGGCAGACTTTTGGGTTTTTTGCCTTTCGTAGGCTACTCAGGCATTGCTCAGCTTCTGTATGAGGATAATATGCCAAACAATAATGAGTTTTCTCACTTTACAGAATTTATAGTGTGGCTGAAAGCCCTGTGTAGAACTTGCTAGCAATTACTTACTAGCCATCACTGTTCCCTCTTTCTTTTTAACTTGCCTGTCATCTTTTGTGGCTTAAATCAACTTGCATATTAAGGGAATCAAGCCTTGTCACCCTAATGGGTCTTTATTAGGCAGTGGTTTAGTGAGATGCACTTCCAATAAGCTGGGATGAAGGTTGCTGTTTACTGGCTTCCAGGAACTGTGGTCTGTATCAGGCTTCCAAACAGGCATTAGTTGTAGCAGAGAAATGAGCACCAAACATTGGTTGTACAGAAATGTCTTTATCTCAGCTTGAGATGGAGAGGTAAAAGCAGAAGTTTGGGAGTGGGAGAAGAACTCATAAAAAGCCAGTCTTGGGTTTTCAGTTGTTTTGGTTTGTTTCATAATGGGAAGAGATCAGCTTGTTCAAATCCAGTGTAGTTTAGTCAAAAGCTGTTATTTATAATACATATGGATGTACAGTTTCCAAGGGGAGTCATGACAGTGGAAGTTCTCAGTCAGGAGTTAGATGCAGTGGGGTCTTCTTGAAGGTAGCACAGGAGCTTTTCTCAAGGGAAAGCGACAACTGAAAAAGCAACCTTTCCCCCCAGACCAGGAAGAGCTATATATATAGCTTTATATAGCTTTGAAGGCCTATAAAAAGCACACAACATCAAACTGATCATAGTTTTTAACAGGTAATGTTGTTTGGCTGTTTCATGGCCATCGTGGTAAATGAAGCTTTAGTTGCCTGAGCAGCATAAATACTGCCTGAGTTAGGAGTCAGGCTGAGGACACTTTGTTAAAGAGAAGCCCTGAGAGCTTTGTGTGTGTGAGGTCCTAGAGAGCATGTGGTTCTGACCACAAATGTTACTTTGAAAAGTTTAATTTTCTCAGTCAAAACTAATTTGGAATAAAGTAAATGGAATGATTTACAGTAGTGTAGATAAAAATCCCATGGAACTCCTCACTTCTGGGTGAGAAGTTACTGATGCTTATCTACAAATAATTAGCTTCATTTCCAGCTGGTATCTTTCCTGTTGAAAAACAATTACTACTGTTGGCTTTCCAGCTTCTCTGTTGCTGTAAGGTAGCACACCCAGGAAATAGTCTAGGAATCTGTTTGCCAGATTATCTGCTGGGTTATTGAAGTATTGTGGAAAACTGAACCAAGAGGAGGATGAAGGGAAATTAAAGAAATATCTATGTTCAGGGACAGGATAACACCCGAGAGGTATTGAAAAGCCTACTCAAAAAACAGGGTACAAAAATCATTTAGGAGGTTTACATGGAAATACTACATGTAGTAAGAAACATACTACATGTATTAAGAAAGAAAATAGAGATATACTTGGGGAAAAAAAAATCCAACCCTAAAAATATAGGATTTCTTTCTGGAAAACACTTGTAGGGATGATTTTGGAAATTCCATCTATTGTAATGCAGAAAACCAGGCTCAGTTTGTAGCAGCAATTTAAAACAGGGCCAAGTTGCTGATATGAGCATGAGATCTTCAGGTCTTATCAAGCAAATGATCTGGGACACGGTCAGATGTGCTGCTGAAGATGATCTAAAGTAACACATTTGAAAGCAGTTTGTTTGTGTTTAGTCTGATACAGTGTCTTACTTGTACATGATGTCAAATAAGAGAAAACAAAGTGCAGTTGGGGACAGTAATGCAAGACTACAGCAAAACCTGCATGTCTCTGGGCTCTGTTCTTAATGACTTGTCTCATTTCTACTTTACAAATGACAAACTAAAGCACAGATGTGAAATGATGTAAAATGTCTGTTAAGTCAGTGGCACACCTGGATGAAAATCATCCTGTTGACTCCATGTACAACATGATCTTCCGTAGGGCTTCATTTCTTCACAGCATCTGCAGTTCTGACCCCCAAGCCTGAACAGAAATTGTTTAACACCATGTATAGCTCTCAACATCCTCTGCTGCAATAATTCTCAACCATTAGAAGTGTGTGGGATTGTCTATGGTCTAGTGAGTTGATTACTCTTCTTAAGAACTATCTTCTTTATCTCTGGGATGTGATTCTAGTTCTAAGGTTCAAATAAGGGAATTAGCTACTGATTTAAGGATGTTCCACATCACAAGCATGTCAGACATGTGCCATAATCACTTGTCACTTATCTTTCCTGATCTAAATATATATATATGAGTAGAAATACTGTTTGGACCTGAGAAGCTTTTACATTACAAAATGCTGTATTCTTGGAGAGGAAGAAGAGTCTGTTCCAATGCCATTTCATAAGGAATTTGTCTTTCTTTGAAACACTTCTGGAAAGCTCTGTGCAACTGCCCTCTTTTCATGATATTGCAAGAATTAATCCTATGGAGACTGCTGTTCAGGTGGCACAGGAATGAGAAGATAAAATTGCTAGAGAAAGAATTGAATAAAGGTAGGTGCAAATGTAATCTGTCAGATAACGGATGGTTTCATCACAGTTCTCACCATGTGGTTACCACAGCAGGACATCAAGCTCTGCTCTCTTTGGAGAGGAAAAATTCATCACAATGCCTATTCTGTTACTTCAGAGATTCTAATTTCAATGGCTTAATTCTCTTGAGGAGCTGCTGTCTTTCAAGATGTACTAATTATGTTCTAAAGCTTCTGGAAGTGATACCAAAGAACCATGAGGAATAAGAAAAAGAAAAGAGGATCCTGTTTTGTGAAGTTGTTGGAATTATGCGATGATCTCATGGTGACAGCTTTTCTTTGCCAAAGACTCACAAGCAACAGAAACCTACAAGCAGTATGTGTAGGCTGGTACATATCTACTCAGCTGGTTAAGTTAAATCTTATTGAAAACAGGCTCCTAGTACTTAAGATATAAGAATATATATAATCCTGCTTAAAAGCAAAGTTGAGAGAAGTTATTTGAACTACAGAAGGTTAGGCTGGCAAACAGCAAAAGTCTAAGAACAAGCTGTTACTTGCCTTTCTATTTTTATCACTGTTCACAGATGTGGATTTTCCATGAAAGGTTTTAATGAATCTTTCTCTTAAGCTACAGTTTCTGCAGTGTGAAAGCGTTTGTGCTTGGTCAGCTTCGTGCTGCTTTCACTGGAGTGAATGTAAGGACATTTTAAAACTGCACAGTACATCTGTTTGATTTTAGACATTTACTTCTGAGGTTTGCTGAGGTTTAGACCCACAGATGTTCCAACTGTAGGGCAAAGCTTTAAATGTTTGTCCCAACGTGGAATAGAAACAACTTGGGGGTTTGGGCCAATTAATGTGCTTGGTTACAGTTAATTCTAGGTGCTTGTGATAAGGTTCATTAAGGCCTTTGGTAAACTGGGGAGCATACCAGTAACTTCTGCTACTAGCGTTATGGTATGAACCATATCAAAAAAATGGACTGACTGGAAGTTTCTGCCCTTCCCATTTAAAGATGTATGGAGACATCTTTAGGTGGACAGACAGTTTTATTCCTTTACTGATGCTCCAAAGGCCCTAAAGCTTTATTTTGTGTTATCTGTTAAGGTGATATACAGAATTTTCATACAGAAGGTACATTCTGATGCTGTGACTGGTTCTCTGCTCTCAAGCAATGTTCAGGGCTGAGGCAAAATGGGAGTTTCAGGTATTCACTAGGTAATTTAGATGAAGTGCAGGGTTTTTACTTCTGGTGATGATTCACAGGTACCTTGGTCTAGATATGATGGAGGGGAGGGGGAGAGATCTTAGCAGCTTCCTTTGAAAAGTACATGCCTACACTATGAAGAATATGAGAACATTAGAAAGTTCAATGAAGACTAATAAAAGGTCTTGCACCTGGGTAAACACAATCCAAGAGTGCAGCACAGGCTGGGATCTACTAGGTTGGGGAGCAGCTGTGGGAAGGGACATGAGCATCCTGGGGGACACTAGCTCAAGAGGAGTGAAGGGTGTGTAGTTGCAGCAAGCGAAGCCAACAGGATGCTGGGGAAAGTCAACAAGGGCATCACCAGCAGAGATAAATGTCACCATCCCTCTCTACTCAGCACTTGTCAGGCCAAACCTGGAATATGTGTTCAGTTCTGGTCCCTGCTATGCAAAAAAATGGGGATAGGCTGGAGAGGGTCCAGAGAAAGACCACAAAGATGACCCAAGGACTGACAACTGCGTGAGGAAAGACTGAGGAAGCTGTGACTGTTCAGCCTTGAGAAAAGAAGGCCCGGGGGGACCTTATCACCATGTTCCAATGTCTAAAGGCTACAAAGAAGATGAGCCTGCCTTTTGACAAGTAGTCACATGGAAAAGATGATCTACTTCCGGAGAGATTACAGCTGAACATGAAAGGAAAACATTTTACGTTGAGAACAATCAGCCGCTGGAACGATTTGCCTGGGGAAGTGGTGGACTCCCAGTGTTTGACACTGTTAACACTGGGCTGGACATGGTGTTGAGACCTCTTGCCTATGCTGGGTTTTATTGGAACAGATGGTCCTTGAGCTCCCTTCCAACCTGGTGTTCTGCAATGGCACGATGCAGCTACTACAACTCGGGTGAAGTGACCGCATGCTGTGCTGCCTGCCTGCCCGTGCAGCCGGGTTTCAGCACCACGGGTGCGGACAGCGCCGGGCGGGGCGCGGGGCCCCTCTCCCCCCTCCTTTGCAGCCCTTACTGAAGGTGGATGCTGAATTCAACTGGGCCACAGGAGCTGTCCCCAAGAGCTCTGTCTGTGCAGCTCTGGAGTACCTGGGGTTGTTCCCAACTCAGTTATTCACTGCCTGCTTTCTGAATTAGCCCATGAGAAATTTAAACTCCTTGTTTAAAAATACTGGTTGTAGGGCAAACCACCTCCCCCATCATAGGTGTGAATATGTGCCCATGACTCCAGCCTTTTCTTTGAAGCTCTTGCTTTGAGGAGAATAAAGGGCTTTTCTAAGGAAGAAAAGGACTGGTACTTGCAGCAACCTGCTTTAGTAGAAGGTGTCCCTACCTGTGGCAGAAGGTTAGAACTGGATGAGCTTTAAGGTTCTTTCCAACCAAACTCTGGCTGTGATTCTGTGACTGGGATCTGTGAAACTGTTTTGGAGAGACTCCAGCTTGTTCTTAGGACAAACCTTTGCAGCATTTTGTGGTACAGTTCCACTGTTCAGTGGCCTTGGGTAAAGTATGGCCACCTAGGTTGAAATGCAGTGATGTCTGAAGGCTGAGGAAGAAGTGCCTTCCATTAAGCAAGGGGTGTCTCAACAATCAGCTCTGGTTTTAATTACAAATTATCTTTTTTTCATGGGCTTCTCTATTTATGAAGGGCCTGGCACTACAAATAGGATTTTATATTGTTTTGCTTTGGCGCTCACCAGGCCCAGCTGCAGAAGCAGCTTGATGTTCAGTCGTTTTGTCTCAGTGCAAAGTTCCAGCCCTCCTCTATGTCTCGCCTTTTCAATGCCTCCATTCCTTGCAGCACTGCAGTCCAGCTTTTGTGTGGTTGCTTCCTGTGTGGTCTCTTGCATAAAAACTTAGTCAAAAGGTTGTAATTCACTTTTAGGTATCGTTCCTATTTTGTATTGAGATTATGGGCTTCAGGTTCTTTTTCATTGGATCTGCTATTTTCTTTTCTGTCATCTTTGGCAGAAAATGGGAGCTACGTGCTGTGAGAGTGAATCTTGAATTTTAGGTCTAAACTTTCTCTTGCATTCCAGGACGCTCTGTTCCAAACTGTGATGAGGTTTTGGTTCTTTTTCATTAATGTTAATTCTCAACACATGTCACTTTCTTCATGAAATCACAATAAAACACTGTAATGAGTTTATTTTCCCATTTGATGAGCAAAGAATCTAAACATGGCTACTGATTTCAACTGAACAACTGTTGAAGATAGGTATTGTATTGGCTGTTCCCTGTAGCTGTAACATCTGCAGACCTTTTAACTCTTAGCTGTATAGATAATCTAATGAAGCACACCCCCAAACCAGTATGGGAATAGATTGTAGCTGACATTATGTCTCTGAGTGATGTTCTCCCAGCCTTACCCTTGGTTTGCCTTGTAGAGGTTAGGAAGCTGTATGTGAGAACAGAGAATATTATCTCATTCTCTGCTTATCTTTTAGAAGACGCTTATGATTAGTAGTGTATTCCAGTGGGGACGTTTTTGTTTTCTTGAGTCCTGAACACCCTGTGACTGATTAAACAGGAGGGTACAGCAACACTGGGATCTCATTCCAGCAGAGCCAGAGCATGGGTAGTTAACAACATGATACTGAGATTAAAGTGTTTTGGTAATGCATCGAGGTGCAGGTAAAGCTAAGAATGTTGAAGTGGTAAACTGAGGCATTGATGGGAGATTTCAGCAACAGCCAGTTGGTGGTATTAAAGACTCTGATTTTTACAAACCAGATTACATTTTGAATATGGTTTTGTGACTTTAACCAAAATCATACAGTGGGGG